>OX463756.1:40402788-40984553 GCA_949824845.1 Rhingia rostrata | reverse complement strand
GTGTCTTTCCGTGGTTGAGCAGTAAATCTAAAGCACATTTACCAACCTTGAGCACTAGACTCAAGTTTGGACCAAGTTTGATACTTTATCTGGGATATCCTTTAGCTCCTTTCAATCCTTTTGTGAACAAAATTCAATTCACATCCCGCAGAATCATTAGAGAAAGAATCTTAAAAATAAAAAAAAATAAACTAACCTCACAACCTTGCTATGCCACCTTGCACCGCAGCGTCAGTCATGCAGCATGGCTTGTCCAAGGCACTACGAATTGAAAATGCCTATTGGAACGTAGAGAGGGTGGATTAAAAGTTTAAATGAATGTTTGCAATATGTACCCACTTAGGACACTTGGCACGAAATTATTTACTCACCTAACCTTAGTTAGCCGCCAAAAATTCAAAAAAAAAAAACTAAAAGAGTTATTCACTGATTAGCTGAATAAACGCGTTCGTGCAAGTGGCCTTAAAGTAATCCGATAAGTCATGCCTTTTCCCTCCTTTTCCAAACTTAGTGCTACAAAAAAAAAAATCGCGCATATAACTAAAACTCCACAATCAGCAATAAATCAAACGCAAAACATGTTGTAAAAACCTTTTAAAAAAACGTTTTATATGTATCTGCTTATTATTCTGAAGACCATCTATAGCTGTAGTTTTTTTTTTTAAATCATTTATCAAACAACCCATTCACTCAAAACATTTAAAACAAAAAACAAAAAACAAAATTACTGCAACGATTACCTAATTGTTTCCCACACGCTACCCTGAGACAAACCATTTCAACTAATCACCGGAGTCTAGGGCTCGCCATAGCCCGGTCCCCATAACGGCAACACATAATGGGACGCAGATCGTGGAAATTATCATGAAAAAAAAAAAAAAAACGTAATCAACTCGCCAGATGCACCGTTTCCTATTTGTTGTACATTTCCCAATGAGTAACACTCTTCAACATAAATCGCATCTCATGGATGTGCACACAATCACCGCCCCAGTCAGACCTTAGGCAATAAAATCTTGAATCTATTGGCCTGGTCACGCTTCTTACCCCAGGGCTTACCGACCGGCACCGTTGTCTTGCCCATACCGGTGAAGTATTCACCTTAAATAAAAAATATGTAATGGCATGCCTCAGCCTAATGGACGCACAATGCCGGGACGACGAACAAAAAGTGGCGACTTCTGGTGTGGCCAGCGAAGATACACACCTATGACCCTCTTTTAGTTCAATTAATTCTTCAGATACTTATCGTTACACTGAATCTGGAGGTCAATGGAGAAGTAACAACAGAGCGAATTGTGTTACCCAAACAATAGAATCTCGCGAGGCTTAGCGGATGCTGGTATCAGCGGGCTATTACCGCTACTATTTGTACGATTGTTATTGTTTTAAGTGCGCTGATTAATTCAATTAACTCGTAAAGCGATACAGTATGGTCAGTGATCTCACGATGCCGCACGCCGGTTTAAGTGTACGAGAGTTCGAATGCGTGTTGCAAAAAAAAAATTCATTCAGATACTCGAAGTGGTGTCTACCAACTGTCTGCCCATCATACGAGCTATGTGAGTCTCGTGAGGAATTTTGATGCACGGTTTAATTAATCATTTAATAGAGTCATAGCGTAAATTGATTCCATCGATTAGCTCTTAACTTTGACTGCCCTAAGGTTGTGACTTAATTTATGAACTTTAATTGGACAGGTGACATCGGTGTGAGTAGATAGACATGTATGGTTTGCAAATTGTGTTTATAAATTAAAAATTAGCTTAAGTGACAGACATGCTTAGTAGATTCATTTTAATGGCTTTATCGAGAGGAAATCCATGTCAACTGAACCGCTGAAGACCTAATTTTTACTTCACGTCAAGTGATAAGGTTTAGGTTAAGTGATGAGTAAAATATTTAAATTATCGATGGATGATTATGCAAGAGGTGGGATGTTTAAAAAAAGCTTCATGTCTTATGAACTTTTTGATTTGAAAGAGGGACCCCTTGCTTAGTAGTCCAACACAATCAACTCTGAAACAGTGCCTCAGCAAAGGATACAAAAACCTTTGTTAAGACATAATTGCAACTACATAGTCAGACTCATCAAACAAAGCTATTCCATGACAGAATTTAATGTTATCTTCTGTTGGGCATCCCTTATTGGACCAATTGAAGTGTTTAATGATATTTCTCCCCCGACCAGGATATTGTTATCTAACTATCATTAAATAAAAAATGGACCATGAGAAATTATTTGTGAAATGTTTTGGTATTCTCCCTTTTCTTTAGATCGGTCATGATCCTAATTGATATATCATTGGGCTCTCCAATTAGCTACATGGTCCGCCATCTTTTACTTCGGTATGTGAAAATTGAAAAACTCATTGTCCGCCCGGAAGGTATACTAACGGGTGATCCAAGTAGAGATACTTTTTTCAATAGCCTTTTCTGACAGATCACGTGTGAGTCGTGTCATGCTGTCATGTTATTTTTGTTTAGTATTGTTTGGCATTTCATAATGGAAAGACCTGCGCGTGAACAACGTTTACAAATTGTTCAACTTTATTATGAAAATTCACGTTCTGTGAGGAATGTGTTTCGTGCACTTCGCTCAACTTATGGTCAACATAATCGGCCTACTGAGCGTACTATTCGCAACACTATCACCCGTTTTGAGACCCAGCATTCATTATTGGATAATATTCGACCGAATAGACTACGTCCAGCACGCTGTGAAGAAAATATAGCGGCCGTAGCTGAGAGTGTACACGAAGACCGTAGAGAGTCGATTCGGCGCCGTTCGCAGCAACTCGGACTGACGTATGGAACGACTTGGCGCATTTTACGTCAAGATCTTAAATTGAAAGCGTACAAAATACAGCTTGTGCAACAACTGAAGCCGCTCGACCTTCCCAAGCGACATCGCTTCGCTCTATGGGCTCTTGAAAAGTTCCAAGAAGATCCGACGTTTTCAAGTAAAATTTTGTTTAGCGATGAGGCCCATTTCTGGCTCAATGGGTATGTAAACAAACAAAATTGCCGCATTTGGGACGAAGAGCAACCTGAAGAGATTGAAGAACTGCCACTTCATCCAGAAAAAACAACGGTTTGGTGTGGTTTGTGGGCCGGTGGAATCATCGGTCCATATTTCTTTAAAAATTATGCCGGTGCGAACGTAACCGTCAATGGCGACCGTTATCGTGCCATGATAACCGACTATTTGATGCCTGAAATTGAAGCTCGTGATCTCGGCGACATTTGGTTTCAGCAAAACGGCGCCACTTCCCACACATCGCATCAATCAATGGACTTATTGAGAGAACATTTCGGTGAGCACATAATTTCACGTTTTGGGCCGGTCGATTGGCCACCATGATCGTGTGATATCACACCGTTAGACTTTTTCCTGTGGGGATATGTAAAGTCAAAAGCTTATGCCGACAAACCCGCTTCGATTCAGGCCTTGGAGGAAAACATCACGCGTGTCATTCGCCAGTTACCAGTCGAAATGATCGAACGAGTGATCGAAAATTGGACTCAACGGATGGACCATCTGCGACGTAGCAACGGCCAACATTTGATAGACATAATCTTCAAAAAATAAATGCCAAAGAATGTTCTTTCAAATGATAATAAACATTCTCCATTAGATTTTAATTCTTTGTTTTTATTTTCTTTAAAAAAGTTGGGAACCTCGAATTGATCACCCTTTACTATGTTTGCTTATAATTTTTGATTAAATAAAAAAGAATGGATCTTATATTGATGAATATTTTATTCAATGTCGGCAATTATTTATGGAATACAATATCAGGTAAATGTGCCCCTCTGTTAGTCTCACAAAATGCGAGCCTTTTTTAGCACATTTTTCATTATATTCTCACACATTTCACGCGGTATTTCATTAATTTCATCACGAATATTTTGTTTGAGTTACTCAAGCGTTTCTGGTTTGTTTGCATAAACCTTGCTTTTCAGATGTCCCCACAAAAAGAAATCCGGGGCAGTCAAATCAGGCGACCGTGGAGGCCTTATCACCATTTCTTGAAATGACTTGTTGTGGAAAGATGTCTAGCAGAATTTCCATTGTAATCCTGGCTGTATGCGATGTGGCACTGTCTTGTTGATACCACATGTTAATCAAGCCCTAAGCATACAGTTGTGGCGTTAAAAAGTTTCCAATCATGTCACGATATCGCTCCCCATTCACAGTTACCGTTACCCAGTTTTCATTTTCAAAGAAGTAAGGTCCAATGATTCCTCCCGACCAAATTGCACACCAGCCTCTAACTCTTAATGGATGCAAAGGTGACTGATGAATAATTTGAGGGTTCTCCACTGCTCAGAACCGACTCTTCTGTTTAGTCACATATACATTCAAATGAAAATGTGCCTCGTCACCCATTATGATAACATCCTATTGGCATGTGTACAGCGACGTAAATGGTCTTTTGCAAAAGCTCTTGTGTCAACTGAATGTTAAACGGAAACATATGCAAAGCCTTGTGCAAAATTGTGGCCAAAGCTGTTCTTTGAAGACCAACCTCCTGAGCACGACGTCGAATTGAGGTTGATGGATTGTTTTCAACACTTCCTTGAGCAGCATTAATGTTTCAGCCGATCTTGCAGTACGTTGTGGTCCATGCTTGGCCCTATCACCTACAGACCCTCTTTCTTCGAAATCATTCACTACGCGATAAATAGTCCGTTTTGTTGGCACGTTGTTTCTCCCAAAAATTTCACGTAACTTTCTCATCGTCACGGTAATCGATGAATTGATTTTGATAAAATGTTTCAACGATTAAAACACGTTGGTTTATCGAATAGTTTTCCATAATAAATTTGCCACGTGTCTACTTTACGACCGCCAAATATGAACTGTCAAGACTAATGTTCACCAAAATGGCGGCAAACAAAGTAGTATACCTTCCCGGCGGGTACCCTGTATAAACCGATTGACTGGAGAAGATATCTTTTTGGAACTAATTTGTATTTACAACTATTTTTCATTAAAAGCTTCACTTCTGAAAAAAATAGTTAACTTCCCCGAATCTAACATGTATGGTGAGACCTCCACAAAAAGGAACAGACCGTACATTCACAAAACTCTTCACGAAAAGATTTTTCCAGATTTGATCTCACTGTAATCTGATTTGGAAAGCGGAAGTGTTTGCCAGCAAGCCTCAGACCACTGACAACCTCAAGGCAAATATCAGGTTTTTCAACAGGGGCGCTACAAAAGTTGAGCAACAGGGACCAGCAAACGACGCCATATTTCTTGCCGCTCTTTTGACATTTCTCTTCAGTAAGGTTTGCCATTTCATGATGAAAAAATATACGATACAACAACGAGTAGAAATTATTAAAATTTACAACCGATATTCGGAGTCAGTGGCCTCAACGTTAAGAGCGCTACGTCGAGTTTATGGTCGTCATAATCGTCCTAGCAGATCAACAATTGAGTCTAGTGGAAAATTTGAATCCACAGGCATAGTACAAAATGTTCCCGTGCCAGTGAGACAAAGAAGTGCCCGTAGTGTCTAGAATATTGCTGCCACTGAGGCTTCAGTTGATGAAAGCCCAAATGTGTCTCTCACACGTCGTTCTCAAGCGTTGGGCATCTCAGTGACTTCGTTGTGGCGAATTTTGCGAAAAGAACTTGGCCTACATCCTTACAAGATTCAATTGACGCAAGAACTGAAGCCGCTTGACCACCAGAAGCGTCGTATGTTCGTGAATTGGGCTGAGCAACAACTTGAAAATGATTCGGATTTTCATCGAAAAATCATCTTCAGCGATGAGGCTCATTTCTGGCGGAATGGCTTCGTCAATAAACAAAGCATGCGGTACTCGTCAGGCAGCAATCCACACGTACTGCATGAGTCATCATTGCATCCCGAAAAAATTACGGTTTGGTGTGGTTTATGGGCCGGCGGCGTACTTCTTCCGTGATCATCAAGACCATCACGTTACTGTGAATGGGAATCGCTACCGTCCAATGATAACCGAATATTTTTGGCTCCAATTGGATGATATGGACTTGGAGGACATGTGGTTCCAACAGGACGGCGCCACAAGCCACACAGCGAATGCCACAATCAATTTATTGGAAACCAAGTTTGGAGAACGTGTTATCTCACGAAATGGTCCAGTCGCTTGGCCGTCTCGGTCGTGCGATTTGACGCCGTTAGACTATTTCCTGTGGGGCTACGTCAAGTCTATGGTCTATGCCATCAAGCCAGAGACGATTGATGAACTTCGTACGAATATCGAACGTGACAATGCAGCAGTATCGGCCGATTTATGCTTGAAAACCGTCGAAAGTTGGGTTCAGCGTCTAGACTTCTACAAGCGTGCCCGTGGTGGCCATGCAAAAGAAAACGAGTTCCATACATAATGGCATCGAACGTTCTTTCACAGGAATAAAGAATTTCATTGATATCCAAAACCGTTTTTGTTTTATTTAAAAAAACTTTTGTAGCGCTCTTACTGAAAAACCCTTTACAAAAATTCCGTTGAACAATTTATAAAAAAATAACTCTACTGGGACACAATCATCTTCCGGAGCCTTTCCAATTTCGGTTTATTTGAAAAATTTGTTAAAATTAATTTAAAGTCCTTGTTGCTATATTTCTAAATCAAAGTAAGAGAAATGAAATCGTTTGGATGTCGATTTTTGAAAAATGCTCTCCTGGAGGTTATCTGTCTCAAGCTTGAAAGGTATGGCATGCTATTTGTCTGTCAGTGCCATTTGCCACAAGAAACCTTTTCTCGTAAATATTTGTGGTAAAATCTAAGCCTAGTCCAAATATACCCAGCACTGATATTACTGATATCCTTTTGGAATAATGGTTCACATTCTACAATGATGTCAGAGATTGTTGTAAAAATTGAAGTAGTCGACCTCATATGTCAAAACTATCTACCAGGTTTTGAGGGTCTTACTTTGGTTCATGTGTTTCCCACGGCTGAAGCCTAGTGCACTAGTAAATCTAATCAGTCCGAGTTAGTCCGCGTTAGCCCACGCTAGTCCACCCTAGTCCGCGCTAGACCACGCTTGTAATTCGTATATCAAAACTCATGTGATTTCGAAGTTAACTAGCTCGAACTGTCGTTTTTTTACTAGCGCACCATCGCGAGTCTTCGCGGTTTCGCTCGGACAAGCGTGAACTAGCGCACTCGCTTACTAGCGTTGACCATAACCGCGACCTAATTCTTTAATCGTAGATTCTGTGAAATTTTTGACCACTCTTAAGCATATCAGATGACCATGGCAGCCAATTGGTGTAATGGTACACCAAAATCTAAAATAATATTAGAAATTGTTGGGAAAGTTGGGGTAGTCCACGTTATATGTTCAAACTATCTACCAATAATTTTTACGATTCTATAACGGATAACATATTTTTTACCTATTCGCCTTAGTTATATGCCCTTTTTGCTGAGGCGAGGAAATTATCTGCGTAACACAAATTGTCGCAATAAGTTTATCTCACCTCAGGTTCGGCACATAATTGTTAGTCCCGCCATCGCGAAAAAAGAAAAGACGCACACATCGTACATCAGCGGTGCTAAAGCCCGGAATGAAACTGGGCCTCAACCAACGTGCCTCTCTAATTAGCCCGGTCCATAGCTATTTCCTCCAGTTGCGCATTCCAAGTTGGTGGAGGTCCGTTTTTACTTGTTCGCTCCACTTAAGGTGAGGTATTCCTCTACTGCGTGCGACATCTGGCTGGGAATCGAAGACTCAATGAACCGGAGTATTGGTGTCCATTCGTTCTACATGTATTAGTCATCTTCAACGTCCAATGCATAGTTTTCTGACCAGGGACATGTCGCTGTTCAGCTCGTCTTTGTTGTATCTTCATCTCCATAGCCCGTCAACGCAAACGGGACCGAAGATTTTTCGAAGAATTTTCCTCTCAAATCGACCAAGGATTTCTTCATCCACTTTTGAGACGGTCCATGCACCAGCGCCGTAGAGCAGGACTGTGATGATCAGGGTCTTACATAGGATCTCCTTAGTAGTTCGAGTGAGGGCTTTACTACCGAATTGCCTTCTTAGCCCGAAGAAACAGCGGTTGGCAAGAGTAATTCTTCGTTTAATTTCTGACGATATGTTGTTTTCAGAGTTAATAGCGAAGCCTAGATAGACAAAGTCCAGTACTACGGCAATATCTGTCAATGGTGACGTTCTGTCCAATTCGTCGATGTTGTGTGTCCTTTCGTGTTGACAGCATATACCTCGTCTTGCCCTCATTTACTGCTAAACACATTTTTGCCGCTTCCTTCTCTATACTAGCAAACGTGGCTATGACATCACGTTGGGTCCTACCAATGATGTCAATATGATGTCAGTATCGTCGGCGTATGCTAGTAGTTGCACAGATTTTTGGAAAATTGTGCCTCTGGTGTTGGCTTGTGAGTTTTGCACAATCCTCTCAAGAATCAGATTGAAGAAGTCACATGACAGCGCATCGCCTTGCCTAAATCCTTTTTTGGTATCGAATGTGTCGGTAATGTCGTTTCCGGCCCTGATGGAGCAGCGAGAATTCTCCATCTTCATCCTACACAAACGGACGAGTTTGGGCGGTATACCAAAACTAGACATGGTTCTGTATAGTTCGTCTCTATCAATGCTGTCGGAAGCGGCTTTGAATTCAATGAATAGGTGGTGGGTTTGGACTTCTTGGGTTTTTTCCAGGATCTGCCGAAGTGTGAAGATTTGATCGGTTGTGGACTTTCCTGGCCTAAAACCACACTGATAAGGGCCGATCAGGTTGTTGGTAAACGGTTTCAGGCGTTCACATATTACGGCGGATAGATTTTTGTAGGCGATGATGAGGAGACTTATGCCTCTGTAGTTGGCGCAGTTCAGAGGGTCTACGTTTCTTTGGATCGGGCAAACGATGCTGAGGTTCCATTCTTCAGGCATACTTTCTTCCGACCAGATTCGGCTTATGAGTTGGTGGGTGTTACTTACCAAGTCATCTCCGCCGGTTTTATAAAGCTCGTCAAGAAGGCCGTCATTTCCGGCAGCCTTTTTAAGCTTTATTTAGATATAGCTATCCTCACTTAACTCAGGTCGCATGGTTGCCAGTTTTTGCTGGCGTTGCCAATATTCTGCTTGACTGCGGAATGTTGTTCGTCATCGCCGTTTAACAGTCTGCAGAAGTGGTTTTTCCATATCCTCTGCATCGACTGTGTCTCAACTACGATATTTCCTTGTTCATCTCGACAGGATTCTGTTCGAGCCTTTTATCCTTGGCTTTGACGTTTTACACTTTGGTAAAACTTGCGAACATCTTTCCTGGAGTGGCACCTCTCTACATCCTCGATGGCGCGCTTTTCTTGCTCTTTTTCTTCTTTCCGAAAAGCGGCTGTTCTTCCCTTCTTCCTTGCCTATAGAGTTCAATGAAAGCTCTCATCTGCACCTGCAGCTACGCCTTGTAGGCCTCGTTCTTGGCATTCCTCATCAAACCAGGGGTTTCTTACTGGTGGGCGCGAGAAACCTAGCACATCAGTTGCTGCTGATCTAATGGCTTGTTGGCATCGTTGCCATAGTTCTTCAACATTCGATGCTGGTGGTATGGTGTTAATCGAGAGGTTTGGGGATACGCGTTGCGCAAAGGTCTTGGCGGTCTCTTGCGATTGCAGTCTTTCGACATTAAATTTTGTTTACAGTATTTCTGGATTGTTGTGGCGTCGTGAATATCCGCATTCTAACCTTGGCTGCAATAAGGTAGTGGTTCGAGTCGATGTTAGCTCCTCGGAATGTTCGGACATCCAAAATACTGGATGCGTGCCTTTTGTCTATCGTGATCAATTTGATTGACCGTTGGTTGATCTGGAGACCGCCATGTCCCCTTATGGATATCGAGGTGAGGAAACCGTGTGCTGGCTATAGTGGCATTTCGTTCCGTAGTGAAGTCAATTAGGCTTAGTCCGTTACCAGACGTGTTGTCGTGTAGTCTATGTTTTCCGACAATGCTGCTAAAGATTTCATCTCTTCCGACCTTTGAACTAAAATCTCCTTGTAGGAATTTAACATCTTACTTCGGTAATCGCTCATGGGTTTTGTCAAGGAGCTCCTAGAAGCAATCCTTAGCTATATCATCTTTTTCCTCCGTTGGGGCGTGAGCGCATATACGGCTATTGTTGGCGAATTTGGCCTTGACAATGCGTTCGCTAATGTCTTGGAAACATAAGACTTCTTGCCTAAGTCTGGCACTTATAACAAATCCGCATCCGAATAGTCGCTGTTTCTGCTCACTATAACACGGTCCGTAGTAGTTTTTCATCCTCTTTTTGCCCGGCCAATCCCATCGTATTTCCTGGATGGCAGTAATGTCTGCTTTGTAGCAGTTTAGGGCTTCCGCCAGTTGTTCGCTTCCGCTAGTTGTTTAATGTTCTCACATTCCAGGTGCAGGTACGAACGTCGTTGTCCTTTTTTCGTTAAGCCGTGTCGTCAACAATAAAATCAGTCCTTTCCGAGGCTTTTGGTTGCTTTGTAACCGTTAAATTTTTCCATGGTTGGGTAGATAACCCAAGGCACAACCCCCAACCTGGAGGGCCAGTTCCAATTTATTAGATACCCCTATGACACGGGGCCATCAGTATCCACTACGGGATTGAGCGCTGCCGTTGGCCTTTCGGTTCATCCGCCACCAGCTCTGTTCAAGGGGCCTGACTAACCCATGAAATTCCTAGACAACCTGTTGTCCGAATATGTCGAAGCGGCTTGTTTAGGTTCGCCTGGAATAGCAGGCCGGGTATTAATCCCTTGCCATGCTAACATGGCTGTTTATAGTGTTGCTGTTTTGCGTCGTGTTATCAACACTTGCGCTTATCGTTTAGCAAGTAAAATCCGGTTGGATGAGACCAGTACCCGATGGTTACCACTTGGAGGTAAAAAATAAGCACTTGATGTGTAGTCAGAGTTACAACACTGGGCATTGCCAAGCTAAGGCCAATCAGAGTCTAGCCTCGTCCTACAACACCCAACCATCTAACATTACCATTACCGTTACCATTTTAAAATTTACAGCTTCAAATCGATCTTGGTTTTTCCATTAAATTCAATTAATTTCAATTGCAGTTCCAATTCGAACAAAAACCTTCATATAAATTAAATTTTATAAGATACGTGATGATATGTAAATAAAAACTCACAAAATTTACTGTACAACGTATAGGTACTTGCACATACCAACCTCACCAAAGTTTCCCCTTGCAATCCGCATTCGGAAGATATATAACTGACATGCTTACAAGGTCTTCTTCCGTTTGTCACCTTCAAAGAATTTAGTCACATGGTAAGACCACGTCGTCATGCATGTCAATGAACTTATAAAATTCAGAGCAATACACCATTCGTTTTGTTTTTGTTTTTCTTTGCAATTTTTATAAACGATAACATGTTTGCAGATACAAATCTTTGTGTGTTTGCTTTAATTGCCTACTCGTCCAGTTGGGCCCATTCAATTTGCATACACTTAAGTCCAGCTGAGGGATTCATAATCTCGGTACGACTGGTTTTTGGGTATCTTCGATACTCTTTTCAACACTCACCCGAACTGAACGACAAAAGCAAGCATTTACATCGCCAACCGAACGTTTGCTAGATAACTAGTTATAGTTATGTTAATTAGATAGTTTACTAACGGTAGGTTGATAAAGATATCAATGATGTTAAAATCATTTTTTTTAGGTTTTTATGTTTCTTTCTTATAACTGTTTAATGATTGGAAATTCCACATGCTGTTAGCACACACAAATTCAGTTTTGAAGGCATGTGTAGGTTGATCTTCCAAAGTTTGTCAAACAGTTTTTCTTTGTTTAAAAAATGATCTGTTCAAGTGTAGCCATTTTTGTTAGTTTTGATACTAACGGGTGATCCAAGTAGAGATACTTTTTTCAATAGCCTTTTTTGACAGATCACGTGTGAGTCGTGTCATGCTGTCATGTTATTTTTGTTTGGTATTGTTTGGCATTTCATAATGGAAAGACTTACGCGTGAACAACGTTTACAAATTGTTCAACTTTATTATGAAAATTCACGTTCTGTGAGGAATGTGTTTCGTGCACTTCGCTCAACTTATGGTCAACATAATCGGCCTACTGAGCGTACTATTCGCAACACCATCACCCATTTTGAGACCCAGCAATCATTATTGGATAATATTCGACCGAATAGACCACGTCCAGCACGCTGTGAAGAAAATATAGCGGCCGTAGCTGAGAGTGTACACGAAGACCGTAGAGAGTCGATTCGGCGCCGTTCGCAGCAACTCGTACTGACGTATGGAACGACTTTGGCGCATTTTACGTCAAGATCTTAAATTGAAAGCGTACAAAATACAGCTTGTGCAACAACTGAAGCCTCTCGACCTTCCCAAGCGACATAGCTTCGCTCTATGGGCTCTTGAAAAGTTCCAAGAAGATCCGACGTTTTCGAGGCAAATTTTGTTTAGCGATGAGGCCTATTTCTGGCTCAATGGTTATGTAAACAAACAAAATTGCCGCATTTGGGACGAAGAGCAACCTGAAGAGATTGAAGAACTGTCACTTCATTAAGAAAAAAACAACGTTTTGGTATGGTTTGTGGGCCGTTTGAATCATCGGTCCATATTTCTTTAAAAATTATGCCGGTGCGAACGTAACCGTCAATGGCGACCGTTATCGTGCCATGATAACCGACTATTTGATGCCTGAAATTGAAGCTCGTGATCTCGGCGACATTTGGTTTCAGCAAGACGGCGCCACTTCCCACACATCGCATCAATCAATGGACTTATTGAGAGAACATTTCGGTGAGCACATAATTTCACGTTTTGGGCCGGTCGATTGGCCACCAAGATCGTGTGATATCACACCGTTAGACTTTTTCCTGTGGGGATATGTAAAGTCAAAAGCTTATGCCGACAAACCCGCTTCGATTCAGGCCTTGAAGGAAAACATCACGCGTGTCATTCGCCAGTTACCAGTCGAAATGCTCGAACGAGTGATCGAAAATTGGACTCAACGGATGGACCATCTGCGACGTAGCAACGGCCAACATTTGATAGACATAATATTCAAAAAATAAATGCCAAAGAATGTTCTTTCAAATGATAATAAACATTCTCCGTTAAATTTGAATTTTCTGTGTATTTTTTTTTTTTCTTTAAAAAAGTAGGGAACCTCGAAATGGATCACCCCTTATTAGCTACAAACAAGTCCACGGACATGTACATGCATTTATATAAATTCATTGAAGGAAATATTTTTCAATTCAATGCAGCCATCGTTTACAACCGATTTTGAGCAAAGTTTGCGAAATGCACTTACTGCGGTATTTCCAAGAACTGGGATGTTGGTTTCACTAAACGAAGGCATTGCGGAGAAAAGCTTCAAAAATCTATGACTTCTTAAAAATTATGAGAACCAATTTGAGTCTAAGGAAAATATTTAAGAAATTCCTCATACTGCCCTTGTTAGATCCTTAAATTATATTTTGGTTTTATTTTGTTTTTCTTCAAGAAACACCACAGAAATTTTCCGTTTATAGGGAACATATGCGAACAACAAGTTCTTTGGAGGGCTACAACAGCCGACTAGGGAAAAAATTAGTTAAAAATGGAAATTTTTTCAAGTTCATTGATTGCCTTATCGATGAAGAATATAACACCCCAAGGCACTTCATAGCGGCCATGGATGGAAATACATTGGAAATGTTTGAGCCTCCTAAACCATATTTTGTTAAAAGAAATAAAATTATTGAGTGCTTAACAGAGAAACTCGAAAAAAAAATCTCCGTTTTAGAATATTTGCCACAAATTATCAAAATATTTGATAAAAATGCTGATTTCATCATCGAAAATTATGAGCCATCATCGGAGGAATCTGAAAGTGAGGTTGCCGAAGAAGTTCAAACAAGCCAGAAATGACTGTAATGCCCATTTAGAGCGTGTCAAATTCCTCTATGACCGAACGTTGAGGCAAAAAATTCTACAATGTCCCAGAGGTAGTAAAAACTTTTGGTCATTTGTTAAAAACATAAAAAATTCGGCATCAGCATCAATTCCGACGCTCATTCACAATGACATTCCAGCTGTCAGCTCTTTAGACAAAGCCAATCTGCTTGCTGCGCATTTCGCAGTCAATTCTACATTGCCAGATTGTGTTCAGTCTCCTTGTACTTGAGAACGTAGATCATTCTATGGGACAAATTCACTTTCGTACTCGTACAGTTGCAAGAGTTTTATTTGATCTTGACATACATAAATCCGCTGGTCCAGATGGTATATCCCCCATCATTCTGAAGAGGTGTTCTTCTACGCTAGCAAAACCACTGCGTAAGCTTTTCTATCTATCACACTCATCAGGACTCTTTCCGAGTAGATGGAAAACAGCATTTGTCCAGCCTGTACCAAAAAAAGGCGAATCTTCTTCTCTCTCCAACTACCGTCCAATTGCACTTACGTCCCTTCTTCCCAAGGTCATGGAAACGCTGATAAATCGTCAGCTTATGAAATATCTCGAAACACGCAAACTTCTCAATGACCGGCTGTATGGTTTTCGCAGCAACAGGTCTACTGGTGATTTGATGACATATCTCACCGAAAAGTGGAACCAATCAATCCACCATGGTGGCGAAAGCAAGATTGTTGCGCTTGATATTTCAAAGGCATTTGACAGGGTTTGGCATCAAGCCCTTTTGTCGAAAATGCGTGCGTTTGGAATCGACGAAAAACTTCTTCTATGGATTAGACATTATCTTTCGAAACTTTCAATTCAAGTTGTTTTGGATGGTTTCAAGTCTGTAACTCACCAAATAAATGTTGGTGTCCCTCAAGGCTCAGTTTTGTCTCCGACTCTCTTTCTCATTTTTACAAATGATCTCCTGTCTGCAACTTCTAATCCAATTCATTCCTTCGCTGATGACAGTACCCTCAGCTTCTCATATTCGTTTACAGGTCCTTGTCCCTCACCTTCGAACGTGGACTCTAAACGCCAAAATATGTTAAGCTCATTGAATTCCGGCCTTGACAGCATTATCAAATGGGGTAAATCTAATAGAGTGGAATTCAATGCTTCCAAAACACAATGCTGTCTTCTGTCATTAAAGCGTAACCAAAATCTAGAGCCATTATCCATGAATGGCACTTACGTCGAAGAAACCGAAAAGCTTTCCATGCTAGGTATGTGTGTTAGTAACGACTTACGTTGGAACGACCACATATTCGAAGTCGCTAAAAACGCAGCGAAATGTCTAGGTTTCCTAAATCGATGTAAGAAATATTTCACCCCCTCTGATCTGGCCACAATATATTGTTGTGGACAATCACTATTCGCTGCCAAAATCCACCTAAACAGAAAATATAATTAGACCACAGCAGCACACATAACCTCAAACACAAACACTTACCTGCTCACATTGTTGTTTGTTACCAGGTATGGGAATTCGCCGATCACACCTGAAACACGAACGGCGGAACGGCGGAACGGCAGAGCAGGTGACAAAAAACAATAAAAGTATTCGCCGCAGGTAGACTGATGAAGTGACGAGTTATGAATTTCTTCCGAAAACTGTCAAACGACCAGCTGATAACCACGACAATAAATTAGTAACCGAATTTTCAGCGGACGCATCCAGGGAAAAAGGGAGTTAGGCAGACGTGTTGTTGGTGGAATTTCGTAAACGGAATTCAGGTGTGCTTACAAATCTAAGGTGGGAACAATTTTTACACCAAATATAGACGTATGGCACATCGTTGAAGAGGAAATTACACCAGGAGTACGGGAAAAATGCTTGATTTGCCGAAATATGAGCCTGGTAGAAAATACCAGTATAGCGAGTGTGTGACATTTGGAAAAGACGTCAAAACCGTTCCAGAGATGTCAATGGAGACTGGAAGACCCCTGGAAAGGCAGGGAGGACTATAAAAAAGCCGATCGAATAACGACCGAGTCTATTCGGAATTCCACCAGCTATCCCATAGTCGTAAAATTAATTAAAAAACTTGAATAAAATCAAACCCTCTCGGGAACCATAATTTGTGAAAGCGTTCTTTCTTCTTTTTTTTTTCTGCTTCAATCTAGGCTCTGTTTGGCTCCCGCAGCTGAAAAACACAACAATATAAAGCGTTTATACGCCGAAAACTTGAATTCAACGCCCACGTCTGGTCAGGTGCACCAAAATCAACATTGCACCTACTAGATAGGATTCAAACACGTGCGAAAAAACTTATAGGAGACATAAGAATAGCGAACTCCTTAGCTTCGCTTGAACACCGTCGAAACATCTCCTGCCTTACCTTTTGTTTTATCGCTATTTTAACAACCAATGTTCAAATGAAATAGCCAGCTGCATTCCTCCCATTCAACAATTCAGCCGCAATACTCGTTACGCAATGAATGCAAATCAGTTTACCCTCAAGCCTATCTTCGGACGTACGCTGGAATATAGAGATTCGTACATAAACCGAACAACACGAATGTGGAATGCTCTACCAAACTCTGTTTTTCCTTTCCATTATAACATACAGACATTTAAAACCAATGTGCATCGGTATCTCCTTTCTTCTTATCCCTAATT
Source organism: Rhingia rostrata (assembly GCA_949824845.1). Lineage (NCBI taxonomy): Eukaryota > Metazoa > Arthropoda > Insecta > Diptera > Syrphidae > Rhingia > Rhingia rostrata. The sequence goes on along the minus strand of OX463756.1, from coordinate 40,967,986 downwards.
TCCTTAACGCCCGCACTGTGCTAAAACATATAAAGGGTATTCAGAACCCCTTGAGTGCGCGCAAATTATAAAAAAAAAAAAAATTAAAGATACAACCATATCTACACATTGGTTTGTTTTTGTAACCGCCGTGAAATTGTTTTTCTGCCATGTAAACATTTAAAAACTTGCGAAGATTGTTATAAAAAAATTTCACAAAATTCTCCATCTCTAATACTCTGTCCATTTTGCAGAACAATCGTTAAAAAAACGATGAATTTTTTTTTATAGATACATGTACTGTACACGGAATATGTCAAAGAAGTTCTGTACTTTTTTTGGTTTTGTTATTTAATTTGATATTTAATTCCAAAAATATTGTGGAACAGTACCACTTTTAAGTTTAGCAGCTGGAAAATAAGTTGTTTGTTGAAATATATATATTTACTGAAAAATATAAAATACTTATAATAACCTACACGCAAATAGTTTTTTGTATTACCTGGGAATTTATTTCACTTTTTGTTTTCTTTCTGGGGAAATAATTCCACTGATTTTCGAGTGCATTTATTTCCCACATCCAATGGGAAATAAGTCCACCTTCATAAAGTCGACTTTAGTGGTCATGGGAACTGGGTGTGGTCTTAGTCCCCATGTGGAGTTAATTCCCGTGGAGTTATTTCCCTGCACCGAAATGGGAGAGGGTTTCTCTCTCATTTGTGTTCCCGCAATTGCGGCATTTTTTTTTTTTATAATTTACACGTACTCAAGGGGTTATGACCCTTTTATATGTTACCATAGTACGAGCGTTAGAGAAGGGGAAGAAAGAGAGGATAGGAAAGATTTTGGATGTAGTGGAGACTTAAACTCCGTGAGTGGTGTCCGAACTAGCTTCGGGGAGTCACTTTTTCTTGTGTTCGTTAAATTTGAAGAAATTCAAGATGGTGTGCATACTTTTAGATATTAGATACACCCACCTTTTTTTTATTTCTTTTAAATAAAAGTGAAATGGATTTTGGTTGGGATTGAACGCGCAACCTTCCACTCAACAGACGAATACATTACCACTACACCGCTGCCACGCATTGAGGGTCGTATGGGATATCTATTTTGGTCGCATGCTCCCCGATTGGCCAGTGCCCTGTGACTATCGCCGTAATTCTTGCGATATCTGGGCGCGTTCTATTAAGTAGATCGTTTGTTCTGTTTTTTTTCATAAGAGGGCCATATCGTCCTCGATATGATGCGATTTGGTAACCTTCTCCATTTGGAGTCTTCCTTTTTCAGGTAGTATGAGTGTATTTTTCCCTCAACCGCACCTAGCGGGATACGGAACCTTGCCGCAAGTGTGCCGTTAAGAGCTGAGCCTTGCCTGGCTAGATTTTCTACACTCTATTTTCCTTCAATTTTACCGTGCCCTGGAACCCAGAGAAGTGTAACCCTGAAGCGTTCGCCAAGGTTGGCAAGTTCGTTCCGGCATTCGTGTACCAGTTTAGAGGATGGTTGCGAGTTGATGGCCTTTATGGCCGCTTGGCTATCTAATACATGTAGCAACAGCAATATTTTGCTTTTCCGTAGTGTCATGCCCCGGTACCATGCAAGCCTCTCGGATAGCCAGCAGTTCCGCCTGGAATACGATATTTTCGGTGATTCTGAGTTGACTTTTGACCCCACACCAGAGTTCATCTTAGATCCGTTGGTGTAGACGACCTGGGGTAGGGTGTACAAACTGATTTTTTTCTTAAACCGCCCTTAAAAAGTGGTCTTTAGATAAAATCGGCTATAGACGAAAATTTCAATTTGATATAACCGACGATTTTGCATCGAAAATTGTCAGATTTGTTTTGCCGGAGCAACAAAGAGTACGTTTACCAAATTTCATCATTCCAGCACAAGATTTAAGGCCCAAAAGCTGGTGACGTACGAATGGACAGACAGACATTTATTAATCAACTCAGCTAGAGATTCTGAGTGGATTCATATATTTTGAGGCATATCTAGCTAAACTATTTCTCTACGTTACAAACTATGAACCAAAACTAATAAACCCCTATGGGTAGGTATATAAAATCCAAATGACAGCAATATCCACCGGAGAGGAGTGAAAAGAAAACCTTTCATCTAAAATGGGAAATGTCTGAAAAACTTGTGGGATATTACGTCGCCTCATCGATGTCCGATGTCTGACAATTAACGCAGTCGATTAATCTGTACATGAAAAAAAAATCACTTACCAGATGTATCATGCAAACCACGATGAGGTTGGGATCTAGCGATTGTAGTGAAAGTTGCGTTGGCTTATAAGTTTTTTTTTATTTTTATTTTGATATGTTTACATGCTTTCATTGTTGAATTCAATTGTCAGAATGTATCAACTAAACCTACGCAACCAATAAAGAGATGCGTAATTAAAAAACCGCCTTGATCACACAAATGGCCTCGATGACAGAATGATGAATGAAAGTCTTGAGGCCAGTAGCGATTCAGTAAAGTGAAGTGTTGTGATGCATTTATCGATACTTAAATCTGTCCCATAAGAATGAGGAAAAAAGTCTGAGAGGGGGTATCTGCATTTACCAGTGAAAAGAAAATGTGAATCAAATGTGGTGTGAGACCCCATCCATGACGATAACCTTGTTTCCAAAAACAAAATTTATGAATACAACCCAATTAGCCTACTTAAAGAAATCATCACTTATGCTCAAAGCATTAATTTCAGATTCTTTCAGATCATTCATATCCTGAGTTTCCCCCGGGCTATTGGGGATATTTAATCTTCAGTAGGGTCATTGTTTACGGTTTATGATGTTTTCAAGCACATTATGTCATCGCGTATTGACATATGGAGATGAAGTATTAAAATAACTTTCATATCCACTTCAATTGTCGCTACTGCCCAGCCGGATTGACTTTGTTTGAAAGCAGATGTTAATAGGTTGACACCAGCGTTAAAGATAGCTATCGGCAAAAAGTTGATTTGCCACTTGAGAACATGGAGGACAGATGAAATTTGAATGATTCGCAATTGGTCATGTAGTTACTCATGAATATACGTACGCACAAGAATCATTACATTGACAGATAAAAATTTACTGAGATGAAAAATTGATTTCTTCTGTTCATCTATAATTTTTACTTGCAACTCCGCTTCAAATGACACGACACAACATTTTTCGAAGGTATGGAATCCTATTTACTTAATCAAGTGGCGCAACAGTCCGGAATGAAACTGGGCCCCAACCAACATGCCTCTCCAATTAGCCCGGTCCATAGCTAACTGCCTTTAGTTGACCACTCCTAGTTGGTTGAGGTAGGTTTCTACTTTTGGGCGCCACTTAAGGCGAATTCTGAACCTACTGCGTCCGAAGTCTGGCTGGGAATCGAAGACTCTGTCGTGGCCTAGCCATCTTAAAAGTCCAATGCGGAGTTTTTTCTAACCAGGCGCTGTACAGCTCGTATAGTTCTTGGTTGAATCTTCGTCTCCATAGCCCATCAACGAAAACGCGACAGAAGATTTTTCGAAGAATAATCCTCTCGAATCGATGAAGGATTTCTTTATCCGCTTTTGACATGGGATGATCGGGGTCTTATATGGGTTCTCCTTAGTAGTTCGAGTGAGGGCTTTACTACCGAATTGCCTTCTTAGCCCGAAGAAACAGCGGTTGGCGAGAGTAATTCTTCGTTTAATTACTGACGAGATGTTGTTGTCAGAGTTAATAGCGGAGCCGTGGTAGACAAAGTCCCATACTACCTCAAAGTTATATCTGTCGATGGTGACGTTCTGTCCAATTCGTCGATGTTGTGTGTCCTTTCGTGTTGACAGCATATACTTCGTCTTGCCCTCATTTACTGCTTAATCCATTTTTGCCGCTTCCTTCTCTATACTAGCAAAGGAGGCTATGACATCACCTTGGGTCCTACCAATGATGTCAATATCGTCGGCGTATGCTAGTAGTTGTACAGATTTTTGGAAAATTGTGCGTCTGGTGTTGGCTCGTGAGTTTTGCACAATACTCTCAAGAATCAGATTGAAGAAGTCACATGACAGCTCATCGCCTTGTCTAAATCCTTTTTTGGTATCAAATATGCGGTCATATGCGGCTTTGAAATCGATGAATAGGTGGTGGGTATCGATTTGGACATTTTGGGTTTTTTTTTCAGGATCTGCCGAAGTGTGAAGATTTAATCGGTTGTGGACATTTTTGGCCTAAAACCGCACTCATAAGGGCCGATCAGGTTGTTGGTAAACGGGTTCAGGCGTTCACATATTAAGGTGCATAGGATCTTGTAGGCGATGATGAGGAGACTTATGTCTCTGTAGATGGCGCAGCTTAGAGAGTCTCCTTCTTGTTGATCGGGCAAGCATTGATGAGGTTACATTCTTCAGGCATACTTTCTTCCGACCAGATTCGGCTTATGAGTTTGTGGATGTTACTTACCAAGTCATCTCCGTCGGCTTTATAAAGCTCGGCGGGAAGGCCGTCATTTCCGGCAGCCTTATTAAGGCCGCGCTGGTGGGCGCGTGAAGTTAAGCACATCAGTTGCGGCTGATCTAATGGCTTGTTGGCATAGTTGCCATGGTTCTTCGACATTCGATGCTGGTGTTATGCTGTTAATCGAGAGGTTAAGGGATACGCGTTGCGCGAAGGTGTTGGCGGCCACTTGCGATGCAGACTTTCGACATTAGAATTGTTGACAGCATTTATGGATTGTTGTGGCGTGGTGGGTATCCGCATTCTAACCTTGGCTGCATCAAGGTAGTGGTCCGAGTCGATGTTAGCTCCTCGGAATGTTCGAACATCAAAAATACTGTATGTGTGTCTCTTGTCTATCGCAATGTGATCGTTTTGGTTCGTTGATCTGGAGACCGCCATGTCCCCTTATGGATATCGAGGTAAGGAAATCGTGTGCTGACTAAAGTGGCATTTTGTTCCGTAGCGAAGTTTATTAGTCCAAGTCCGTTACCAGACGTGTTGTCTGATTTCTCGTGCTGTTTTCCGACAATACCGCTAAGGGTGACTTCTCTCTCTATGTTTGCACTAAAATCTCTCAGCACAATTTTAATATCGTACTTCGGTTGTCACTCATAAGTTATGTCAAGGAGCTCATAGAAGCAGTCCTTAGCTATATCATCTTTTTTCTCCGTCGGGGCGAGAACGCATATACGGCTTATGTTGGCGAATTCAGCCTTGATGTGGATTGTTGCATTACCTTCGCTAATGTCTTGGGAACATAAGACTTTTTGTTCTAAGCCTGGCACTTATAACAAAACCGCAGCCGAATACTCACTACTTCTGCTCACTTGAAACATTGTCTGTAGTATATATCACAGTTTTTCAATAAATTCAAGCTGCTCCTTACAAAATTAGAGACGGTCAATCAGCTACTGCCTGCAGAACGCTGCCAACCATGCCTTAAGGACCGCCCAGAGTGCGTATCTTTAGCTAAAACTTAAGTCTGGGCAAGAGAGAGATACATTTATTGCATGAAGATACAATTTGTGTAAGCGCTTAACGTTTGCCTTCTTATAGAAGTTAATAAGAAGGCAAACGTTAAGCGCTTACACAAATTGTATCTTCATGCAAGAAATGTATCTCTCTCTCTTGTGAGTGATAAAAAATATCAGCTTCAGATACGTCCCTCATTCCCATGAGGGACTTTTCGTTCTGAGGGGATAATAATACTTGTTGGATATCATTTATAAGCCAGATCCTGAAAGTTTTAATAGTAGCCAACAAGGGTGCTTGCCAATCGTGTCTAAACATAGCTCCGCGATACAGTGACCATTTTCGCTAGAAATTCATCATAACCATTGAGGGAATTTTTGATCTGAAGAGATAGTAATGCAACTCTAGTGGTTTGGCAACATCCAGAAGTCAGACCACAAAAGTACCAAGTCTAAGTCTTTTTTGATAGTAGCCAACAAGAGTGCTTGTATATCTTCACAGGATACTTCACCATAGGAAACAAGGCTAAGCGTCAATGATTCTGCAGAAACTCTCCGTGCTACTGCAAGCTACTAAAGGAAGTCGCTTATCCCGCCTGAGAGCATGGTTCTTCTACAGCTTCGCCGACATAGCAGAGATACCCCTATCAGACCATAATCGATTTATCAACAAGTTCCTCAAAATGAACTTTTATGACACTTTTTAACCCAACTTTACTAAAATACACTAGAGGTAGGGTATACAAATAGAATCGGTGACAGGATCCAGCCTTGTCGGACTCCATTTATAAATTTGATTACTCGACTAAGCTTTCGCCTATGCTGGACATACCGGATGTTGGTTATTCTTAAATCTACCGACGTTTTAATAAATCCCCTCTCCGCTTTACCACTCTTTTATAATTAAAAGTGACAACGCTGTCTATCACTAGTTAAAGTTATGTTTGTATAAATTACGATAGCCATCTTACAGGAGACTATAAAAAAAATTCATTATTGAATAAATCATATTGTCCCCCAAGCCGTTACTTTTAAAAATTAAAGACCAGTCTTTCTGTCTGCTCCCCCGATTCAAGTTCTGATATTGCCTTGTACAGTCAACGGACAACAGCACTTAATATCTGGTGTTCAATGTTTAGCCGCCTCACTTCATTTTATAGCAGGTCATAAAAAAGATATTGATATCTACTGCAAACTTTTCATATTAAAAAAAAAAAAAAGCAAAATCATAGATAAAACGAGAAGCAAACATAACGAACCACCATGGAGTGCGCTATAAAATGACAAACAAGGAATCTCCTATGTTTTCCTACCCAGTTTTCAGCAGGGACAGATACTTTACAAAATAAAATACCAAAGATCCGTAAACACGAACTATAATTGTTGGAGACAACATCCATAAAACTCAGTATCTGCATATTTGTCGTTGATGAATTCAAACCAAACAGAAATATTCCTCAAGTCATGTCGAATGACGGTCATAAAACCGCAACGAATGCACATACATTATAACAACTTCACAGAAATAGTGTCAATAAATTCAATTTATTATCAAAAAATATTCCACAATGCGGAAAATAGTCAACTGATGGTTATATAGAACAACAACAACAACAAAAGTGTTATAGTTCTGTTCCACAAATGAGCAATATTGCCTTCAAGACGTAAAATAAAAATAAAAATAAAATTTCAAAGACGCAACCTATGCTATATGGTACGTGACTTACAATTCAAATTCCGAATTCAATATCCACAAGCCAGCAAAGCTGGATCAGATGATTCATCCCTATCGAGATGCTGAAATTGATTGATTTATTATACGACGTTTCCTTATTGCGTGCACACTTTACCCATAAGGTGCGAATTTTATATTTCGATTGTGTAGAGCTGGCAGCTATTGTCACGTATCTGTAAATCGGGATGATACAAATCTGAGGCTGCTATACTTGATTTGCAGGTACGTATATGAATTGGGAATTGCGTTTTAAAATGTGCGGCATAATGCCCCCGATTACAACCTTTGCACCTTCCAGCGGTGCAAATCAAAATTGTTGCGCATTTCTACGGTCAATTTAACACAAAAATCAATGCCATTCAGGTGCTTTGTATCTCATTTACGACCATGCCGGACGATCACCGGTGAGGGTGTAATTATTTTTATACGCTTGTGATATTTTTACATCGGATGTAGATAGTCGGTAGGTTACATTATGTATGCTGTTAACCGAGTTTAAATCTAAAAGCGATTTATTGTAAGAAGAACAATATTAACCGACTTTTAATTGTGCAAAAAAAAAAAATAGAGCGACTTAAATAGTTGGGCATGGTTTTCAAGGATTATTTTAAATTACACCTTTGCAAGTAAGTAATTGGCGGTGATATAAAAGATTAGTTTTTAGATGGGTTATAAGTCCACAAAGCTGAAGACCACACAATTTCGAAATATAATTCCACAATATTTGATAGGAAGAAGACCATAAGTTAAAAATTTGTATTCAAACCACTGCGTTACTCCAATCGGTGCAGTGAAATAACCCCCACGGGGCCTATTTCCTTTTCGAAATGGAAATAAGCCACTCTACGAAAAAGCTTTTACTTCAGCGGGTGTTATTGCCATTTGAAGTTGGAATTTTATTCAAGTTTGGTGTATGCAAACTTTCAATACCCTTGCTTGGCTTCCTGTTGGATTTGGGATGTGAGCGAGTTTGGATTCATGAAAAGTAAATACACCCCGCAACAGGCATTAACACCTACAGGACTTATTTCCATTTCCAAAACAAATTAAAGTGAAAAAAAGTGAAATTTTCGAACCTATATAGGGAACCATAATCGCAATCGATGGGTTATACCAAAGAGCATAGAAGTACATAGAGTACGCATCACAGCTTAAAATTTTTTAGCCGTTTCAGGCGCCGGCAGTAAGTGCGAAGGGGAAATTTCATAGATCGTATGCGTCGGCAAGACTGGAATAGCAATGTGACTACTGGGGTATCAATATCAGTACCCCAAAAATATTCGTTGTATGAACTGCGCACTCTATGTAGTTCTACACTCTTTGGTTAAACTTACTAACTTACTTGAGTGCCGCTTGCTGGGCCTCAACCAACATGCCTCTCCATGTCGGTTTTTACTTGTGCGTGCCACTTAAGGTGAGGTCTTCCGTCAGCCGATGTCCATTCGTTCTACATGTCCTATCCAGCTTAAACGTCCAATGCGGAGTTGTTTTTTGACCAGGGGTATGTCGCTGTACAGCTCGTATAGTTCTTGGTTTTATCTTCGTCTCCATAGCGCGTCAACACAAACGGGACCGAAGACTTATCGAAGAATTTTCTCTCAACCAGGGGTTTCGACGTAGAGCAGGACTGGGATGATCAGAATAGCCTTAGCAGTTCGAGTGCCTACTAAATTGCCTTCAAACCCTGAAGAAACCGCGGTTGGCAAGAGTAATTCTTCGTTTAATTTCTGACGAGATGTTGTTGTCAAAGTTCATAGCGGAGCAGAGGTAGACAAAGTCACGTACTACCACAAAGTTATAGATGTTAACGGTGACGTTCTGTCCAATTCGTCGATATTGTGTGTCCTTTCGTGTTGACAGCATATAGTTAGTCTTGCCCTCATTTACTGCTAAACCCCTTTTTTGCCGCTTCCTTCTCTATACTAGCAAACGTGGCTATGACATCACGTTGATTCCTACCATTGATGTCAATGTCGACACGTATGCTAGTAGTTGCACCGATTTTTGGAAAATTGTGCCTCTGGTGTTGGATTGGGAGTTTTGCACAAGCCTCTCCAGAATCAAATTGAAGAAGTCACATGACAGCCCATCGCCTTGCCTTAACCCTTTTTTTTGTATTGAATGTGTCGGCGATATCGTTTCCGACCCTGATGAAGCAGCGATAATTCTCCATCTTCATCCTACACAAACGGACGACTTTGGGCAGTATACCAAATCTAAACATGGCTCTGTATAGTTCGTCTTTTTAAATGCTGTCGAATGAGGCTATGAAATCGATGAATAGGCGGTGGGTATCAATTTGAAGTTCTTGGAGATTTTCCAGGATCTGCCGAAGTTTGAAAATTCGATTGGTTGCGGACTTTTCTGGCCTAAAACCACACTGAATAGGGGTCGATAGGGTTGTTGGTAAACGGTTTCAGGCGTTCACCTGGAGGGGCAGTTCCAATTTACTAGATACCCCTAGGACACGGGGACATCTGTATCCACTACGGGATTGAGCGCTGCCGTTGGCCTTTTGGTTTATCCGCCACCATCTCCGTTCAAAGGGCCTGACTAACCCTTGAAATTCCCTGACAACCTCTTGTCCGAATATGTCGAAGCAGCTTGTGTAGGTTTGCTTGGGACAGCAGGCCGGGTATTCATTCCGTGACCTGGCGGTTTATAGGTTTGGTGTTTTTTTGGTCTTGTTGTCAACACTCGCGATGCTTGTTTTGCAAGCCAAATCCAGTTTAATGAGACCAGTACCCGACGGTTACCACTTGGAGGTTAAAAATAAGCACTTGATGTGTAGTCAGAGTTACAACCACTGGGCATTGCTAAGTTAAAGCCAATCTGATTCTACCCTCGTTCTACAACCCCCAACCACCAACGATGGGTTACTATGGGTACATGGGTTCTAGTACACAATTGGTATAGCACACCCAAAAACAGGTAGTAGAAGAGACCCCACCCGCTTGTCGACTGTTGGGGTACCACCACATCACACTATAGGCTTCGTGAAGTTGTATTTACTACGTTTCGGCGTTTGGCAGATGTCCCGGTCCAATAAGAGGAGATAGGTAATGACGCTGTATCTAGGAAAATTATTTCCGGAGATATATGCGTTAACCATCTCCGGAGGAACTATTCTAGATTGAAGACACTTATCCTTAGATATGGGTGCTTAGTCAGGTGGGACTCTATGAAAAAGACGAAGCATTTGACTTCACTTACAGAGGTTCAAAAAAACAGCATGTCTACTCACAACAGGAGCCCTGCGGACATCAGCCTCACAGCAGTGACAATAAGACTAATGGTCGTCAAACAATGTGGTATCTAACAATGAGATTGCAATCTACATTGATAGGCCTAAAATGTCAATAAGAGTGGGCTCTGGGGTACACAAAAAAACAATTTTTTGGCGCAACAGGCTCGTTAGTACCCGGGGCCGAGCTTTCTCACAACCATTCATGTGTGCGTGTGAACTTCTTGCATGATGATGGGACCTCGTCTTTTATGCCGCATCCGAACGGCTAAGCTTTTCTTACCAATTGATACTAATCACGAGTAGTTGGACGCACAGACCTAAAATCTCTATGCAACTAATATAAGGTCCAAATTATTTGGGTGCCAAGACACAATAACATTCCAGGAAACGGAAACGCAGGCGAGCTAGCCAGACTAGCATCGTCCAGCTGCATATCCTTATGCGACAAAAGGGGTTAGATACTTGCTTTCAAAAAAACAGAAAATAACCAGATTCACGCAAAGTGAAAGAAAATCTTGATGGCAAAACATCAACACTTGCAAACAGACCTTTGGCCGCAAATAAGTGGTAGCAAACCTCACAGGATGAACAGAGCTTCCATTTCTATAGCGGTGAGAGTCATAACAGGTCACAATCTGCTGGGTAAATACTCCCATAGGATTAACCTAACTGACTCGCACCAACTTTGCAGGAAATGCGGAGACCCAGACGTCAAGAAGACACCGTCCATCTAATGTGTCACTGCCCCGCGATCAGCAACAGTCGTAACAAAATCCTCGGCAGCTTCTACTACGAGGACTTGATGGATCTAGCCACAACACCTATTGCACAGATCGTCAGCTTCTGCTGCAAGTCGGGTCAGAGCAACTACCTATATGAAGCTAATGAAGCAGCAAAAATCACCTAAGAATCACTCTTCCTATTGAGGAAGCTTCCTTTTCAGGTACAATAAAAGGTATCGCTATGGACCCACGTAGGCCTATACGTGTTTGACGACTCACTTGGACGTCAACAACCCATCAAACCTAACCTAGTATAATAAAATCTAGGTGGCAAAACACTAACACTTGCAAACTAACACTTGGGTGGAATTAAAGCTTAGCAAATCAAACAAGCTTACAGCTGTGAACAGGGCTTATATTTCTATAGCAGTGATAACAGGTCACAATCTGTTGGGTAAGAACTCCAATGGAATCAGACTAACTGACTTACACCAACTATACCGGAAATGCGGAGATCGAGACTTGGAGAAGGACATCCCCCACCTACTTTGTCACTGCATCACGATCAGCAACAGCCGTTACAAGTTTCTTGGGAACTTTTAATATGAGGACCTAACAGAGCTAGCAAAGATCCCTATAGCACAGATCGTCCGGTTCTGCTGCAAATCGGGATGGAGCAATTATCTATTTGAAGCCAATGGAGCATCGCAAGTGCCACAAGTATCATACTGCAATCGAATATAACATTCTTTTCTGGTGGAAATATTCTTCAAGAAAGGGGTATCGCCATGGGCCCACGTATGCTAGTTTGATTGCTTAACTGATTGTCTACAGCCCATGAAACCTAACCTAAACTATGTCGCTGCAAAGTATATAAGGCTATTAGTACAATCATCGTCTTCATAGCCCGTCAACGCAATTCGGACTTAAGATTTATCACTCAAAACAAACAAGGATTTCATCAAACAACTTTTTTTACAAACCATAAATCGGAGCCGTAGAGCTCAGACCCTGCTTATCAGGTCCTTTTTTGGGATCTCCCCAGGAATCTTAATTTACTTTTAATGACGCTTACCGTCCGGGGTGGACTTAAGATTTATCACTCAAAACAAACAAGGATTTCATCAAACAACTTTTTTTACAAACCATACATCGGAGCCGTAGAGCTCAGGTCCTACTGATCAGACCCTATTTTGGGATCTCCTAAGGAATCTTATTTTACATTTAATGACGCTTACCGTCCGGGTTGGAGCACGACCTCAACAAAAATCTCTCTTTAGCCAGCTCGATCCCTAGCTAGCTACCTCCAGTTTCGCGCTTGAAGTTGGTTGAGGTCACTCTCCACTTGTTGCCGCCACCTGAGGTAGGGTCTTCCTTTGTGGCGTTGTCTCTCTGGGGTGGACTCCAAGACCCGTCGGGCTGGGGCGCTAGTGTCCATACGCTCCCCGTGTCACAGACATCACCGCCGCTCAATTTGAAGCTGTTTGACCAGGTCGACGTCGCTGTAAAGCCAGGAGAGCTCGTCGTTGAAACTTTTCCTCTGGAACTGAAGATGCTGCCGTTGATTGAATCTACTTAATTCCTTCGCTGCCGCCTCATCTGTGGGAACACCTTGTTTGTTGCGGGGAAATTAGAAGCGAACTCCAACTCCACTTCGACCTGTCGACCATTGGTGACCCTTTTGCGGAAACGAGTTTTGCGATCGCATAGCTCTAGGTTTTGATCGTAGAAGTCGGCGTCAGCCCCCAATCGCGACAAGGCTTATACCATGAGGGATTTCTCAGAGATCGAGTGACTAGAAATTTGTCTTGAACCTACCACTCTTCTACGCCTACAACAATATAAAAGAATTTCAAAACAAATCAGGAAGCCTTAACTCAGTAAATTCTCAGATGTATCTACAACGCATACTTTGAACATAAAGAAAACATATACTGAGCTCGGATCAGGTGCTAGATTATCAGTGCTGACGTGGTGAGTGGCAACAACAAAACTTTACTGATGCACTAACTGCCATCTTTATAGCGAAATCCAGGAAGTTTTACCCAAAGCATCTGTATCATGTTAGTACGTTGGACTTTGAATGCTCCAAATAATATTTACATCACAATATCCGCTAGGAAAAATGCTACAAACTGCAACCTACGATGGCGATAATATTCGGCGTGTATGTGTAGTCCAATCCAGATACATATACAAAGCATACCAAAGCCACTTCTATCGATGGTGAACTATAGGGTTTTTCAACAGGGACGCTACAAAAGTTGAGCGACAGGGACAGCAAACGACGCCATATTTCTTGCCGCTATTTTGACATTTTTCTTCAGTAAGGTTTGCCATTTCATGATGGAAAGATACACGATCCAACAACGAGTCGAAATTATTAAAATTTACAACCGAAATTCGGAGTCAGTGGCCTCAACGTTAAGAGCGCTACGTCCAATTTATGGTCGTCATAATCGTCCTAGCAGATCAACAATTGAGCGTCTAGTGGACAAATTTGAATCCACAGGCAAAGTACAAAATGTTCCCGTGCCAGTGAGACAAAGAAGTGCACGTAGTGTCGAGAATATGCTGCCGCTGAGGCTTCAGTTGAAGAAAGCCCAAATGAGACACATTTCGTTTTCAAGCGTTGGGCATCTCTGCGACGTCGTTGTGGCGAATTTTGCAAAAAGATCTGGGCCTTCATCCTTACAAGATTAAATTGACGCAAGAACTGAAGCCGCTTGACCACCAGAAGCGTCGTATGTTCTTGAATTGGGCTGAGCAACAACTTGAAAATGATTCGGATTTTCATCGAAAAATCATCTTCAGCGATGAGGCTCATTTCTGGCTGAATGGCTTCGTCAATAAACAAAATATGCGGTATTGGTCAGGCAGCAATCCACACGTACTCCATGAGTCATCATTGCATCCCGAAAAAATTACGGTTTGGTGTGGTTTATGGGCCGGCGGCGTCATTGGGCCGTACTTCTTCCGTGATGATCAAGACCGGCACGTTACTGTGAATGGGAATCGCTACCGTTCAGTGATAACCGAATATTTTTGGCCCCAATTGGATGATATGGACTTGGAGGACATGTGGTTCCAACAGAACGGTGCCACAAGCCACACAGCGAATGCCACAATCAATTTGTTGGAAACCAAGTTTGGAGAACGTGTTATCTCACGAAATGGTCCAGTCGCTTGGCCGCTTCCGTCGTGCGATTTGACGCCGTTGGACTATTTCCTGTGGGACTACGTCAAGTCGATGGTCTATGCCAACAAGCCAGCGACGATTGATGAACTTCGTACGAACATCGAACGTGAAATTGCAGCAGTATCGGCCGATTATGCTTGAAAACCTTCGAAAATTGGGTTCAGCGTCTGGACTTCTGCAAGCGTGCCCGTGGTGGCCATGCAAAATAAATCGAGTTCCATACATAATGGCATCGAACGTACTTTCACAGAAATAAAAAATTTCATTGATATCCAAAACCGTTTATGTCTTATTTAAAAAAAAACTTTTGTAGCGCTCTTATTGAAAAACCCCTTATAATCCCCCAAACAATTTTGCTTTGTCCACTTTTGTCCGAAAATTGACTGGATTCTGTGCGGGATTAGAATGATTCGACTTATTTCGCTTCAACGCGAATCCACAACAAAGGTCAGACATTCTCGTTCTCCTCGAGTCTGCACCTACCCCAAAAGAGTTCATTTGTATCTAATATCCATGCTCTGTCAGCGTGCAGAGTCAACAATCGGATTATAAGTGTTCCCTTTCGGGAAAACGCATCGCCCTTCACTGAACACTGCACAGGAACACTATGTACAGTGTACACACTAGCCCCGGCATTAACAAACCTAACAAATCATTACATACAATTGGATTAAGCGGAATTCAACACTCTGTCCGTACTCAAAAAATTGATCTATGTAGTCGCTCCCTGACTGTTGACACATCTATCTACCCTGTCTGGTCTCACTCCCGCCCCACTGTATGTACACTAGTGTGCAACGTTCAAATGGAAAAAAGTTTATTTTCATGTAAATGCCATTCAATTCAAATTGAGTTTCACCATATCTCCCCCAAGTACAAGTTGTGTAAACAACAACAAAATGAACACTCCAACTACAACAAAAAAAAATAAAAATAAAAAATTTTCCCAAATTGAATTTCCCTAGGAAATTTATGTGAAAAATCGATAACCAGATGCTGGATAGACGTCATATTGTCTATTCCACTGGATAACTGACTACTACTAGTGACATCTGTAGAGAACTTTTTTCAATTTATGCAAAAATGCTTTTTATCCTGTTCAATCCCTTTGCTGTTGTGTAATAGTTTTCGTTTCCGTTTTTTTTTTTTTTAAATGAGTGTCATCGTATGAAATGACATAAGGGTGAAACTTTCGAAAATGGAGAGTGCAAAAGTTTTACGAGCACATTCATGTGACAGCTTCACTTAAGAAAGGATTTCCAAGACCAATCACAAAAAAAGGAAACAACCTTAAATAGTTCGATGTATGTTGCTGGAGAAAATAGTTTACGTGACACTTCCATCGGAGCACAAAGTTTTATGTCAAACGTAAATTTTTTATATACACAAGGTGGCGCAATAGTAACCTTCCGATGTTTTTTGGCTGTAATTTAAAAAGAAAATGAAAAACTTTGATTCTTCTTGTGGATTATTTTTATTTGGTCTTTTAATTTTTTTTTACATTAAGTCGAGAACATGATGTCATGTAAGTGGCCGCCGCCATAGTTGATTGTCATTTGAGCCCTTTTCTTGGCATTTTCCATCTCTTTGGCCAAAACTTCCGGCAATAGGTCCTCACATTCTTGACGGATATTGTCTTTAAGAGCTGCAAGAGTCTGAGGCGTGTCGACATAACCCTGCGACTTCAAAAAGCCCCACAAAAAGAAGTCTGGAGCGGTCAAATCAGGCGATTTTGCTGGGCAGTGCAAATCGCCAAAACGAGAGATTAGGCGGCCGGGAAATGCATCCTTCAGCATATCGGTTGTGGCACGTGCAGTGTGTGCCGTTGCACCGTCCTGTTGGAACCACATGTTTTCCAATCCCAATTCATCAAGTTGCGGCAAAAAGAACTCGTTGATCATTGCATTGTAGCGCTCACCATTCGCAGTAACCGTTTGACCCGCGACGTCTTCGAAGAAAAAAGGTCCGATGACTCCTCCAGCGAAAACAGCACACCATACAGTGACTTTGAGCGGGTGTAATGGCTCTTCGTGGGTTACACGCGGATTTTCAGTGCCCCAGAAGCGTAAATTTTGCTTATTTACGTGCCCGCTAAGATGGAAATTGGCCTCATCACTCATGATATTTTTGATGAAAAATTATCTTCCTCTTGGTGGTGATTAAGGAAGGCTTGAGCGTATGTTAGACGCAATTGGCGGTCGGCAGCTAACAGCTGATGCACCGTCTGGACTTTGTACGGAAACATCTTCAAATCTTGTACCAAAATTCGCTCTAAAGACCGTCGACTGATACCCATTTGCGTGGCAGGTGCGTCGTCTGGTCGACGGCGCGGTGCTTCCATGACATCTTCGGCTACAGCAGCAATATTCTCTGCAGAACGGCTACCCCGGGGTCTGCCACGCCTGGCAGCATCTCGTGTTGTGCCAGTCTCTTCGAGGCGAGCGGCTAAACGTCGCAGTGTTTCACCAGTAGGCGTTGGACGGCTAGCAAATCTGCGACCAAATTCACGTTGTGCCAAAGTCACCGACCGATTATTGCTCAAATAATTAATCACCAATATTCCGCGTTCTGGAGCAGTGTAGCGTAACATTGTTTGTGTATTTCGCATGTGTTTACTACACAAATGTCAAAACAGAACTGACATTAGGGGCCAATCGCAAAATTTATAGCATTTTCTGACAGGAGGATTACTTTGCGCCACCTTGTAGGTGCGCTGACTAATATCAATGCCAGAAACCTGCTACGCTATATAATCAGCTCTGAATGGTTCATTTAGGCGAACGAATATTGGGAAAGTCGTCAGATCAATGTGGTAGCACAACCAGGCTTTATAGTCTAAGTGTGCATGCGAATTGCGTGCAGCCACTACAACCTAACCTAACCTAACCTATCTATCCACTCAATTAAGAAAGCACTTCAACACTCACCTAAATTGGGTGTCAGTCCATAAAGAAATTCCGGAAATTTAGTAAGTCTAACCAAAGAGTATAGAACTACATAGAGTACGCATCACAGCTAAAAATTTTGTAGCCGTTTCTGACGCGGGCGGTAAGTTCGAAGGAGAAATTTCGTAGGTCGTATGTGTCGGCAAGGCTGTTGTTTGATGCTGGGGTAGCAATGTGAACACTGGGGTAGCAATATGAACACTGGGGTATCAATATCAGTGCTCCACATAGAAAATATTCGTTGTATGAGGTGCGCACTCTATGTTGTTCTATACTCTTTGGTCTAACGCAACATTTAGTAAGATCAGTTAAAGTACTACACATTAAGGTATACAGCCGATCTATGTGACCGATAACATTAGATTCAAACACCCTTAACACGTATCTTATGTGCAAATTGACTCTGATAACCGCTTTACAGATTGGCTTTGTTTGAGGAATATTCAACTAGGATTAGTCCTTGATGGTATTTTAAGATCAAAAATTTTAAAATTCCTTCTCACAAATGTTTTTATACTTTAGAATGCGTACATTCATGCATTCAAAATGCCATTTGGGTCATTTTTGTTTGGTGAAATTTGCAATAAATTAATTTTTTTGGGTAGAAATACAGTCAGATTGTCGGAAGGTTTAATGAATATATGCACATGAATATGCATAAAATATAACACTAAATATTTTTTAATTGACGACGAAAGTAGTCGCATAAATGGAGAAAATATTGAGTACAGCAAATCGTAATATAACTGAGAGAAAACAGATTGATTTTCGAATTCCTAATTTGAATTCGGATATCCGATTCATAGGAAGATAAGATAGGTCTTCTGGTTATTCCCTAACTACAGTGAAAGTGATGAATTTTTTATTGATCAGTATAAACATCTAATCGAAGAAAAAACTGTATGGCTACTTCTACTACAATTATCTCTTGATATGTTTATTTCATAAACCAAAGACCGATAGAACTTGGGATACCTACAGCTATCAGGCATGATGTACGCAGCTGATATTCTGCTCCGCTCTATTTAAAAAGACTTGAGTCTGAAGATGATTTCGCTAAAACTTTACTCCATTTTCATCAATTCAATTACACAAAAGTTTTACAGTATGTCCGGACAGTACGAACGTTCTTTTGGTAGGTAGAGCAAGAAAGGGGCAGGATTAGGCGTAGAGACGATGATGCCTCCACTCACCCTCAATGTCAACACTTAGTGAACGCATAACTCTGAATAAGTGGATGCATACATCGCACAACCTTGCACCAACCAAAAGATATTGGGATGTTGCAAGTATTAAAAAGAGCTGACAGAAGGGGCACATATTGGGGCACTGCAATGAAAAACCCGCACGCTACGTGAAAAGCAGAAGAAGGATATAAAAGAAATTCCTATGTAGGGAAAAACAATCCTTTCAGGCTGAGAAAACTTAAGAGTCTGACAGATGGTTCAAAAGTGTGAGAGGAGCTATTCAAAATCGGAATCGCAACCAAGTCACAGATGTAGAGGGAATCGTAGATGTATTCCAATAGCATTTTTAAAAGCTGCTAAAGAGAGAAGTGGGCTTCGGAGAGGAAGATGCAATCAAGAACTATACGAGCTATACAGCGACATGCCCCTGATCAAAAATTGGACATTTAAGATGGCTGGGACATGTAGAAAGAATGGACACCAATACTCTGGCTTGCAGGGTCTTCTATTTCCAGCCAGACGTCGGACGCAGTAGAGGAAGACCTCGCCTTAAGTGGCGGGCACAAGTAGAAACCGACCTTTACCAACTTGAAGTGCGCAACTGAGAGGCATGTTGGTTGAGGCCCAGGTCCATTCCGGACTGTAGCGTCAAAAGTAAGTAAAGGTTTTTTTTTTCAAACTGTCTCTCACTGGTTTGTAAGCTTAAAATTTTGAACTTGCTTTCTGAAATTTCATACACGAACTTTTTGTTGAGTCTACCAGGGTTCTCATTCCGTAACTTTAAAAATGATAATCGTTGCAGATAATGGGGGATACTTTCTGGGAACCTATAGTGTGATTTCACTTCTCCATTAACACCATACGACCAGGATTAAGTTTCGCAAAAAAATGCCATTAGATCAGCTGAACTGATGTGCTAGGTTTCTTGGTCCCAACAACAATAAACCCCCTTGCCGACAGGTGCTCGCCGACAAGAAAGAGGAATTAAGAATGGACCCTCAGCTTCGTTTTCCCGATCAACATAAAAAAAGACCCTCTGAACTGCACCAAATACAGAGGCATATTATGTCTGCTCAATATCGCCTAAAAGATAATAACAGGCGTTATGTGAGCGCGTTTACTAACAAGCTAATCGGTCCTTGTCAGTGTGGTTTTAGCCCAGGAAAGTCCACAACTGATCAAATCTTCACACTTCGACAGATCCTGGAAAAACCGAAGAAGTGCAAATCGATACCCACCACCTGTTCATCGATCAAAAGGTGCCTGTGACATAATTTATAGAGACCAACTACACAGAGCTATGTCTAGTTTTTGTAGACCACCCAAATTCTTCCGTCTGTTCAGGATGCTGATGTAGAAGGCTGCTGCTCCATCAGGATCGACAACGAATTGATCGAAATATTTTCTAACAAAATATCAACAGCAACGATATCAACAGGCAGGTCAGGACGGCACGGTATGAATACCCGGCCTGCTGTCCTAGGCGAACCTAAGCTGCTTCGACATATTCGGGCAACATTTTCTCTAGGAATTTCAAGGGTAAATCGAAGCACCCAATAGCCTTGGAAGGGACGGATTTTATTGTTGACGACCCCGATAAACTAAAAACGGACAACGACGTCCGCATCTGCACCTGGAATGTGAGAACACTTAACAGGAGACGTGCAAGCGAACTACTAGAGGAAGCTCTAAACTGCTACAGAGCTAATGTCTGCTTTGTAGCAGTTCCATCCTTGCCATCCAAGAAATACGATGGGATGGATCGAGCAAAAAGAGTAAGAAAAACTGTGAAAAGAGGCAAGAGGCACGCATCCAGTATTTTGGATGTCCGACCTCCCAAGGAGCTAACATCGACTGGGACCACTACCACTTGCTGCAGCCAAGGTAAGAATGCGGATATCCACTACGCCACAACAATCCAGAAGTACTGTGAAAAAAATTTACTGTCGAAAGTCTACAATGGCAAGCAATCTTCAAGTCCTTTGCGCAACGTGTGTCCCTTAACCTCTCGTTTAACACCATACCACCAGCATCGAATATCGAAGAACAATGGCAACGATGCCAACAAGACATTAGATCAGCCGCAACTGATGGGCTAGGTATCTCGCGCCCACCAGCAATAAACCCCTGGTTTGATGAGGAGTGCTGATAAATGCTCGCAGCCAAGAACGAAGCCTACAAGGCTAGGCTGCATTGGCGCTCCAATGGCAGAAAAGAAGGGAAGAACACCGGCTTTTCAGAAAGAAGAAAAAAGAGCAAGAAAACCGCGGGATGGAGGATATAGAGAGGTGCCACTCCAGGAACGATGTTCGCAAGTTTTACCAAAGTGAAAAACGTCAAGTACAAGGATACCAGGTTCGAACAGAAGTCTATCGTCGATGCTGAAGCGATGACGAACAATATTCCGCTGCCAGGCAGAACGAACCTTCAATATTAGCAACGACAGCGAAAACTGCCAACCTACCGACCTGTGTGAAGTGAGGATAGCAATATCTTAACTCAAGCCTAACAAGGCTGCCGGAACTGACGGCCTCCCCGCTGAGTTTTATAAAGCCAGAGAATATGACTTGATAAGTAACATCCACTAACTCATAAGCCAAATCTGGTCGCATGAAAGTATGCGTGAAGAATGGAACCTCAGCATCGTTCGTCCGATCCACAAAAAACGAGACCCTCTGAACTGCGCCAACTACAGGGGCATAAGTCGTAATATGTGAACGGCGCAAACTGCGGCTGCAGTGTCTCAGGCAGAGACTCTTCACGGGTCGGGATCCCGATAAGTAATTAATTAGGATGTGGGCTTGTTGGAATGGACCATTGTCCCATAGAATGAAGTACAGTGGTATTGAATCACATGATCACATTAGGGCCAGTTCTGTATGCCGAAACACGACCAAAATTAGTATCATGCAACAATTGAACTGTTTCAGAGGTTGTATGGCATGTGGCGCCTTCTTGTGGAGACCATGTGTGTCCATATCTCTTATTTGTCTATATAGTCCGTAAGTTGTAATAATAATGGTAGCCTTGAATAAATAAATCACAAACAAATAAACACAAAAAAAAAGGTTATTCTATGGAGATGTCGAGCAGCCTGTATTTGTTTCAATGATGCCGAAATGAAGTTCAAAATCCCCACCGTGAAAATCCCCAATAGTGAAATATTCTGAATGCATTTTTTTTTCGATAGTGCCTTGGAAGTTCTCTGAACCCGAGACGCGGTATTTTTCACCATCAACAAACAGATCAAAGTTAAAACGATCTTCACGGCTAGGAAAACTCTGCTCAAGAAATCAGATCAACTGTTTGATGTTCAATAATCCATTCAATGGACATTTTTAGCTTTTCTTTGTGTAAATTGATGTTTTTTAGCCATGGAGATGCAGACAACTTCTCGAAATTTGAAATTCTTGTCCACTAAGCCGAATTTATGTTTCTGAACTTTCACCACCACTCTCACTCGCTGCTACGATGTTAGCATTTGAACGGCTCCGATATTGGTGTTTACCATTACAAATTGATACTAATCTCCCTAAATTATTCAATTACTCTTACAGTTATATCAATATTTCGATCATATTTGGTTCGAAATTTGCAAGCTGTGGCAGTCAAAATTTAATTTTTTTTCTATCTCTGTTTTGGTTGCTAATACTTAACCCCTCATATGGCGATAAATTCAAATCTTGCGCTTATTTTTGGACTCTATGAATGGTTTCCAATCAAACTTGGTAACCAGAATAGTTCTTAGAATTAAGGAATTATTTACCCACATATACCTATAAGCTTGATTGTATGTCTTTGTTCGTATCAAAGATCATGTTAATGAAATTGAAGCCTCAATAACATGATCTTGGAGACGATCTCAGTCCAAGGCGTTTATTCACAGAGAACTGAGAGGAGACGTCGGCAGATCTTTTCATGGCTTAGCTCATCCTGGGGTGAGAGCATCACGCAAGTTGGAAGCAGAGAGATACTTTTGCACGAAAATGAATTCTGACATTAAGAATTGCGCAGGAAATTGCATTAAATGCCAAAAATCATGAAATTCCCCATACCTACCGTGAGATTTGAACATGGCCACATGGGTTTGGCAGGACCACTACCTCCATTGAATGGCTACACACTCATGCGCACACTAGTCGACCGTTTCGTAATAGGAAATAATAATAGGCGGCCTGAGGCTTATCCTTTGAAAGACAAACTCACTTCTACTGTAGCTACAACTTTTTAAAGAGAATTCGTAAGTAGATTTGGAGTACCTCTTCGTCGTATGACCGATCTGGGAAGCCAATTCGAATCTAGGATGTTTCACCAACCAAATGCACCGAATACCACCACCAGTCTAACGATATGTAGACAGATTTCATGGGCAGATAAAAACGGCATACAAAGGGTGATCCATTTCGAGGTTCCCTACTTTTTTAAAGAAAAAAACACATAAAATTCAAATTTAACGGAGAATGTTTGTTATCATTTGAAAGAACATTCTTTGGCGTTTGTTTTTTGAAGATTATGTCTATCAAATGTTAGCCGTTGCTACGTCGCAGATGGTCCATCCGTTGAGTCCAATTTTCGATCACTCGTTCGATCATTTCGACTGGTAACTGGCGAATGACACGCGTGATGTTTTCCTCCAAGGCCTAAATCGAAGCGGGTTTGTCGGCATAAGCTTTTGACTTTACATATCCCCACAGGAAAAAGTCAATCGGTGTGATATCACACGATCTTGGTGGCCAATCGACCGGCCCAAAACGTGAAATTATGTGCTCACCGAAATGGTCTCTCAATAAATCCATTGATTGATGCGATATGTGGGAAGTTGCGCCGTCTTGCTGAAACCAAATTTCGCCGAGATCACGAGCTTCAATTTCAGGCATCAAATAGTCGGTTATCATGGCACGATAACGGTCGCCATTGACGGTTACGTTCGCACCGGCATAATTTTTAAAGAAATATGGACCGATGATTCCACCGGCCCACAAACCACACCAAACCGTTGTTTTTTTCTGGATGAAGTGGCAGTTCTTCAATCTCTTCAGGTTGCTCTTCGTCCCAAATGCGGCAATTTTGTTTGTTTACATACCCATTGAGCCAGAAATGGGCCTCATCGCTAAACAAAATTTTACTTGAAAACGTCGGATCTTCTTGGAACTTTTCAAGAGCCCATAGAGCGAAGCGATGTCGCTTGGGAAGGTCGAGCGGCTTCAGTTGTTGCACAAGCTGTATTTTGTACGCTTTCAATTTAAGATCTTGACGTAAAATGCGCCAAGTCGTTCCATACGTCAGTCCGAGTTGCTGCGAACGGCGCCGAATCGACTCTCTACGGTCTTCGTGTACATTCTCAGCTAGGGCCGCTAAATATTCCTCACAGCGTGCTGGACGCGGTCTATTCGGTCGAATATTATCCAATAATGAATGCTGGGTCTCAAAATGGGTGATGGTGTTGCGAATGGTACGCTCAGTAGGCCGATTATGTTGACCATAAGTTGAGCGAAGTGCACGAAACACATTCCTCACAGAACGTGAATTTTCATAATAAAGTTGAACAATTTGTAAACGTTGTTCACGCGTAAATCTTTCCAATATGAAAAGCCAAACAATACTAAACAAAAATAACATGACAGCAAGACACGACTCACACGAGTAATGATCTTCAAAAATGTTGCTTAGCGTCATTGATTTTCCTCTAGTAGAATTAAAAGTTTTTTTTTTAAATTATATAAAACACTCAAATTTGCATCAAATATTTTTGTAATCGATAAATAGGCCTTTGCCATTTATATTTTGAGGACAACTTCATGTAAATTTTGTCCGCGGCTCCGTTTCAAATGGTCCATTTGGAAGGTCAAATTTTGCGTCACTTTTTCCATCTTTTTGGCCTGAATACCACGAATAACGCGTGTCATGTTATCCTGTAAGGCTTCATCGTGTTCGGCTTGTCCACATAGACTAACGATTTTACATAACCTCACAAGAAATAATCAAGAGGCGTTAAATCGGAAGATCTTGGCGGCCAACTCACAGGGCCATTTAGAGAGATTACCTGCTCACCAAATCCATCCTTCAACATATCCAATGTTTCACTAGCTGTGTGGCATGTGGCATCGTCTTGATGAAACCACACGTCAACCAAGTTCAACTCAGCCAATTGGGGCAAAAATAAGTCGCGTATCATGGCGCTATATCGTTCACCGTTGACGGTAACGTTTCTTCCACGATCGGCTTTGAAGAAAAATGGACCGATGATGCCACCAGCAAATAAAAAACACCAAACTCTCATTTTTTCGAGATGCATCGGTAATTCTTGTTTGGCATATGGCTGCTCATCACTCCAGATGCGACAGTTTTGCTTATTTACATATCCGTTGAGCCAGAAATGAGCCTCATCGCCGACAACAATTTTTCGATAAAACAGCGGATATTCATGGGGCTGTTCCAAGGACTATTCATCAAAAATTTGACGTTGTGGTATGTCATTCGGCTTCAGTTCTTGCACAACTTGAATTTTATAGGCTTTCAAACCCAAATCGGGACTTAAAATTTCCCATGTGGTTGAGTAACACATGACCAATTGTTGAGAACGACGACGAATTGACATTTTACGATCTTCATTAACATTGGACGCTACAACTGCAATATTCTCTTCGGTACGCACTGTACGCATGCGAGTCGATGGTTTAATGTCCAACAAAGTGCGAAATTTGGTGATAACAGCATGAATTCTTGATTCACCATAATATGGTCGTAACAAACGGTGCACATTTTTCACAGAGCACAAATTTTGATAATTAATTCCAAAAAGTTGCAATTGTTGCTCGGTTGTAAGTCGTTCCATGATTAAATGGCGGAGTATACAGAAAACTTTACACTTTGACATGTGACACTTAGACGCCATTACTAACCAGTGCTGCCAACCTGAAAAACTCAACTCTTAAAAAATCACCTGTTAGAATAATTAGGCCTATTGCGAATAATTTTTCCCGGGAAACTTTTCCCATTCAGCAATCTGATTTACATTGCTGACAAGGGAACAATTCACGGGAAAATTTATTCGGGATAGGTCTGAATATGAACAACCACTTGAATTAACAACAGAATTTTGTACATCAGAAAGTACTGACGAAGGGATTGATCCACACAGGGGATAGTGAAGTGAAGATGCTCAGCAACATTATTGGAAGATCGTTACTTCATTTATCGCCGCTTTCCTTACAAATTGAGAATAATTTTGCACGTCAGAAATTTATGACGAAGGGATTGACCCACAAGGGATAGTGAAGTTTGTAATACAAAAAATCAATCCTTTCCGACTAAATCCCTTAAGGATACCAAATCTTCCAACATATTTTCCAATGGTTTGGAATGATTGCGAATAGGTTTTAAGACTCGTAGATACAGTTCGCACGGGTTAACGACCCCCACATGAAGGCACGTTCAAGGCTTTTCGAAGACTTCGAGAAAGTTTTTCAAGAAATCTTCACGGGAAAACCGTTAACGTTGGAATAAACGTTAACGTTGGAATAGATCGCTGAAAGCCAGCATTCATCGCAAACGATGGCGAAGCTAAAAAAAAGACGAGGAACCAAGTTTTTCAAAGTTTTCTTGGTAAAAATTTTGTTACTTTATATTTTTATATATTAGATAATAGGCCGAAAGGCATTAGAATTAAGTTATCGTATAATTTAGGGCGCCCGCATAGAGCAAGTAAGTTAGTTAAGTAGTTGATAAGTAGGCTAGTTTTTTTTTCATAAATTTTTGTCTAGCATTTAAGTTAGTTTTTAAGACAAAAAAAAAAAAAAATGGCGAAGCTACGAGTACGAAAAGAGTTAAATTTTGAAAATAGTTGATCGGCCGATCTACATTGTAGTGATCGAAATCGAGTTAAAAAATAAAAATCTGGCAATGGCAAAATAATTCTTCGTAAAATACGGAAATAATCACCGAAAGACTATGGTGGTCTTTCCGGCATTTTAATGCGTTTATTCTTCGCCTGATCTTCTCGTTAACACCGGTGCACGCCACTAAATAAATTAAGTTTGTCTATGAAAGGAGACCCTGTAAATTGCGCCAACTACAGAGTCATAAGTCTCCTCAACATCGCCTACAAGAACCCTATTTGTCGTAATATGTGAACGCCTGAAACCGTTTAACAACAACCTGATCGGCCCTTATCAGAGTGGTTTTAGGCCAGGAAAGTCCACAACCGATCAAATTTTCACACTTCGGCAGATCCTGGAAAAAACTCAAGAAGTCCAAATCGTTACCCACCACCTATTCATCGATTTCAAAGCCGCATACGACAGCATTTATAGAGACGAACTATACAGAGCCATGTCTAGTTTTGGTATACCGCCCAAACTCGTCCGTTTGTGTAGGATGACGATGGAGAATTCTCGCTGCTCCATCACTGTCGGAAACGACCTCACTGACACATTCGATACCAAAAAAAGGATTTAGGCAAGGCGATGCGCTGTCATGTGACTTCTTCAATCTGATTCTTGAGAGGATTGTGCAAAACTCACCAGCCAACACCAGAGGCACAATTTTCCAAAAATCTGTACAACTACTAGCATACGCCGACGAAATTGACATCATTGGTAGGACCCAACGTGATGTCATAGCCACGTTTGCTAGTATAAGGAAGGAAGCGGCAAACATGGCTTTAGCAGAAAATGAAGGCAAGACGAAGTATATGCTGTCAACACGAACACAACATCGACGAATTTGACAGAACGTCACCATTGACAGATATAACTTTGAGGTAGTACGGGACTTTATCTATCTCGGCTCCGCTATTACCTCTGACAACAACATTTCGTCAGAAATTAAACGAAGAATTACTCTTGCCAACCGCTGTTTCTTCGGGCTAAGAAGGCAATTCGGTAGTAAAGCCCTCACTCGAACTTCTAAGGAGATCTTATATAAGACCCTGATCATCCCAGTGCTGCTCTACGGCGTTGAAGCATAGACCGTCTCAAAAGCGGATGAAGAAATCCTTGGTCGATTCGAGAGGAATATTCTTCGAAAAATCTTTGGTCCCGTTTGCGTTGACGGGCTATGGAGACGAAGATTCAACCAAGAACTATACGAGCTGTACAGCGACATGCCGCTAGTTAAAAAACTCCGCATTGGACGTTTAAGAAGGGTAGGACTTGTAGAACGAATGAACACCAATACTCCGGCTCACAGAGTCTTCGATTACCAGCCAGATGTCGGACGCAGCAGAGGAAGACCTCGCCTTAATTGGCGCGCACAAGTAGAAACCGACCTCAACCAACTTGGAGTGCGCAACTGGCGGCAGTTACCTATGGACCGGGCTAATTGTTGGAGAGGCATGTTGGTTGAGGCCCAGGTAAGTTAGTAAGTTGTCTATGGGGAAGGTAGATAGGTAGAAGTGGCGGTTCAGCATTAGCCCAAGTGGCACTGATGTGGCTTTTTGTAACCACTACTCGTGTGACCTATATTATGATGATTGTTGTGGATGTGATACAGGCGGTCTCTAGATCTAGCATGTGAGGTTTTGAAAACGGATAAGATCTTGTATCCGTTTACCCCAGATATCTCTAAGGTTGGCAAAGAATGGTTTGTCTAACGCACGCAATCTGGCTCTTGCTAGTGCCGGACATTTGCTGGTGAAATGGGAGAGGGTTTCTCTCTCATTTGTGTTCCCGCAAATGCGGCATTTATGCAATCCCTAGTTCATCCGCATGATTTTTCCTATTTCCTAGTGCCCCGTGGTTATCGCTGTATTTCTTGCGATATCTGTTCGGGTTGTCTTTAGTAGATCGTTTGTAGGAAGGCCATAGATTCCTTGATAGAGAGCAGAATATTTTGCTTTTTTTCTTTGTATCTAGTCAAATCAAATTGAATTAAACTGATGAAGTCCAAAGTGTGCCCTCTTGGTTTTATTTAATTTTGTTAAATACGAAACCCAACTGACCCAAGACCACTTTATGTAGGCAGTACTTCCTGGGTTCCATGCAAGTTGATACTTAGTCAACAATGTATCTAAAGTTAAAAATATCTTCAAAGCATTCAACTTTGAAATTCGTTGCAATTAAAGGGCGTATAGCACACCAAATAGAATGGTTAGCCAAAAAAAAAAAAAAAAAGAAAGAATTATGTCATCTCTCTAATCTGGGGGCGTACGGCCTCCAAATAATTAGATCCAAAACTAGAGTAGGTCAACAACCCGAGTGCATATTATTGCATCCGGATTCGGATTGCTATCCAACCCGAAATCTCTCTGTCTCTCTATCTGTCTAAAAATAACTCCAGACCTCACACACGATTTCGGCTAAATGTATACCAATTGGTCAATCAACACTGCCAGAGTCAATAGATATTGGTTCCTCGGATTGCATATTAAATGTATCTTCCAAGAAAAATGAATTCTCGGTTAATTTTTATCGAACCATTGATGTCATTATTTCATATCCTTAAGGTATTGACTCTTCATCGGGTGTGAACTCATTGGAATTGCTTGTAATGAATTTGGAAAATTAGTACCGATTCGTATGAGATACACGGGCGGTGTTTTGAGCACGCACCGCACAGCATGTTAACATGTGTTTGTAATTTGTGTTAACAATCTGACGAGACGCGAATAACCACTTTCGCGAGATGTGTATCTTGGTTTTTATCTTTTTCGTTTTGTCTCCGACATACACAGGTATGGATATCCATTTTAGTATGATAAAAATCGCACATCAGTGTCAAAATGTTTGGCCACACTTGTACCGGTGGTGTCGTGCCATAGAATGGCGTTTTGAACGATTGTATCTATAAAGAAGTTTCACGATTAAATAGAAGTTGCAGTGACGAGGTTTATGATTAATCACTTGTTAGCTGATGTACTTAATTGTATTTAAATTTAATTGTCTGTTAGGCAAGAGGCAATATTGATGTAATATCCCAAATGGGAAGAAAATAATTTAATTAGATATTTGGTACGAAAAAATTTTTATTTGCAGAGCAAATCAGACGATAGAAGATGGATTTTTAGAAAATCTGTTCTAACTTATGGATAGTGCTACAGATATGTGAAGGTCACAAGTTTGATGCGACATTTTGTCAAGAGGAACTAATTGATAATATCTGAAGGTCAGTACAAAAATAGCTCTTACCATAAAATGGTTGGTTAATAACTTTGTGTCAGTCATGGATTTTCAATTTTCCATTTCTGACACTACCTACCATAAACGATAAAAAATATTTGATTGATAGATACTTGGGGAATGTATGTCTGATAGTCACTTGCACTAACTCATAACAATCCGATGATAAACTGCCTGCAATAAAACACAAAATGTGAAGACTGTTAAATAAATAAGTTGGTGCTGCCATATATGTGCAAGCTTGAGTAGCTTATCGTTGCTACTTGTATTTTGTGGACGAGATACTCATATTGTGGATGAATCTAATGCAGGTAAACATAACTTTCAGTTGCGTGATATAGGTGCAGTGTAGTCAACAACTTATCTTAGGGTCGCAGATTTTAATCCTGAAATTAACAACACCTCCATTTTTTTGTCAGAAAGGCCACGGTGATGGTTGGGTGTTGTATAACGAGGGTAGACTCTGATTGGCTTTAATTTGGCAATGCCCAGTGTTGTAAATCTGACTACACATCAAGAGCTTATTTTTAACCTCCAAGTGGTAACCATCGGGTACTGGTCTCATTCGACCGGATTTGACTTGCCAAACGATAAGCGCGAGTGTTGATAACACGACGGAAAACCGCAACACTATAAACAGCCAGGTCAGAATGGCACGGGATTAATACCCGGCCTGCTATTCCAGGCGAACCTAAACAAGCTGCTTCGACATATTCGGACAACAGGTTGTCTAGGAATTTCAAGGTCAGGCCCCTTAAACAGAGATGTTGGCGTATGAACATCTCTGTTCCAACGGCAGCTCTCCATCCCGTAGTGGATACTGATGGTCCCATTTCCCAGGGGTATCTAATCAATTGGAACTGGCCCACCAGGTTGGGGGTTGTGCTTTGGGTTGACTACCCAACCATGTAAAAGTTTAACTGTTACAAAGCAACCAATAGCCTCGGAAAGGACGGATTTTATTGTTGTCGACACGGCTAAACGAAAAAAGGACAACGACGTTCGTATAGAACATAAAACAGGAGAGGTGCAAGCGAACAACTAGCAGAAGCCCTAAACTGCTACAAAGCAGACATTACTGCCATGCAGGAAATACGATGGGATGGGCAGGGCAAAAAGAGGATGAAAAACTGTGACATCTACTACGGACCGTGTTATAGTGAGCAGAAGCAGCGACTATTCGGATGCGGATTTGTTATAAGTGCCAGACTTAGGCAAGAAGTCTTATGTTTCCAAGACGTTAGCGAACGCATTGTAACGATCCTCATCAAGGCCAAATTCGCCAACATTAGCCTTATATGCGCTCACGCCCCAAACGCAGGAAAAAGATGAAATAGCTAAGGACTGCTTCTATGAGCTCCTTAACAAAACCTATGAGCGACTGCCGAAGTACGATGTTAAAATCGTGCTGGGAAATTTTAACGCAAAGGTAGGAGGAGAAGACATCTTTGGCAGTATTGTCGGAAACCATAGCCTACACGACAACACGTCTGGTAACGGACTTAGGCTAATTGACTTCGCTACGGAACGAAATGCCACTATAGCCAGCACACGGTTTTCTCACCTCGATATCCATAAGGGAACATGGCGGTCTCCAGATCAGCTAACGAGCAACCAAATTGATCACACTACGGTAGACAAGAGGCACGCATCCAGTATTTTGGATGTCCGAACATTCCGAGGAGTTGACATCGACTCGGACCACTACCTTGTTGCAGCCAAGGTAAGAATGCGAATATTCACCAGGCCAAAACAAACCAGAAATACTGTAAAAAAATTTAATGTCGAAAGACTGCAATCGCAAGAGACCGCCAAGACCTTCGCGAAACGCGTATCCCTTAACCTCTCAATAAACACCATACTACCAGCATCGAATGTCGAAGAACAATGGCAACGATGCCAACAAGCCAGAAGATCAGCCGCAACTGACGTGCTAGGTTTCTCGCGGCCACCAGCAAGAAACCCATGGTTTGATGAGGAATGCTGACAGATGCTCGCAGCCAAGAACGAGGCCTACAAGGCTAAGCTGCAGGTGAAGATGAGAGCTGCCGTTGAACTATATAGGCAGAGAAGAAGGGAAGAACACCGGCTTTTTAGAAAGAAGAAAAAGGAGGAAGAAAAGCGCGCGATCGAGGATATAGAGAGGTGCCACTCCAGGAACGATGTTCGCAAGTTTTACCAAAGTGTAAAACGTCAAAGCCAAGGATACAAGGCTCGAACAGAGTTCTGTCGAGATGCACAATGAATATCACAAGGAAATATCGTAGTTGAGACACAGCCGTTGCTGAGGATATTGAAAAACCATTCTGCAGACTGTTAAACGGCGATGACGAACAGCGATCCACTGTCAGGCAGAACGAATCATTCAATATTGGTAACGACAACGAAAACTGTCAACCACCCGACCTTAGTGAAGGGAGGACAGCAATATCTAAACTGAAGCTTAATAAGGCTGCCGGAAATGATGGCCTTCCCGTTGAGCTTTATAAAACTGGAGAAGATGACTTGGTAAGAAAAATCCACCATCTGGTCGGAAGAAAGTAGGTATGCCTAAAAATTTAACCTCAGCATCGTTTGCCTGATACACGAAAAGGAGAACATCGATACCCACTACCTATTCATCGATTTCAAAGCCGCATTTGACAGCATTAATAGAGACGAACTATACAAAGCCATGTCTAGTTTTGGTATACCGCCAAAACTCGTCCATTTGTGTAGGATGTTGATGGATAATTCTCGCTGCTCCATCAGGGTCGGAAACGACCTCACCGAAACATTTGATACAAAAAAAGGGATTTAGGCAAGGCGATGCGCTGTCATCTGAATTCTTCAATCTTATTCCTGAAAGGATTGTGCAAAACTCCCGAGCCAACACCAGAGGCACAATTTTCCAAAAATCTGTACGACTACCAGCATACGCCGACGTTATTGACAACATTGGTAGGACCCAACGTGATGTCATAGCCACGTTTGCTAGTATAGAGAAGGAAGCGGCAAAAATGGGTTTAGCTGTAAATGAGGGCAAGACGAAGTGTATGCTGTCAACACGAAAGGACACACAACATCGACGAATTGGACAGAACGTCACCATTGACAGATATAACTTTGAGGTAGCACGGGACTTTGTCTATCTAGGCTTCGCTATTAACTCTGAAAACAACATATCGTCAGAAATAAATCGGAGAAATACTCTTGCCAACCGCTGTTTCTTTGGGCTTAGAAGGCAACTCAGTAGTAAGGCCCTCAATCGAACTACTAAGGAGATCCTATATAAGACCCTAATCATCGCATGCCTACTCTACGGCGCTGAAGCATGGACCGTCTCAAAAGCGGATGAAGAAATCCTTAAAAATCTTCGGTCCCGTTTGCGATGACGGGCTATGGAGATGAAGATTCAACCAAGAACTATACGAGCTGTACAGCGACGTACCCCTGGTCAAAAAACTCCGAATTGGACATTTAAGATGGCTAGGACATTTAGAACGAATGGACACCAATAATCCGGCTCGCAGAGTCTTCGATACCCAGCCAGACGTCGGACGCAGTAGAGGAAGACCTCGGCTTAAGTAGCGCACACAAGTAGAAACCGACCTCAACCCACTTGGAGTGCGCAAATGGAGGCAGTTAGCTAAGGACTAAGGAGAGGGGTGTTGGTTGAGCCCCAGGTTCATTCCGGACTATAGCGCCACTAAAATAAGTAAACAAATCACAAAAAGCAAAATAAAAATAAAATTATCATAAATTGACATAGTTACGTTTTTTCGTCACTTAGGCTACGAGTTATGCCAAAATATTCAACAGATTTTTTTTTTAATTCAAAAACCATATTAATCCACTGCCGGGCGCCATTTTCAGATTTGTTTGAATAAATATCTTAGCACTCAATAAAACGTAGCAACAAGTTCAACAAAAACAATAGTCAGGTGAATAAATAAACATTGATCGATTCTTTTTACCTATGATTAGGGAGTAACACAAGCATCCCCTAGTGACATCAGTAAAATCAACAAGTATGAACACAATTTGACCAACACCGCCTGCTATCCACAAACAAATATCCTTATATGAAAAGTTAATTTCCTTCCAGGCACACACCCTTACACAACACATACCCATCCAAATACAGGTGGTAACTATACCAACTATACCTAAACCTACCCTTATATAAAAATGCCATAGTTGAAGCTTTTCTCTTCGGCTGTCAAAAACCAAATCAAAATGGAAAACGTCAAATTAAACGGAAACTTTTCTATCTCCCTCTCCTTTAAAAAGCCGACCTGTGTAAGGGTAGTACCGGAGATGTCCTGTCACCCCCACATAACTTCATCAAACAGATACACCAAGAAGGACATGTCAACACTCGGAATATCGCACACAAAATAAACAACACAAACAAATAGAAGGAAAAATAAAATTCCCATGTATACCAAGGATGATAGTAGAGCAGAGGGTGTACTCTCCGGTCATACAGCCATATTTGGGTTATGCGCAATGATCTGAAGGAGTGTAACTGACATTTGATATCATCCTGATAAAAAAAAAAAACAACTACAGGAAAGGATGAGGGCCTCACAAGTCACAACTCACTGTTCAGGATGATGAAAATACGAACTGACAGCGAAATAAATTGACCCAGGGTCAGGTTAAGTAATTAAAGGACATAATTCCACTTGCCTTGGCAACTCTAAAATGTTGTCACTTCCAATTTATGCAGGATACATGGTGGCCATAAAATTCGTTAGATACACTTTTTTTGTCGGTTATTCACTTTTTTTTTATTTGATTTCTTTTTTTTTTAATTTTCACTGAAATTAGAGGAAAAATACCTTTAGATACTTTATTTTGTATCTATAAGTAACAAACACAAATGCACACTGCACTGACCCCGCAGTGACTAAATCGATTAAAAACAAATCTCGAGGCACAGGGCAAAACAATGCTGCACAGTTATATACGACTAAAAAGATTTTTTTATCGCGCGCGGGTATACGACACTTCACCACACTCCTACACGATTAATCAATGAGAATAAAAAAAAAAAATTATAAAGCCCAGTCTCATCTCACTCTTGACTTTTGTTATTTACAAACATTTTCAATTTTTTTTTTTTTTTGGTTTCTTACATCGCAAGTAGCGAATCCGCGCATCAGATACTTTTAATCGAATTAAATACACAACACAGATAACACAAACACCGTTTACGTGAAGGCCGTCCCGTCCACCGCGAAACAGCAACAAAAATACCGATTGGTGAGCGTGAGAATATGAAGTGTAAAATGGTGTGGAGCTGGAGAGTGCGTACGGGAGCGATAGTTTTGACATTTCCTCCACCGACCGACATAAATTTGACAGAAGAAAATCAACAAAAAAAAATGGAAACCCACATCCAAAATGACAACAACAGAGAAAATGGAAAATTGTTAGGGGTGCACCAAAAACCACCACAACCACCTTCCCAACGGGGGTTTGTATCCCATCATAAGAAGGTAGATTGGGTAGGTTGTATCTTTTGACAGAAGAGAGGGTGGTAGGATAAGGAAAATCGAGAGCAAGGATGAGGGAGATATGGACACACAATAACAAAAAAAAAAATTAGACACACTTTAGATGTGGGATGTCTACAAAAGATACAATTTGGGAGAAAAGAAAAAAAATCGTAAAATGTCTGACTACCGAAAGATACTCAATTAACCGTATTTTCAATAAATATCACGATACACAAACAGAAAAAAAAAATTAAACCGAAACTGCGACGAGCAAGCTACAAACACGCTTTAGTGGTAGCAAGTTCCGATATCAACTGTTTGTGGCCAAAAGCGCACAGAATGTGTGTATCTTCTCGATTCACTTTGAGTGTCGTTTCTTGTTGTTGTTCGGTTTATTGTGTTTGTTTCGTTTGCCGCTCGTCAGTGTTGTCGATGTTCTCGGGATTATTTTTCTTTCTTTTTTTTTTATGCTTTTTAGCTTCGATGACGATATAGTGATGTTTTTTTTTTGGTAGTATTGAAGTTTTTTTTTATGTTTGATTGAGTTGTGTAATGCACACAGAGAAGAGAATTTCGAGAGAGCACGACAAACAGAAGAAGACGATAAAATGAAAATAACAACAGAGAGCCAGAGGCCAGGAGCCACTCAGTCAGACAGTCACCCAACCAGCCCAACACCAGCAACCAGCAGACCCGCGGCCGCAGCAGTGTATTCGACATTTCGACTATTCGCTGAGAGCGAAAGAGAGAATGAGAGAGAGAGAGTAAGATTACATTTTCATATTTCATTTCTTTTCTTTGCTTTCATGAATGAAGAGGATTTCTATGTGAAGAAGCGCAGATAAACCAGCTTCTTTGCAAAAGAAAGTACCCAACCCATGAGATACTTTTACATATTTTGCGTCGCCATATTATCGCAAAATCCACGCACGAGCACTCCTATTGAAACAGCTGATAGTTGGCGGTTTTGTTTTCAATCTGAACTCTAACCTCAAAAAGAGAAATTGTCATACAAGCAGTAATCCACAACCACAATCATAAAAGATTCGGCATGCATATTTCAGGTAAAATTCGATCTGGCAATGATGTATCTAATAACGCATGACATTTTGGTCATGATGCAGATTTATGTTGTGTTTTTGGGTGTAAGGAACAACGTTTTACCGTAATAATAACCCACAAAAGAACATAAGAACCAGTTGGTGAAAACAGAATGAATAGTCCAAAGCGGAGAGGGGAGAATAAACACTGGCGACCACAGCAAGCGGATGATCATCGGTCGAATAGTGAAGCCCCGCAAATTGGAGCCAACTAGATATGCAAACGGAGAACGTTTCCAGGTCACGTGGAGCACGTGTATGTGTACACAGTGGCCTGGGTAAGTTTGTAGTGGAATTTGGTGAATACCACAACTTGTTCGGTGTGCGACATGGAACTGTGGAGATGGGACCACGTCCAATATATATTGGGTGCGAGAATATGCATATTGATGTGTGGCGGTCGTTAAGGCGGTCTGTTTAGTGCTCGGAAATATTAAATTAGTTCATTAATTTGGATGTGTGTGTGTGTGAGGGAGTTTATGGGCCTTTGCCTAGTTATACGATAATGAGTTGCATTCGACTTATGGATGGTTTGGATAAATTAGGTTGGTGCGTGCATATTGGCGGGTATTGCCGTGTCACAAAAATCAGATGGATCATGTTTCAATGTCATTTTGTTGTGCAGATAGAGATAACATTTCTACACCCAGAGAAAAACATGGCTAAAGTAACCTGAATCAAGATATAGCCAGTTAAATGGCGTAGCGTCCCGACCAACTAACAATTATTCCTCTATAAGGCAATAAAATCTAATTTCCACAACCAATTATTTCTGTAAGCCTAATATTGTACTTGTGTGCGGAGGTTGAGCATTTTTGCAGACACTTATTTGGGTAAAAGCCTGTGAAAGACATTATGCAGGAGAATTCATAAGCATAACCGAAGTTATGTTAGTATAACCTCAATAAGGTTGTTTTTAAGCTTCCGGAGATGTGTGTACATGTAAAATACGGTAAGATGCTTAGGTAGATGTTCGCAAGAAGGCTTTAAAAAGCTAAGGCTTTAAAAAGCTAAGGTTAAAAGATCGGTAACATGGTTTCTTATAAAAAAAAAAAACGAATATAAGAAAAATGTACCGAAGCACCAACAGAAAGAGTTTAGAAAAAAGATAATTTGTTAGACAAATTAAAAAAAAAATGTTTCAGTTTTTAACTTTTAAAGTTTTGTAATACATTGGAACAAAAAAAACCAGAAACCAAAAATGTATTCCATATCACAATATGTTATTGATGTAATGTATGTACGTATCGGGTTTTTTTAACAGGGACGCTACAAACGTTGAGCGACAGGAACAGCAAACGACGCCATATTTCTTGCCGCTCTTTTGACATTTCTCTTCACTTCTTCAGTTAGGTTTGCCATTTCATGATGGAAAGATACACGATCCAACAACGAGTCGAAATTATTAAAATTTACAACCGAAATTCGGAGTCAGTGGCCTCAACGTTAAGAGCGCTACGTCCAATTTATGGTCGTCATAATCCTCCTAGCAGATCAACAATTGAGCGTTTATTGGAAAAATTTGAATCCACAGGCGCAGTACAAAATGTTCCCGTGCCAGTGAGACAAAGAAGTGCCCGTAGTGTCGAGAATATTGCTGCCGCTGAGGCTTCAGTTGATGAAAGCCCAAATGTGTCTCTCACACGTCGTTCTAAAGCGTTGGGCATCTCTGTGACGTCGTTGTGGCGAATTTTGCGAAAAGATCATGGCCTACATCCTTACAAGATTAAATTGACGCAAGAACTGAAGCCACTTGACCACCAGAAGCGTCGTATGTTCGTGAATTGGGCTGAGCAACAACTTGAAAATGATTCGGATTTTCATCGAAAAATCATCTTCAGCGATGAGGCTCACTTCTGGCTGAATGGCTTCGTCAATAAACAAAATATGCGGTCTTGGTCAGGCAGCAATCCACACGTTCTCCATGAGTCATCATTGCATCCCGAAAAAATTACGGTTTGGTGTGGTTAATGGGCCGGCGGCGTCATTGGGCCGTACTTCTTCCGTGATGATCAAGACCGGCACGTTACTGTGAATGGGCATCGCTACCGTTCAATGGTAAGCGAATATTTTTGGCCCCAATGGGATGATATGGACTTTGGAGGACATGTGGTTCCAACAGGACGGCGCCACAAGCCACACAGCGAATGCCACAATCAATTTCTTGGAAACCAAGTTTGGAGAACGTGTTATCTCACGAAATGGTCCAGTCGCTTGGCCTCCTCGGTCGTACGATTTGACGTCGTTAGACTATTTCCTGTTGGGCTACGTCAAGTCGATGGTCTATGCCAACAAGCCAGCGACGATTGATGAACTTCGTACGAATATCGAACGTGAAATTGCAGCAGTATCGGCCGTTTTATGCTTGAAAACCGTCGAAAATTGGGTGCAGCGTCTGGACTTCTGCAAGCGTGCCAGTGGTGGCCATGCAAAAGAAATCGAGTTCCATGCATAATGGCATTGAACGTACTTTCACAGAAATAAAGAATTTCATTGATATCCAAAACCGTGTTTGTTTTATTTAAAAAATCTTTTGTAGCGCTCTTATTGAAAAACCCTCTATTACTAAGGAGATCCTATATAAGATCCTGATTATCGCAGTCCTGCTTTACGGCTCTGAAGCATGGGAAAGCGAATGAAGAAATCATTGGTTGATTTGAAAGGAAAATTCTTTGAAAAATCTTCGGTCCCAATTGCGTTGACGGGCTATGGAGACCAGACATTCCCTGGTCGAAAAACTCCGCATTGGACGTTTAAGATGGCTAGGACATGTAGAACGAATGAACACCAATACTCCGGCTCGCAGAGTCTTCGATTCCCAGCCAGACTTCGGTCGCAGTAGAGGAAGACCTCGTCTTAAATAAAATGAAAGGCCTAAATATCGGGGACTTGCAGACGGACGTACTGGCAGACAGATGTGGATCGATTGACTCAGCTAGCGATTCCGAGTCGATCCATATGTTAGAAACTACGGGCTCATTGATTCGATGGTTAGTGGGATAAGCTGCCGCACAGAAGGTCTGTGTTCGATTCCCATCCGTAGCAACACCTAAATGCTTTTTCACTGGCCTTCCTCTCGTGATGGTCTGACAAATTATCCGAGTAGTACCATCTCAAATTCTCAAATTTGCCGTTCGGAGTCGGCATAAAATAAGTCGTACAATAAGTTCCTACACATGCAAATGGTGTTAAGACCTAGGCCCTGTGTACTAATGAGCCTGTTGCGCCAAAAATTTTAGTTTTTATCTAAGGTACTGATTTGGCAGTAGAGGTGATTCATTGTTGAAATCATATTTGCAACTGAAGCATCTGTGTAAATTTTGAGTCATGAAAATTCTTTCTTTTTTAAGAACTGATTGGAAAGGATTCTCCTAGCAACCATATAAAATCTGTTGATCGTACGACATAGAAAAAAATCCTGTAAGGAGCAGTCGCATATTTGCTTGTAGGTTTTATTATTACAATAGAGGAATCCGATCAGATCAACGGGGCTTTGGAACTGTCCAAATTGTTGAGAACAAGTCTTAGTGCCCGAGATCGAAATTTTACTTGCGATTGTCATTTGGATCTTCATGGCTCGCATGCTTAAACTATGATTTTTCCTTCTGGTACTTATAAGCATCGTTTATTAAACAAGTATTTGGGGGCAGTTTTTTTTTTAATAGTGAAAAGTGAATTTTTTCATGCACAGATATTAGATACTCAGCCCAGCGGGGTATCAGTCGGAGCGGAAAATTCTCCGATTTTGTACGATTCGGAGGATTTTAGCGATTTTAGAGATTCCTCCGAATAACTTTTCGGAATATTTCTCCGACATTTTGTAGAAAATCCCGGCGAATTGTGTTGAAGTGCGTTCAGGTGCATTTTCGTCTAATTTTTGACAGCTAATTGCAATTTTCTTTCCGATTTCCTCCGACACAAATTCTTCGCGGAAATTAGTTACGAATTGAAGTGAAGTGATTTTTGTTCCGATGACACATACCACGCTCGAATGGAATGTTAATCTCCGGTGAAGTATGCGTTGCGGGAAATTATCCGCTTCGACGTATACCTCGCTGGGGCAGACTGTCTCAGCGCAAGTTTAGAGTATTAATTTGTAAATCTATCTGGAGGACTATGACTCTATCATATCAGATAGAGATACTTAGCTATACGACGAACTTCACATTCAAAAACATCGACACATTGCCTACAACAGCTACAGCAGTTGACAAAAAGCTCCCAATAGATGGCGTTTTTTTTTTTTTTTAAATATTTTTCAACACTTAGGACTCAGTCCCTGAAGGTTATAAAACCCAGTGATGGAAAGAAGGAAAAAGGTTTGTAGGATAGTTAGAGATTGGGAGTAGGTGGGAAAAGAGTGAGGTGACGATGCGCGTTAATTTTGAATCTTTGCAGGTTGTAGTCATCTGGAAATATTGTAGAAGGCAAGCTATTCCATAATCGTGAAGTGTGGTTAAGAAATGATCTTCTAAATTTTACTGTGCGCCCGAAAACAGGCTCTATGCAATATGGGTGTGCCGAAGAGGTCGCATGAGTATTTCTATTAAACAGACGGACAGGCGGGATACAACTATATATTTCGTCGGAACATTTATGGTGAAAGTAGCTGCAAAGAAGCGCAAGGCATTCAAGTCTTGGACGAATCTAAGCTTTATAGATATTAGCTAAATCTGATGGAGTGAAAAACCGTTTGCATCGTTTGAGAAATCCTAGGCACTTAGCACCACCTTTAGCAGCATCTATAATTTGCTGGTTCCATCGAAGGTCTGGGCTAACATGCATGCCAAGCATAGACAGGCCATTAGATTCCTCTACTTCAACTTCTTCCATGTTAAGTTTAGCTACATTTGTATCCCGCTTCAGAGATAGGAGACAGGACTGGGTTTTTGACGCATTGAATTCAACCCGGTTGTTGGTACCCCAATTGATAATTGTATCAAGATCAGAGTTGAGTTCAGTTGAAATTCGCTGGCGTTGAGACTCCACAATTTGGGGATCTTGTCATCTCCATATCGAATTTTCGTCTCATGCGGGCAAGTTTTGTGTCCGAGATCAAGATGATCAATTCGATTGGACGAATGGATTGTTCTTAAGTTTCCATTCAGCTGACGTAATTGCATGCTTTGCGCTCAAATATTGTGTCTCATATGACTTCGCCATTAGTTTAAAAAAAAATTCACAAAACGTTTACCGTTATTGATTCTGTCACCGATACCATGTTTGGCGTTTGACACTATTTTAGTTTTACAAGGTTAAGTTAGGACCAACAAACGCTTTTAAGTCACGCAAAATTTCTCCAAGTAGCATTGTTTTCAATTAATCTTCCATTGAAATCGGAACAACCATTTAACATCGCCCACAAAAAAACTTCAACAAAAGCAAAATAGTTAATCGTTTGTAATTTGTTTAATCAGATATATCATCACGCCAACGGCACGTAGCACTAAAATATTAATTGGCTTGACACAGCATCGTCTATCCGAAAGATACACTTAAAAGCATTTCAAATGAGATCACAAACTGAACGCAAATGTATTTGCAACAATAGTTGCTGCACTCACAACAAAGCTAGCTGAACTTTACCATTTCACGTACTTTTTCAGGGGTGCAGGACGCACAGTTTTTTACAGTCGGATTAAACAGAACAACTTAACTCGTGCACTTTTGTAGTGCATACTTCCATTGGGAACTCTGCAAACGAATCTAATGGAATAATGAGCGCGAAGTTAAATCGAAATCATTGAATATAATTTGAACTGACCCGCGACCGCGAGTGCAGAGGCGAACTGGCAATAATTGATTCGAGAAACAGATGCAATAAAATTGGAATATCGCTGAAAAACACATGAGAATGATATAATAAGCTGCGCGAATCGTTGAATACCCTATTCCATCATATCTATATGAAATATGTCCCCAAAAAGTGGGCGTTGTCAAAAACTGAATGACTATTGTTCAGATGGTTTATCTTAATCTTTTGCGGTTCAACAAAAAACGACGTTTTTCTACAGCCTTTACAAATCGTTTTTTAGAATAACGCCCCCAAAAAGTGGGCGTGGGTATAAAAGATCTATAGACGAAATTTTCATAGTATTATTCTCGAAATATTGTCATGGAAAGTTTTTTTCGAGTTTTCTTGGAATTATACCAACAAAATAATTTTTTTAAGCAGACGCCCAGAAAAAGTGGGCATGGAGAAAACATTTTTTTTGGGTGAAATATCGATGTTAGGATTGCCTAAATAAGCTTTTCAGACACTTTTTCGAAATTTTCAACCGTTTGGCCAATAACAACGTTTTTCTGAAAGGGGGGCGTGGTAGTGGGCGGATTTTCAAATTGTTTGGCTTTATCGAATCATCTAGCGATTCTGAGTATAATGAAATCGGATATAATTGATATGGTTCAACAAAAAACGACGTTTGTCTACAGCCTTTACAAATCGTTTTTTAGAATAACGCCCCCAAAAAGTGGGCGTGGGTATAATAGATCTATAGACGAAATTTTCATAGTATTATTCTCGAAATATTGTCATGGATAGTTTTTTTTTGGAGTTTTCTTGGAATTATACCAAAAAAATAATTTTTTAAGCAGACGCCCAGAAAAAGTGGGCATGGAGAACATTTTTTTTCGGCGAAATATCGATGTTAGGATTGCCTAAATAAGCTTTTCAGACACTATTTCGAAATTTTCAACCGTTTGGCCATAAACAAGGTTTTTCTGAAAAGGGGGCGTGGTAGTGGGCTGATTTTCAAAAATTTTGGCTTTATCGAATCATCTAGCGATTCTGAGTATAATGAAATCGGATATAGTTGATTGAATTTCACCCAATCTGTATCTTAAATCTCCCACTTAGCCTGATGGTAGACGTGTGGAGTGCATTATGGGAGACCATCGGATTTCCGAAATCTAAGTCATCTATGCAGTTCAGGAGTTGTGGTGCCTATGGTTTTGGCCACCCCCAGCATATGGACTCGTTGTTCCGTCATGCCTATTTTTATGTATAACTAGCTCATCCTGCTAACGTTGTTTTATCATGTAGAATATTTCTAGTGAATATTTTAGCTGCTTAATAAGAAAAAAATCTCCATTGGACAAAATCCACAATAAAAATAATCCAACTGGAGATTATCTTCAAAGAATCGAAGCGATTTTATTGCGTGATTCACTACTTGAACATCTTTTATTTGGAGATTTTGGTTTGCGGATTTTAGCCTTGGGCATTCTCTCTTTGGGGATTTTGCTACTGCAGATTTAAGTTTGGGGATTTTGGCTTTGTTTGATTGTGTCTTGGGGATAATGTCTTATAGAAAACGTACCCAACCCTAAGAAAAACATTTAAGAAGGTTACATTAAACATGCCCGAAAAGTGGGCGTGGCTAAAATCTATACGAAGATGGTACATTGATAATGCCATTGTCAAAATAAATTACTCTGGGAGTTTATAAAAATCATTTAATGGTTTTCTATTGCATATGCAATGGAGTAGGGCAGCGGTTCGCAATCTTTTCTGGTCGAGGAGCACTTTATAGGTCAAACATTCCTCGCGGAGCACTTACACTTACGCTATTTTCGCAGTTATGTATGTGTAAAAAATGCAATACTCAATTTTTTTTATATATTATTAAATTCAAGTAAAACAAGTAACATCAACGAAAAAAAAACAAGAACAATGTAAATTAAAGAACATAAGGAATTCAATATCTAGTGAGAATAATGTGCCTGTTTGGTTGAATTTGGGACAACTGCAACCGAATATCTGGCTCTGCATCGAGACGGGATCTATATTTTGTTTTGGTTCCAACGTAGGTGGAGAATCCTGATTCGCACATGTATGTTGTTGCAAACGGCAGAAGAATTATTTTGGCTCTGTCTGACGAAATTTTGAATTCGTCCTTCAACATACACCAGAATTCTGATAAAGACTTCTTAGTTTCAAAATTTGCTTTAAAGAAGAATCAGATGTCAAATAAATTAAGCACTCAAACTGCAACGATGTCAGAGATGCTGGCTTTTCTAACACTGCGGAGTACGGGTCTGCAACCTACACATTTTGTTTAATGTTTGAATGGTATTCTTCCGGAAAGTAGCTTTGGAAGTTTTCGAGCAAACTTAGCAGATGTGAATGAAAACCATTTAAAATGTCGTCAGGAATACCCAAATCTATTTCATCTTTACATTCGCTGACCATTGGAAAGCTGTCTAGGTTTCGATTTTTTAAAGATTTCGCCCAAAACTTGATTTTCTTTTAAATGCTTCGACCTTATTCCTGGCATCGAAATCAGTTATTGTCTTTCCTTGAAGTGATACACTCAAATCATTTAATTTTTTTTTAAATATCGGCTAGATACGATAATTTCAAGAGCCAACGCTCATTGCACGACATCTACTACATCTACT
Source organism: Rhingia rostrata (assembly GCA_949824845.1). Lineage (NCBI taxonomy): Eukaryota > Metazoa > Arthropoda > Insecta > Diptera > Syrphidae > Rhingia > Rhingia rostrata. The sequence continues at coordinate 40,923,423 of OX463756.1, read as the reverse complement.
ACGGACCGTGTTATAGTGAGCAGAAACAGCGACTATTCGGATGCGGATTTGTTATAAGTGCCAGACTTAGGCAAGAAGTCTTATGTATCCAAGACATTAGCGAACGCATTGTAACGATCCGCATCAAGGCCCAATTCGCCAACATTAGCCTTGTATGCGCTCACGCCCCAACGGAGGAAAAAGATGAAATAGCTAAGGACTGCTTCTATGAGCTCCTTGGCAAAACCTATGAGCGACTACCGAAGTACGATGTTAAAATCGTGCTGGGAAATTTTAACGCAAAGGTAGGAAGAGAAGACATCACCTCGATATCCATAAGGGGACATGGCGGTCTCCAGATCAATGAACGGTCAATCAAATTGATCACATAGCGATAGACAAGCACCACGCATCCAGTATTTGGATGTCCGAACATTCCGAGGAGCTAACATCGACTCGGACCACTACCTTGTTGCAGCCAAGGTTAGACTGCGGATATCCACCATGCCACAACAATCCAGAAATACTGTTAAAAAAAATTTATGTCGAAAGACTGCAATCGCAAGAGACCGCCAAGACCTTCGCGCTTCGAGTATCCCTACACCTCTCGATTAACACCATACCACCAGCATCGAATGTCGAAGAACAATGGCAACGATGCCAACAAGCCATTATATCAGCCGCAACTGATGTGCTAGGTTTCTCGCGCCCACCAGCAAGAAACCCTTGGTTTGATGAGGAATGCCGACAGATGCTCGCAGCCAAGAACGAGGCCTACAAGGCTAACATGCAAGTGAAGACGAGAGTTGCCGGCAGAGAAGAAGGGAAGAACACCGGCTTCTTAGAAAGAAGAAAAAAGAGGAAGAACAGCGCGCGATCGAGGATATAGAAAGGTGTGCCACTCCAGGAACGATGTTCGTAAGTTTTACTAAAGTGTAAAACGTCAAAGCCAAGGATACAAGGCTCGAACAGAATCCTGTTCGATGACGAACAACATTCCGCTGTCAGGCAGGACGAACCATTCAATATTGACAATGACAGCGAAAGCTGCCAGCCATCCTACCTGAGTGTAGTGAGGATAGCAATATCTAAACTGAAGCTTAATAAGGCTGACGGAAATTACGGCCTTCCCGCCGAGCTTTATAAAGCCGGCGGAGATGACTTAGTAAGTAACATCCACCAACTCATAAGCCGAATCTGGTCGGAAGAAAGTATGCCTGAATAATGGAACCTCAGCATCGTTTGCCCGATCCACGATCCACAAAAAAGGAGAACCTCTGCACTGCGCCAACTACAGAGTCATAAGTCTCCTCAACATCGCCTACCAAATTCTATCCGCCGTAATATGTGAACGCCTGCAACCGTTTAACAACAACCTGATAGGCCCTTATGAGTGCGGTTTTAGGCCAGGAAAGTCCACAACCGATCAAATCTTCACACTTCGGCAGATCCTGGAAAAAACCCAAGAAGTCCAAACCGATACCCACCACCTATTCATTGAATTCAAAGCCGCTTCCGACAGCATTGACAGAGACGAACTATACAGAGCCATGTCTAGTTTTGGTATACCGCCCAAACTCGTCCGTTTGTGTAGCATGACGAGGGGGAATTCTCGCTGCTCCATTAGGGTCGGAAACGACCTCACTGACACATTCGATACCAAAAAAGGATTTAGGCAAGGCGATGCGCTGTCATGTGACTTCTTCAATCTGATTCTTGAGAGGATTGTGCAAACTCACGAGTCATCACCAGAGGCACAATTTTCCAAAAATCTGTACAACTCCTAGCATACGCCGACGATACTGACATCATATTGACATCATTGGTAGGACCCAACGTGATGTCATAGCCACGTTTGCTAGTATAGAGAAGGAAGCGGCAAAAATGTGTTTAGCAGTAAATGAGGGCAAGACGGGGTATATGCTGTCAACACGAAAGGACACACAACATCGACGAATTGGACAGAACGTCACCATTGACAGATATAACTTTGAGGTAGTACGGGACTTTATCTAACTCGGTTCCGCTATTTACTCTGACAACAACATCTCGTCAGAAATTAAACGAAGAATTACTCTTGTCAACCGCTGTTTCTTCGGGCTAAGAAGGCAATTCGGTAGTAAAGCCATCACTCGAACTACTAAGGAGATCCTATTTAAGACCCTGATCATCACAGTCCTGCTCTACGGCGCTGGTGCATGGATCGTCTCAAAAGTGGATGAAGAAATCCTTGGTCGATTTGAGAGGAAATTTCTTCGAAAAATCTTCGGTCCCGTTTGCGTTGACGGGCTATGGAGACGAAGATTCAACCAAGAACTATACGAGCTGTATAGCGACATGCCCCTGTTCAAAAAAAACTCCGCATTGGACGTTTAAGATGGCTAAGACGAACGAATGGACGCCAATACTCCGGCTCGCAGAGTCTTCGATTCCCAGCCAGACGTCGGACGCAGTAGAGGAAGACCTCGCCTTAAGTGGCGCGCACAAGTAGAAACCGACCTCAACCAACTTGGAGTGGAGGCAGTTAGCTAAGGACCGGGCTAATTGGAGAGGCATGTTGGTTGAGGCCCAGGTTCATTCCGGACTGTAGCGCCACTTAAGTAAGTATGGTCGTCAATAATAAGAGCAGTCATACCCAAGGCTCTTAGTTGCTTCGTAACCCCAACTTGGAGGTCCTGGCACACTTGTTCAACTGAGGACGATAGGTGAACACGCAACAGCAAGTGAATTTTTCTGAATATTGTGTGCACAATCTTGTGAAATAGCTCGAGGTAAGAACTATTTGACTCACAAGCGAGAAGAGATGATATTTCCTAGATGTCAGTCTTTATAAGTTGGTTCGCTGATGTTCGCGGGCATTAACTAAAACAAGACACAGTTTCTCCCGAGCAGCTTATGACCATGAGTCTTATTATCCTGATTTGGATCCCATTTGTTTCACGCAACAGAGCTACAAGGGTCAATCTTCATCGGATCTGTACTATGATGTCATTGAGGCCGAGGTAAATGAACGCCCTAAACTACCTCATAGTTGTTGTTATCAACAGCGACGTTTCGATCAATACAGACGATCGTCAATATTTACTTTGCTGGTTGATAACATTGTTATCGTTATCATAAAGACTGCTGCATTCCGCCTGTTTATCAATTGCCGTAAACGTCTCTGCAACAGCGGAGCGACTTATAATAATATCGCCTGCACATACTTCCTTTCAGTGTAAAGCCACAAAGTTATATCAATTCAAATGCAATATCGGTAAGAGCATCAGGTGGTAGATGCTGTTACCCGGTTTGGTTATGAGTCTCGATTTGAAACTGTTTTTTCTTTTTTCAGGACTTGCTCAGGTTTTAAAATTTCTTATATCGTATGTGGATCTTCTGGGCTTGGACCCACACGTCCGGATAGTAAAAGAGATCTTGAGATGTTCAGATATTCATCCTATCGAGGAATCCGAATCGGGAGAAACTTTTCCCCGAATTCCTTGAAATCGGAGAATTTTCTACAGGGGTATCCATTTTGGACATATCTTCCGACGAAATGTAACGCACGTGATCGCACATCGGCGATATGCGTCAAGTTGACAATTTTTGACAGCTATGCGTTGAATTTCTTTCGAAGTTGTCCAACAAAAAATTGTTGCGGAATAAAACGAACGCGAGTGTATGCTTCTTTATTTTGTTTCGCGGCGGATACTTCGAAAGGGAATTGAGTTCCGATTGGAACTGGCTTTCGTTTCGTAAATTGTTTCGAACGGATAACTCGATGGGGGTGATTGTCTGAGATAAGATCATATCTGCGAAATTTTGCAGGTACAAGGTGGGCCAAAAGAAGTAATCCGATGTTTGTCGCCGTGTTCAGAATATCGGTTGTAGCTCGCGCAGGGTGTGCAGTTGCTCCGTACTGTTGGAACCACATGTCCTCCAGTCCTAATTCGCCCAATTGCGGCAGAAAAAACTCGGTTGACATGGCCCTATAGTGCGCACCGTATGCTGTTGTCGTTTGACCAGCGGCGTTCTCGAAAAAAAAAATTGCCCGATGACTCCTCCAGCGTAAACAGCGTACCATGCAGTAACTTGAGCGGGTATAAGGCTCCTCGTGCATTACTCGTGGACTTACGGTGCCCCAGAAGCGAAAGTTTTGCTTGTTCACGTACCCGCTGAGGTGGAAATGAGCCTCATCGCTCATTATGATTTATGTAGAAAAATCGTCCACTTCGTCCTCGAGATTGAGGATGGCTTGGGCTTAGATTACACGCGTTTGTCGGTCGACAGGCAGCAGCTGATGCACGGACTGGTCCTTCTACGGGAATATGCGCAAGTCTTTGACCAAAAGTCGCTTTAGGGACGACCGGCTGATGGCTAATCGCGAGGCACGGCATCTGGTCGATGTTTCCGGCGACAGCTCGACATCCTCGATAACAGCGGCGATATTCACTGCACAACAGGCGCTCCGGGGCCGACCACGCTTGGCAACGTCTCATGTGGTCCCATTATCTTCAAGGTTGTTGGCCAAACGGCGCAGTGTTTGCGCAATCGGTGTCGCACGGCTAGGGAATCGGCGACGGAATTCGCGCTGTCTCGAACTTGAATCAAACCATGGGATCAGCTTTCTAGAATATGGGCAGCAGTTCCTCAATAATTTTTTCCTTCATCTCTCGAAACATGCTATCCGTGTTCTTCCCTTAAATTTCGGTATCTGTAACACTATATAAATAATTCTTGTAAAAAAAAAACGACTCCATACAAACGGTCTACCTATTGATTTTCATCACCACTGTTAGATTAGACCACCGCTATGCTAAAAAGATACACTCCGCAATCCACCTGTTACAACCTGCAGATGCAAATTTTAAAAATACACATCCATCCTCATCATCAGCTTGTGTTGATTTTCCCTGACATTGGACACGGTCCTCAGTTGTAATTTCACTACTCGCTGCTTCGTCTACCTCACAAATCTGTGTTGACTAAAAATATCTCACATAGGACTTACCTACCTACTAACCTGGCAAGTGAGTGAGTCAATTGAAAAGATTTTTGGGAATTCTTGGCACCATCCACCATCGTGTCGTTCTCATAACACGAATCTATTGCACTTTCGCAATTCAAGTGATAAATTATTATTGTGCGACTATCTAGATACATACATACATGATGTGTAGTGTATCTTGTTCATCTCAGTGTACGGTTGACGTATTCAAAATTCGAATTCATTGTTGCATGAGTGGGAATTTTCAGTAAAATGATCTTATAAAAGGAAAATAAAAAAAATAAATAGTTTCTCACACTGTGCAACATGATGTATGATGTGAGAAATGCCAAACAGTCGTCAGATAAGATGGGAACATTCACTTGGTCTATTGTATCTCGGCTTTCGAATAACGAGAGACCGAAAATGTACAAACAGTAACGCAACATTATTTGTCAGATGATTTCCTGCATTTTTCCGCACCAGTGGATGTAAACAATTCAACTTAGATCTGGTGTCCCTTAGGGTGACTAGATACTTGAATGGTTCGGTAGGCTTAAACATTTCTAGGTGCTTTTTGGAGATAAAAAAAATCCTAAATCCATGTAAAACTAATCCCATGCATATGTAAATGTCAGTGAAAGCCGTCAAGTGAAAATGCACACACTCAACAACTGAACCCAGATGAAAGCAACTCCATTCAGAGGAGGCTCGAGTCTTCACTACAAAGCAACAGAAGAGAACTTAATTAGAATTTCTTGATTCAATTGAATGCTGGCTTCACTTTGGTAGCTTCATTCTTTAGCATACCGATACCATGTTTGTGGTCTCTTTTCCTGAACTCTCTCATTCCCAGCTGTGATGTTATACTTCAACCTGATGTTCGTTCGTTTCGATTTATTGAATTAAATGCGATTACATGGACAAGGGGCTGGCGGAAAGATGCAAGGGAATTAGAAAATCTGTGTTAGTAGTTTGTCGACAGTTCGACATCGTATATGTGTTTCCATAATTGTACTCAGTGCATTGGTTCTGGGTTTGGTTTTCTATTTTTTTTTTGTACAGCGCCCCACTCATATCGGAAAAAATCGTATTTTTAGTAAAAAAAAAAAAAGGAAAATAAAAATAAAAACATTGCAACTGATTAGACGTGCATAAACATGTACGTATATGGGGTCTTATAATATTGCGGTAGTTGAGAGAAATTTCCAAGTGCGATTTAGGAAACCTTATCTAGTCGAACAGGAAACATTTGCACGCTTGCCATTGCCACAGCATAGTTATGTTCTTTATGCCAATTACTACCGATAAAACTCAAAACAATAGCCCTATGCCACTTTGTGCAAATCGCGGTAGAGTGCATGTGAAACCAACCAACAGGCGTTATGCAACAGCATGACCTGAAATTCGAAAGGCGAAAATTGTGCGTTGAAATATATGAACAAGTTCCATCAGGTCGCAATTTATCATTACTATTACCTAGGAAATACTTTCAAGACACGTCAAACTGTGAAAGTCACTACAGGTGATGGGTCTGTGACTGTTGTAAATATTTCTTTAGTTTTTCCACCTCTGCCGTAATTTTTTGCTTCGTTGTTTTTTTTTTATACTTTCAAATTTTGCAAACAAAAATTTAGTTAAAGGATAAAACACATACATGACCAACAGTCAGACTGTTAAGCAATGCGAAACGGTATACCTCAGGGATCTGACATAATTCCTCTACTTTTTTCATTATAATTTGTTAAAGATCTTCCAATCTTCCAGCACTGTGTGGGAGGAAGTTGATGATCTGCAACGGAGTGCACAAATGACGATCTCGAGGGCACACACCGCGTTACTTTCAAAACTACAATCGTTGACGAAAGTGAATGAGACTTTATGGCGTATGTGCCATTATTACTTTGAAAGTTACGGAATGAGTACCCAAGTGGAGTACACAGTCAAACAATAAATCCCCAATTAAAGAAGCAATTACTTCTATAGAGCTTTTGTTGAACTTGTAGGCGGACTTAGGTGTTGCATTGTTAGATGGACATTGTATCTGTAAGCTAAAACTGTGTGTTTTGTCGGTGGTAGAAACGAGTCTAGGGGTGAATTCTCTAAGCTAATCTTGGAAAATCTGTTGCAGATACTCAGTTGTAGAGCAGAAAAAAAGAAAAACAAATTTTGGTGTTGCATTGTTCATGCCACTATTACTTTGAAAGTTACGGAATGAGTACCCAAGTGGAGTACACAGTCAAACAATAAATCCCCAATTAAAGAAGCAATTACTTCTATAGAGCTTTTGTTGTACTTGTGGGCGGAGTTAGGTGTTGCATTGTTAGATGGACATTGTATCTGTAAGCTAAAACTGTGTGTTTTGTCGGTGGTAGAAACGAGTCTAGGGGTGAATTCTCTAAGCTAATCTTGGAAAATCTGTTGCAGATACTCCGTTTTAGAGCAGAAAAAAAAACAAGGGAAAAAAAACTGTTGTGTTGGTTTGCTCGTGGCATTGTTAAATGGAATTTGTGTCTGTAAGCTAAAACTGTGTGTTTTGTCGGTGGTAGAAACGAGTCTGGGGGTGATTTCTCCAAGCTTATCTTGGAAAATCTATTACAGATACTCAGTTGTAGAGCAGAAAAAAAGAAAAACAAATTTTGGTGTTGCATTGTTCATGCCACTATTACTTTGAAAGTTACGGAATGAGTACCCAAGTGGAGTACACAGTCAAACAATAAATCCCCAATTAAAGAAGCAATTACTTCTATAGAGCTTTTGTTGTACTTGTGGGCGGAGTTAGGTGTTGCATTGTTAGATGGACATTGTATCTGTAAGCTAAAACTGTGTGTTTTGTCGGTGGTAGAAACGAGTCTAGGGGTGAATTCTCTAAGCTAATCTTGGAAAATCTGTTGCAGATACTCCGTTTTAGAGCAGAAAAAAAAACAAGGGAAAAAAAACTGTTGTGTTGGTTTGCTCGTGGCATTGTTAAATGGAATTTGTGTCTGTAAGCTAAAACTGTGTGTTTTGTCGGTGGTAGAAAGTCACTACAGGTGATGGGTCTGTGACTGTTGTAAATATTTCTTTAGTTTTTCCACCTCTGCCGTAATTTTTTGCTTCGTTGTTTTTTTTTTATACTTTCAAATTTTGCAAACAAAAATTTAGTTAAAGGATAAAACACATACATGACCAACAGTCAGACTGTTAAGCAATGCGAAACGGTATACCTCAGGGATCTGACATACTTCCTCTACTTTTTTCATTATAATTTGTTAAAGATCTTCCAATCTTCCAGCACTGTGTGGGAGGAAGTTGATGATCTGCAACGGAGTGCACAAATGACGATCTCGAGGGCACACACCGCGTTACTTTCAAAACTACAATCGTTGACGAAAGTGAATGAGACTTTATGGCGTATGTGCCATTATTACTTTGAAAGTTACGGAATGAGTACCCAAGTGGAGTACACAGTCAAACAATAAATCCCCAATTAAAGAAGCAATTACTTCTATAGAGCTTTTGTTGTACTTGTGCGCGGAGTTAGGTGTTGCATTGTTAGATGGACTTTGTATCTGTAAGCTAAAACTGTGTGTTTTGTCGGTGGTAGAAACGAATCTAGGGATGAATTCTCTAAGCTAATCTTGGAAAATCTGTTGCAGATACTCCGTTTTAGAGCAGAAAAAAAACTAGGGAAAAAAAACTGTTGTGTTGCTTTGCTCGTGGCATTGTTAAATGGAATTTGTGTCTGTAAGCTAAAACTGTGTGTTTTGTCGGTGGTAGAAACGAGTCTAGGGGTGAATTCTCTAAGCTAATCTTGGAAAATCTGTTGCAGATACTCCGTTTTAGAGCAGAAAAAAAAACTAGGGAAAAAAAACTGTTGCGTTGCTTTGCTCGTGGCATTGTTAAATGGAATTTGTGTCTGTAAGCTAAAACTGTGTGTTTTGTCGGTGGTAGAAACGAGTCTGGGGGTGATTTCTCCAAGCTTATCTTGGAAAATCTATTACAGATACTCAGTTGTAGAGCAGAAAAAAAGAAAAACAAATTTTGGTGTTGCATTGTTCATGCCACTATTACTTTGAAAGTTACGGAATGAGTACCCAAGTGGAGTACACAGTCAAACAATAAATCCCCAATTAAAGAAGCAATTACTTCTATAGAGCTTTTGTTGTACTTGTGGGCGGAGTTAGGTGTTGCATTGTTAGATGGACATTGTATCTGTAAGCTAAAACTGTGTGTTTTGTCGGTGGTAGAAACGAGTCTAGGAGTGAATTCTCTAAGCTAATCTTGGAAAATCTGTTGCAGATACTCCGTTTTAGAGCAGAAAAAAAAACAAGGGAAAAAAAACTGTTGTGTTGGTTTGCTCGTGGCATTGTTAAATGGAATTTGTGTCTGTAAGCTAAAACTGTGTGTTTTGTCGGTGGTAGAAACGAGTCTAGGGGTGAATTCTCTAAGCTAATCTTGGAAAATCTGTTGCAGATACTCCGTTTTAGAGCAGAAAAAAAAACTAGGGAAAAAAAACTGTTGCGTTGCTTTGCTCGTGGCATTGTTAAATGGAATTTGTGTCTGTAAGCTAAAACTGTGTGTTTTGTCGGTGGTAGAAACGAGACTAGGGGTGAATTCTCTAAGCTAATCTTTGAAAATCTGTTGCAGATACTCCGTTTTAGAGCAGACAAAAAAAAAGGGAAAAAAATTGTTGTGTTGCTTTGCTCGTGGCATTATTACTTTGAAAGTTGCGGAATGAGTACCCAAATGGAGTACACAGTCAAACAATAAATCCCCAATTAAAGAAGCAATTACTTCTGTAGAGCTTTTGTTGTACTTGGCGTGGAGTTATGTATTTTTTATTTATTATAATAAGTTTGAGACTTTTTATATGTAATTCTACAGACTTGATGGTCTATTCTCTGTAGAGTTTATGTTGATCTACACTTTTTAAGAAGCGTAATACTTTTTGTGAAGTATGTTTTTAGTTTTACATATTAGGAGCAAGAGATTCGATAACATTTCTTATTCGAACCGCCCTTTTTTAAATTGCATCGGTAAAGTTTTTGCCCTACACTTTCTGATTAAGAGTTGAATGGGTTGTAGGATTAGTAGCTTACAAACCTACAACCGATTCAACTCTTTACAAAGAACTTGGCAGTCAAAGGTACACTCAGAGTAAAACAGGACAACATTTGGATTTTTTTCTTTTATAAACTTTTCCCATGTAAGGCGAAACTATAACCCTCCAAGAGCGCCCTATGATGGCACTTGCAGACGTTTATTGACTCTGCTCTTAAACTATTGATTGTGTGTTGATGACGCTTATTTCTGACTGTGGGTAGTTTTGTGTTGTAAAAACGCATTTCTTACGTTAACTAGACCTGTTCAGCTTTATAAAAAGTGTTCGAACATCAAAATCGGTCCAAGCATTAGCTGGGAATTCGCATCCTTGGAAAATTTCTTGGAAAATCTGTTGCAGATACTCATTTGTAGAGTAGATTTGTTGCTATCTCAGCTGGAATGTATCAATCGCAGTAAAAGCCGTGCCTATTTAATTAGTTGCAATTGTAGAACTATCATCTGCAAAACTAAACTTGCGATTTTTAGTTTTTCTCAAAAGATCGTTAATGTACTGGAGAAATAATGTAGGAGTCAGAATTGAGCCTTGAAGTACCCCAGCTTTGATAGAAAATATCTCTTAGAAACGCCATCTAACCCTACTTGCAAAGATCTATCCTTAAGAAAGTTTTCTATCCAGTCTGTATTTGAGTATTTGAGGAAGTGCTAAGCTCTAGTGGAAGCATCGGATATATCAAGGGTAACAGCTCTCAAAGTGATGTCATAGCCACGTTTGCTATAATATAGAGAAGAAAGCGGCAAAAATGGGTTTAGCAGTAAATGAGGGCAAGACAAAGTATATGTTGTCAAAACGAAAGGACATACAACATTGACGAACTGGACAGAAAGACCCCGTCGACAGATATAACTTTGAGGTAGTACGGAACTTTCTACCTCGGCTCCGATGTTAACTCTGACAACAACATCTCGTCAGAAATTAAACGAAGAATTACTCTTGACAACCGCTGTTTCTTCGGGCTTAGAAGGCAATTCAGTAGTAAAGCCCTCACTCGAACTACTGAGGAGATCCTTAATAAGGCCCTGATCATCCCAGTCTTGCTCTACGGCGCTGAAGCATGGACCGTCTCATGAAGAAACCCTTGGTCGGCTCGAGAGGAAAATTCTACGAACAATCTTCGGTCCAGTTAGCGTTGAAGAGCTATATAGGCGAAGATTCAACCAAGGACTATACGAGCTACACAGCGACATGCCCCTGGCCAAAAAACTCCTCATTGGACGTTTAAGATGACTAGGACATGTGAATGATTGGACACCAATACTATGGTTTGCAGATTCTTCGATTCCCAGTTAGACGTCGGACGCAGTAGAGGGAGAACTCGCCTTAAGTGGCGCGCACAAGCAGAAACCGACCTCAACCAACTTGGAGTGCGCAGCTGGAGGCAGCTAGCTAAGGAACGGGTCAATTGGAGATTTATATTGGTTGAGGCCCATGTTCATTACGGACTGTAGCGCTACTTAAGTAAGTAGGTAACAGCTCTCGATTCTCCATTATTTTCCGTCTCATATGTCCAAAGATGGGTTACATAACTAATCAGGTCTCGGTTTGAGCGTTGCTGTCAGAACCTGTATTGCTGATCGCTTATTACTTGGTTACTTAAGTGGCGCTACAGTCCGGAATGAACCTGGGCCTCAACCAACATGCCTCTCCAATTAGGCCGGTCCTTAGCTAACTGCCTCCACTCCAAGTTGGTTGAGGTCGGTTTCTACTTGTGCGCGCCACTTAAGGCGAGGTCTTCCTCTACTGCGTCCGACGTCTGGCTGGGAATCGAAGACTCTGCGAGCCGGAGTATTGGCGTCCATTCGTTCGTCTTAGCCATCTTAAACGTCCAATGCGGAGTTTTTTTTGACCAGGGGCATGTCGCTGTACAGCTCGTATAGTTCTTGGTTGAATCTTCGTCTCCATAGCCCGTCAACGCAAACGGGACCGAAGATTTTTCGAAGAATTTTCCTCTCAAATCGACCAAGGATTTCTTCATCCACTTTTGAGACGGTCCATGCACCAGCGCCGTAGAGCAGGACTGTGATGATCAGGGTCTTAAATAGGATCTCCTTAGTAGTTCGAGTGAGGGCTTTACTACCGAATTGCCTTCTTAGCCCGAAGAAACAGCGGTTGGCAAGAGTAATTCTTCGTTTAATTTCTGACGAGATGTTGTTGTCAGAGTTAATAGCGGAACCGAGATAGATAAAGTCCCGTACTACCTCAAAGTAATTATATCTGTCAATGGTGACAGATGTTGTGTGTCCTTTCGTGTTGACAGCATACACTTCGTCTTGCCCTCATTTACAGCTAAACCCATTTTTGCCGCTTCCTTCTCTATACTAGCAAACGTGTCTATGACATCACGTTGGGTCCTACCAATGATGTCAATATCGTCGGCGTATGCTAGGAGTTGTACAGATTTTTGGAAAATTGTGCCTCTGGAATTGGTTCAGGAGTTTTGCACAATCCTCTCAAGAATCAGATTGAAGAAGTCACATGACAGCGCATCGCCTTGTCTAAATCCTTTTTTGGTATTGAATGTGTCGGTGAGGTCGTTTCCGACCGTGATGGAGCAGCGAGAATTCTCCATCGTCATCCTACACAAACGGACGAGTTTGGGCGGTATACCAAAACTAGACATGGCTCTGTATAGTTCGTATCTATAAATGATGTCGTATGCGGTTTTTAAATCGATGAATAGGTGGTGGGTATCGATTTGGGTTTCTTGGGTTTTTTCCAGGATCTGCCGAAGTGTGAAGATTTGATCGGTTGTGGACTTTCCTGGCCTAAAACCACACTGATAAGGGCCGATCAGGTTGTTGGTAAACGGATTCAGGCGTTCACATATTATGGCAGATAGGATTTCGTAGGCGATGTTGAGGAGACTTATGCCTCTGAAGTTGGCGCAGTTCAGAGGTTTTTTGTGGATCGGGCAAACGATGCTGAGGTTCCATTCTTCAGGCATACTTTCTTCCGACCATATTCGGCTTATGAGTTGGTGGATGTTACTTACCGAGTCATCTCCGCCGGCTTTATAAAGCTCGGCGGGAAGGCCGTCATTACCGGCAGCCTTATTGAGCTTCAGTTTAGATATTGCTATCCTCACTGTACTCAGGTCGGGTTGTTGGGAGTTTTCGCTGTCGTTGTTAGTTTTGAATGGTTCGTTCTGCCTGACGGCGGAATGTTGTTCGTCATCGCCGTTTAAAAGTCTGCAGAAGTGGTTCTTCCATATCCTCATCATCGACTGTGTCTCAACTACGATATTTCCTTGTTCATCTGCACAAGATTCTGTTCGAGTCTTGTATCCTTGGCTTTGACGTTTTACACTTTGGTAAAATTTGCGAACGTCTTTCCTGGAGTGGCACACCTTTCTATATCCTCGATCGCGCGCTTTTCTTCCTTTTTTTTTCTTCTTTCTTAAAAGCCGGTGTTCTTCCCTTCTTATCTGCCTATAGAGCTCAACGGCAGCTCTCGTCTTCACCTGCAGCTTAGCCTTGTAGGCCTCGTTCCTGGCTGCGAGCATCTGTCGGCATTCCTCAACAAACCAGGGGTCTCTGGCTGGTGGACTCGAGAGACCTAGCACATCAGTTGCGGCTGATCCAATGGCTTGTTGGCATCGTTGCCATTGTTCTTCGATATTCGATGCTGGTGGTATGGTGTTAATCGAGAGGTTTAGGGATACGCGTTGCGGGAAGGTCTTGGCGGTCTCTTGCAATTGAAGTCTTTCGACATTAAATTTTTTAACAGTATTTTTGGATTGTTGTGGCGTGGTGGATATCCGCATTCTAAGCTTGGCTGCAACAAGGTAGTGGTCCGAGTCGATGTTAGCTCCTCGGAATGTTCGGACATCCAAAATACTTTTCAGAAAGCGAGCCTGAACAACATATTTAGACAATCCCAATACCTATATTCTGTGTATACAAAGATGTTTGCCACGATCACTTATAGTGGGCGTTTTCATTAAAAAATACACATTTTCAGTCAAATTTTAAAATATTCGAAAAAAAAACTTTTGATGTAAAACCTCGTAATATTAACATTATGAACATTTCGCCCATAGATAGTTTTAGCCCACGCCTACTTTTTGGGGGGTTTTCTTAAAAAAAAAAAGATTTGATTGCTCTTCTATATAGTATAGCTATGCAATATAAAAATTTAATTTTTTGTCGAACCATAAAACCCAACTGCATTCTACGGGGATTTTCATTTTAAAGATATGGTGGGATAGGATCGGGTATTAAACGATACACCTTGTGGACTGTAGCCTTCTCATACGTTTTATTTTTAATTTATCAGTTTCCAAATCTAAATATTTGTTAATAAAAAAAAAACAATGAATATTCATGCAATCACAGATGTATTGTTCAAAAGATTTCAAATTCGCATTCATCAGATAAGCAACCAGCGTCTACCAAAAGTGGATGACGTTGACGAATGACGAATGAACAGAAATAATAGAAAAATAAATCAAGAAACTGGTTCGTTGTTTCATTTTCATTTTAGGTGCCCTGCCCTGTAATTTGTTCCAAAAGTCAATCCTATACGAAATTCCTTTTGGTTTCGCTTTTGAATTGGCGCTCTGTAATAATTTCGAAATGTAAAAAAATACTACTAGATGCTTTTTCCACTTACGGATTTTATGATCTTTTTTTCCGTGTGCGCCCGGAGGTGAGTAATCCTCATAGGATACCAGTGGTCCGTACCATTGGTTATGCCCGACTCATATTAGTGTCAGTCAATATATGCGCCTACGGGCTAAACCCCTCAGGGAGGCACTATGAGAACCGGCTGCGCGTGCTCATAGTAGTATGGAATTTATTCCTCTCATTTTTTAATTTTTTTTTTGTGGTGACTACGACTAAGTATCCTTAACAAGTAGTTTACGCTTCTGCAGTGTTAATCGCGTTTGGTAGGTAGCATTTCAGTGAACGCACCTACTAACCCACATATTCCCATGGTTGCGTTAACGCAACATTGAACAAAATATTTTTTTTCGACCATAAAAGTTAAAATTTCTGATTTGATTTGATTATTTCGTTATTACAATGAACATACAGTGCGGTTCACATGGTTAGCCGCACCATTTTTCTCTCAATAAATTGCAGTTTTTCTGTTTGTTTTTTTCATGAACTACCAAACAATGCATTTATTGGAAAGGTTATTAAATTCTCTTCGAAAAAAAACTAAATTCAGGATTAGTGAGAGACACTTAACAGTTGTTTTGATCTCTTTCTTCCCACTAGTGCGAAAAAAGCTCAAAAAATCGGTTCACTTATTTAGACGCACCTGTTAAAAGTTTGAAAAAGAAGAAATTGATCGATTGCCATCATTTTTTTTTTGCTTTTTTATTATTATTTTAATTATTTTGCACAATTTCAATAGTTTGTACAACCTCCGCGACTTGAAATGACATCGAAAATTCTACTTTTAAGCGATTCATACAATATTTTTAAATAGTCTTATGAAATCTTAGACCAGGCTTCTTTAATTGCTGCAATAAGCTCCTCAGGTGAGTATGGTGGCCACGGCAACAATTCCACATTTTCACTAGCGAGAAATGCTTTTACAACGTGCGCGTTGTGGATCAGAGCCTTATCTTGTTGTAAGATCCACTGGATTGGTCCAAAAAGCTCTCTTATGGCTGGAAAAGCTGTTTGCAAAAG
This sequence comes from Rhingia rostrata, assembly GCA_949824845.1. NCBI lineage: Eukaryota > Metazoa > Arthropoda > Insecta > Diptera > Syrphidae > Rhingia > Rhingia rostrata. The sequence goes on along the minus strand of OX463756.1, from coordinate 40,907,729 downwards.
AGCTTTATAAGACATTCCTGTCATTTTCTGAGACACAAAAACCATAGTATGAAATGGCCCCCATACCATGACTCCTCCTTGCTTGGAATGGTTGCGATTCAAAAAGCATTCGTCTTTGCAGATATCATGAAAATAAAAATTTACCCATCAGGACCATCTAGGTTGAACTTTTTTCATCAGAAAACACCACAGTTCTCCAATTTGAAACACTCCCAACCTGAGTATCCCATGCCATATGAAGACGCGCGAATTCCAACCGAAGTTCCTTTCTTGCAGCATTTAGTGGTGGTTTTTTTGAAACTTTTTGAATTTCAAGTGTGGAGCACCTAAAATAGCTCGACGAACCGTTGATTTGCTGGCACTTACCCCCGCTAATTGTCTTATTTTCATCGTGAAGTGTGCTTAATTTGAGGCAATTCTTATTATCTTTCGCTTCTCGTGCGGTGTTAAGGCTGTTTTTGTCCTTCCTTTGTTATTTTTTCCATAGGTAGCAGGGTTTGATAAAAAATTTCGAACTGCTTTATCACTTCTTCCTATTTTGGTTGCAATTTTCCGCATAGAAAAACCTTCTGAGTGGTAGGCCTCAATTTTTGCCTTTTCCGCCACCGTCAACATTTTTTTTACCCATATTCACTTTAAACACTCGGAAAAACTTTAATAACGTTTACTCATTAACAAAATTTAATTTGCATTACCCAGCATTAAGAAATAACTGTATAAATTCGTGCGTCTAACCAAGTGAACCGCACTGTATATGCAAGTACGAAGTTTGCGAGCAAAGTTTGTTGCTTCGTTACTCACGGTAGCAATTCCTAAATCTCTGTGGATATCACTATTCCTAATATACCATGGAGCACTAACTATTGCTCTTAGGGTTTTGTTTTGAAATATTTGCAGTATAGCAATATTGCTTGGTTTGGTACAACCCCAAAGCTGTATACCGTATGTCCAACAAGGTTTTAGCACTTGCTTATACAGAAGCAGTCTGTTGTATATGCTTAGCTTCGAGTATCTTCCAAGTACATTTCTCTGAGTCTGATTGCGAGCTCGTCCCGCTTTTTTTTAACGTGTGGCTTCCACTTAAGCTTTGCGTCTAGAGTCATTCGTAGATATTTTGCCTCATTTGCGTATGGTATTTGTGCAGATTTAATGAAAACAGGTAAGTGTTTATCTTTCTATACGTAAAATTGACATGCGTTGACTCGGTCTCGTTAAGTGCAATTCGCCAGGTTTTTGTCCACTCACATACTTTGTTAAGAGCCCGTTGGAGTTTTCCCGTTGATGATTCGACTGACTCATCCATTGCGAGGATAGCCGTATCGTCTGCGAACGTTGCTACGATGGTCCCTTCATCTTGTGGTATATCTCTTGTGTAGAGCAAGAATAGGATTGGTCCGAGAACACTTCCCTGCGGAACACCGGCGTGGATTTCTTTGAATTCTGAGTATTCAGTCTCATGCCTAACACGAAACAGTCAGTTTTCAAGGTAGGATTCTAGTATTTTGTATAATTTTGTCGGTAGGGTTGTCCTTAATTTATACCTTAGACCTTCGTGCCATACCTTGTCGAAAGCTTGTGAGACGTCGAGAAAAGCGGCAGAGCAAATCTTTTTCCATTCTAGAGTATTTTCAATTTCATTCGTTATTCGATAAACCTGATCGATTGTGGAATGTTTGACCCGGAAGCCGAATCGATGATCTGGGATCAAGCGTCTTTCTTCAATTACTGGTTGTAATCGTTTTAGCATCATTTTCTCGAAAACCTTAGATATTATCGGCAGGAGCGAAATGGGGGGTCAATACGATTTCTTATCGTTTGGACTTTTCCCCGGTTTCGGAACCATAATGACTTCGGCGACTTTCCATTGCCTTGGTACATATAAAAGTCTCAGAGAAGCATTTATAATGTAGAGCAACTTAACTAATGCTTTTTTCGGTAGCTCGTTCAGGATTTCGCCGGTGATTAAATCATATCCTGGAGCTTTTTTATTTTTCAACTTGCTTATTGTCATTCGAAGCTCGGACAGGGAAATTCTGTAGTTTTTTTTTTTTATGAATTGTCAAACAAACAAACCAAATCATATACGATAAAAAAAAAGTCGGAAAGGGAAAAGTTTTGATTTTCAAAGAAAGAATTTTACATACAATACGAAAATGAATTCTGTTGCACTATGGATGGACGAACTAAAATAGTGATGCACGGATTGAGCGGAAAATTATACGAATAGTATGAAAATAATTGATAAAAGGTAAAACTTGATTGGTGATAAAAATTCGTAGTATGGTTTACTATTCTTTTTTTTTTAGTTTGGTTCAGAACTTCTGCCTGCTAAAGGACGCTTGTTGGTATGCAATAAATTGAATACGAGATAAACGTGCTACTCCTTTGAGATCAACTATAGTTCAGGCAGTTTTAGAAGTAGTTAGCTATTACTCTTATCTAAGTTTTTAGCACAAGGGGTCTAACAGCACCACATAGGACATGCTTACCAAATTGGCAAGGTACAATAATCACCATCAAGTTCTATTGCAAAAGTCTGTAGAGCGATAGAAAAAATATTTAGCCCTATCGAAGTAGCCGTTCAAGAATTTCCGAAACGAAACACAATTCTGATCGGAACAAAGTTTACCATTAAAGTAAAGGGGTTTTCAATAAGAGCGCTACAAAAGTTTTTTTTAAATAAAACAAAAACGGTATTGGATGTCAATGAAATTCCTTATCCCTGTGAAAGTAAGTTCGATGCCATTATGTATGGAACTCGATTTCTTTTGCATGGCCACCACGGCCATGCTTGCAGAAGTCCAGACGCTGAACCCAATTTTCGACGGTTTTCAAGCATAAATTGGCCGATACTGCTGCAATTTCACGTTCGATATTAGTACGAAGTTCATCAATCGTCGCTGGCTTGTGGGCATAGAACATAGACTTGACGTAGCCCTACAGGAAATAGTCTAACGGCGTCAAATCGCACGACCGAGGCGGCCAAGAGTCTGGACCATTTCGTGAGATAACACGTTCTCCAAACTTGGTTTCCAATAAATTGATTGTGGCATTCGCTGTGTGGCTTGTGGCGCCGTCCTGTTGGAACCATATGTATTCCAAGTCCATATCATCCAATTGGGGCCAAAAATATTCGCTTACCATTGAACGGTAGCGATTCCCATTCACAGTAACGTGCCGGTCTTGATCATCACGGAAGAAGTACGGCCCAATGACGCCTCCGGCCCATAAACCACACCAAACCATAATTTCTTCGGGATGCAATGGTGACTCATGGAGTACGTGTGGATTGCTGCCTGACCAATACCGCATATTTTGTTTATTGACGAAGCCACTCAGCCAGAAATGAGCCTCATTGCTGAAGATGATTTTTCGATGAAAATCCGAATCATTTTCAAGTTGTTGCTCAGCCTAATTCACGAACATACGACGGTGGTCAAGCGGCTTCAGTTCTTGCGTCAATTTAATCTTGTAAGGATGTAGGCCAAGATCTTTTCGCAAAATTCGTCACAACGACGTCACAGAGATGCCCAACGCTTGAGAACGACGTGTGAGAGATACATTTGGGCTTTCTTCAACTGAAGCTTCAGCGGCAGCAATATTCTCGACACTACGGGCACTTCTTTGTCTCACTGGCACGAGAACATTTTGTGCTGTACCTGTGGATTCAAATTTTTCCACTAGACGCTCAATTGTTGATCTGCTAGGACGATTATGACGACCATAAATTGGACGTAGCGCTCTTAACGTTGAGGCCACTGACTCCGAGTTTCGGTTGTAAATTTTAATAATTTCGTCTCGTTGTTGGATCGTATGTCTTTCCATGGTGAAATGGCAAACCTTACTGAAGAGAAATGTCAAAAGAACGGCAAGAATTATGGCGTCGTTTGCTGTCCCTGTCGCTCAACTTTTGTAGCGTCCCTGTTGAAAAACCCGATATTTGGATCGACTCGGAATCGCTAGCTGAGTCGATTAAGCCGTGTCTGTCTGTCCGTCCGTCCGTCTGTAGGAAACCGGTTTTTGGGCCTAAAATTTTGAGCTAGGATAATGAAATTTTCTACATGTGATCCATGTATGTGCTGTTCGAACAAGTGTACAAACTTTTGAAATCCGTCCACTACCACGCCCACTTTTTAGTAAAACCTAATTTTAGGCCAAACCGTTTAAAATTTTGAAAAACATTATTTGTCAGAACAAGATATCTAGACAATCCTAATGTCTATATTTTGTCTATTCAAAGTTTTTTTTTACCACGCCCACTTTTTGGGTTCGTTTTCATGCAAACACCATTTGTATACCCTACGCCATACCATATGCAGGAGAAAAACATTGTTTTTGGTTGAACCATACAAGTTTTTGATAAACTGTCTGAACAATATGTTGCTACAATTTCAATTTTAATATTTATTTGCCATAAACCCCATATTTAAGGGATATTTATGTAAAGGATTGGATGAGGTAGGCTATAAAACGATGTAGCCTTCTCATATGTTTTTTTTTTGTGGGGACATTTTTTTCAAATGTTGAATTTCGGTAATGAAATGACGCATTTCGGTTCGGTGGAAACGTACTATTACTTGCTTAAAACGGCACAACACTCTTAGACAACGTAAAATTGGCCACGACTTCAAACACATTCACGTCCAAAAGTAATGTATCGGGTGTTTGTTTTTTAGAGGTTGGTTTTTCGAATAGAGAGGTAAAAATGAATTTTGTGATCAAATCGGGGAACTATAACGTCATTTATGTTCAGCTTGGCCTGCCATTTCACCATAAACTGGTTGACAAATAAACAACGCTTGCAAATTTCGCAAATTTATTTCGAAAATAATGGTTCAGTTCGCGAAGGTTACCGCAAGCTCCGTCCATTTTATGGTCGACATAATCGTCCATCAGAGCAATTAATTCGGTTAACCATGGATCGTTTTCGCACTACGTTTACTCTATGTGACAGTACGCATCCGCAGAGACGTCGAACAGTGCGCACCGAAAAAACAATTGCCGGTGTAGAGAAAAGTGATGAAGAGGACCGGAATGAATCGATTCGCCACCGTGCACAGCAATTTGAGCTTCGTCCATCAACTTTATGGACGATTTTGCGCGAAGATCTTGTCTTACGACCTTACAAGATCCAGCTTGTGCAAGAAATAAATCCGCGAGACCTCGCAAAATTTTGTTCAGTGAGGAGGCTCATTATCGGTCGAATAGCTACGTCAACAAGCGAAATTCCCGCATTTGGAGTGAAGAGAATCCACGTGAGACCATCGAGCCGCCATTACATCTACAAAAACTGACTGTTTGGTGTGGTATATGGGCTGGTGGAATCATTGGGCCATATTTCTTTCGAAATGATGCTGGAGAGTCAGTTACCGTTAATGGAGACCGGTGTATAGACCCATGGTAACCGACTATTTAGTTCCCGAATTGAATGGCATGAATGTGGATTAGATGTGGTTTCAACAAGACGGCGCAACATGCCACACAGCGCACGTCACAATAGATTTATTGAAGGAAACATTCGATGAGCGCATAATTTCGCGGAATGGACCTGTCAATTGGCCACCAAGATCGTGTGATTTGACACCATTGGATTATTTTCTTTGGGGATATGTGTAGTCGCTCATCTTAGTCAACAAACCAAAAACGTCAGGGGACTTGGAAGCCAACATTCCTGGCGTTATTGCCGACATACGGCCCCAAATGTTCGAAAAAGTGGTTGAAAATTGGACCTCTAGACTTGGCTTTATTTAAACCAGCCGCGGCGGTCACGTGCCCGAAATCATATTTAAGCGTAAATGGTACACACTGCACGTGCCACAACCGATATGCTGAAGGATGCATTTCCCGGGCGCCTTATGGGTGCCCGGTGTGGTTCAACGTTGCCCCATCTCAAATGGAAAAGATACGGTTGTTTGAGAGGCAGTCTTTCAGAAACTGTCTTGGACTTCACAGAACACCAGTATCTGACTACACAAAATATTATTCCAACCAGGTCCTATACAACGGGGCCAACATAAACAGAAAAGAAAGTTTTCTGGTGAAACTCATTCGGATTCAAGCTGCAAGAGCGATGGCTTTGAACTTTGTCTGTGCGCACTGACAGGAGTGCGGGGATTCATAGTAAGAAAGATAGAAGATAGCGGTGGACTAATCAAGTTTTGAATGACATGCAACCGTTAAGTAAGCAAACTGAAAATATCTGAACCAATGACCAACCTACTCCAATACCCAATACTAAACCATCGCTTGCAATATAAAACAAAAATCGTTTTCGTGGAAATCGGCTTTCTTTACCCCAATCATGCTCATGAAATTTTTTTCCAAAAAATTGGTTTCATACTTACATTGAGTTGTGTACGACTCCAAGTGGCATGGAGTACCTAGTTCCTTGGAAACCAGACCACCATAGTAATTTTCGATGAAATGATCACAACACTCACGTGTTATTTGTGTTCACATGAAACCGCAGTCTTAGAACCGGAAACTTTCAGGTTCCTCTTTCAAATCGTGTTCAGTTTCAAGCGGCACCAATGACATAACACGTGAACACCAGTTGTATCTATCTACTCGTAGATACGTCATTCCATTCAGTTTGGTCAGTTGCCTGAAGTTATTGACCCAAAGTGCTTAACTGTCAGCACGTTTCGGTGTGTCCCCTCTCATTTCTATTAAGAACTTGTCAAGGCATATGATGAGACTTTGTATACGAAAAACTTGTTATAGCGCAGCGGGCGTTACGTCTTCGTTGGAGGAATGTATACAGAGGAAATATCGCATACTTAATGCGCTTCGATTTATAATGCACGCCCAAAGCCGATTAAAGTGCACTTGCGTACAATGCTCAGTGAGCACGTCTTCTCGCGCGTTATGAAACTCTTAGAGAGGGAGGGTTTAAGTGAATGCGTTTCATTTCCTTACAAACGGTTCGATTACTGATGTAATGCCAGACGGTCAAATCGTCAATTAATCATACTGCTGATAGTGATGACTCATGATCGGATGGAGTGCGGTTGCCGATCGAAAGATACAAAGATACTTTTGGTGATAAGGTACTTAATTCACGGACCGTTTAAGTTTCAGTGTAAATAAACAAGCCGGCATGACTGTCAAGAGATTTAAGTCGAATTTTGTACATTTGTTCGAATTGATATCATAGGATGGGGGGTCTGAAAGGGGTTTGATTGGATATGGATTACACTTCCATTGAACTCTTTTGGGGAGTAATAATGTTTGCATTAGGAATTATTCCGTTTTTCTTGTTGCCAAACAAAACTGTATTTGAAGCTTGTAATTAAGACTGCTTAAGCTTATTTGGGAAGAATTTGTTGGTGGCTTTCCTTAGTTGCACGGACTTGGTAATGGAGTCTTAATATTAAAAAGTTAATTTACAGTTCAGTGACCTGATCCACAAAAGTATGCGATTAGGTTTGATCAATTTTGTATGCATCTTGACCTTGCCTATAATTTGCTCTTGTTTTAAGGATTCGTATACGTACATTTTCTTTCTTTTCTTGTCGCCTCTTCTCTGGAACCTAGTGGCCAACAAGCTACTAGTAAATCTAGAAATAAAGGGATGCAAAGTGATTGCATACGCGGATGACGTGGCAATAGCTGTATCAGGGAAATACCTGAATACTTTTAGAGATCTGTTACAAAATTAGAATCTCTGTAATCTCTAATTGGGCCGCCAAATGTGGACTCGGCGCGAACCTTAAAAAAAACGAATTGGTCCTTTCAGCAGGAAATATAAAGTAACGCACATTGACCCTCCCAAAATAAGTAGCGTCAGTCTCAAGTTCGCAGAATCAGCCAAATACCTAGGTCTGGTTTTGAAAAGGAAACTGAACTGGAAAACCAACATCCAAGAACGAGTAAAAAAAGCCACTGTAGCCTTATACTCATGTAAATGGAATGGAATCGGAAAGAAATGGGGTATGCAACAACAAATCACTTTCTGGCTTTACGTGTCTATCATCACACCCATACTTAGTCTTAGTTTGGTGGACGGCTCCAGAAACAGCCTCCAACCGCAAACTACTAGGTAAAGTTCAAATATCTGCTCGCATATGCATCGGCGGAGCTCTTAGAACCACCCCCTCCGCAGTCCTAGATGCAATCCTACAGCTGTAGGCTGTATGCAGCTGTGATACTGAGAGCCTCGTCATAATGGACACCCAATCATGGTGAACACACAAAGAATCTGAATCACCTTAACATACCAAAAAACACCGACCACACCACTACCCAAACTCAGTTTTGAGTATGACTTCGAACAACCATTCCCAGTCGCCTTGATTGTGAGCCGGATTCGATCGAAACAAATAGCTCAAGCCACATCTACACGGATGGGTCTAAAACAGAATCTGTAGGTGAAGGTGGAGGTGTTTTCTTCGAGATGCTTAACCTAAGCATATCCTTTCGCCTTCCCGAGCATTGAAGCGCTTTTCAAGGCGGAAATCATGGCAATAAAAGAAGCCTTGTCCTGACTGAAATGGAATGTAATATCCGTGATGCATATTAGCATCTTCAGTGACAGCCAAGCGGCAATAAAATCGCTGGAATCAATCTCGTTCAATTCGAAATCAGCCCACAAAGCCGACTTTCTCTTACCGAGATGGCGGAGTATTTTACCATTCACCTCTTTTGAGTGCCGGGCCACAGAGATATAACAGAGAATTGCAAGGCAGATGATCTAGCCAGACAGAGCACAACCCTCGATATTCTGCCACCAGTAGACATTGTTGCGGTAAAATTTACCGCAACAAGGCTCACTCTCTTATCCCATAAAATCCTTCCGTTCCCTCTTTTCTTTGTGGTCGCAATACCGGAAGTTGGAGGAAGTGGTGGGCAGCCATAGTCCCATCAGCCAATGGTCCACTACCTTCAGACTCTGAGGGTGCAACCTAAAACAGGTAAAACGAGTGCGACAGAGGAGTCCACTCATGGAGATGATCGTCCAACTCTGTTCGGTGCAGCCCTAGTTAGATTAGGAAGACTCACGACAGAGCAACGCCACACAAAACGTGCGACAGGAGTCCACTAGGAAACGCCGTTGTCGAAGCCCAAAGGACGTGGGAGACTCGCGACGGGCAGCATCGGACAGGAGCGGTCCGAAAAGTCCGATGGGTGAGGGAGGACGATCCCTCGTCGACTCCAACACGATGATGACGGGTGGGGGAGGACGATCCCTGGAACCTACACCCCAACAAATCGTTTGCGCCACAGCATTATTGGCGCAAACGCAAAAAAGTACGATGGCATGGAGTAGACGTTCTCCTATTTCACCCAACGAGGGAGCAACGGAGGAGCAGCAGAGGCGTGGGGTGGACGGCCCAAAAGACACCCCTCCAACAAAGTCGCAACAGTAAAAGTCTGGTTCGATGGCTAAGAGAAGACGATCTCTTTCCTCCAACGCTGGAGCACCGGATGAGCAACAGAGGTGTTTAGGCGGACGGCCGGGTTAAAACACCTCCACTATAACACAAAAATTAACACCAGGGACACCAAAGACATGGGACATCATGTCTAACGACAGCCCAAAGACAACTGTCAAAGTGTCCAAGATCAGCTGTCATATGATCTGACAGCTGTCAAAACGGCAAACGGCTGTCGAAAGCGCAGCGAAACGTGTCCAAACACCAACGACACCCAAATCTAAGGCCAAAAATCCCAACATAAAAATAAGAATGTGAAGATGGCACCCGAAGAGAAATCCCTGCCCCAAAATCTGAACGCGAAACCACCAACATAGTTCGCGGAAATGTTGTTTTTGACAGTTCATCTTTTCCTCCTTCCTCAAAGCTCACTGCTTCTGAGAAAGTGCGGTGCCCTCCTTCCTTTCTTCTGATATTTAATCTTCTCCACCATAGTTCGGGTAGTTCGGTTTTCGGATTGGTCGCGGTCAATCAAACATAGGCATCCGGGGCAAATGTTTGATTGACAGAAAATAGTTGTCCAGGATTGACACCGAGGTTTTCCTATGGAATACCGGGGTGATTGTGAAAATCCAATTGGTATATCCAATCGGAAAGAGCAAGTGTGAGGTGTCTGGCAGCGATAGCACGCGTTGGGGAAACACCTGACGTCGATGCGTTAAAATGCGCAGTAAGTCCAGTCGCGTATGAACGCAGGTATCTCGAAACTAGTAAGCGCGAACGCACTTTCCAGCCAAAGGGCAGAATGTGTGAGAAGTTGCAGTGGGCTTACGAGTGGAGAGTACTAAGTGTGAATGTATGTGTGTGATTGGATAAACGGGATCGATTCTAGACAACGGGATCGTTAAAACAAAGAGAATAGTCTTCTTGGATATCAAGCGGAACGAGTAGACGTGCGTTTTTTTCGTGGAAGAGTTTTTTTTATTATTTAAAAAAAATGAGTTGAGTGACTTCAAAAAAAAATTGGAGGAAAATCCTTTTGAAGAAAAAAAGGGGATATCGAGAAGGGAGGAAGGAAAAAGCAGGAAAATCAGGAAGAGCACAGAAGAGCGGAGGAAAGAAGGAAAAGGAGAAAAAAAAGAAGAGAAAGATAAGTAGAGTGTGTAATGGTGTTAGACCGATCAGTGCAAAAAAGTGCAAAAGTAGTTGGTTGTTCCGCGGCCGGAAAATTCCCGAGAAAAGACGGGACACGCGACCCCTTTTTAAAATAATTTTAATTAAATTTCGGGAAAAAATTCGTTCGGCGGCCATCTTCGCGGTCCGCCATTTCGATACAGTTGGTATCAATAAAAATTAAATTGGGCGCACCACCCCCATTTCATAACGTGGATGAAACATCTTCGTTTAATTTTTTTGTTTCAATTTTCGTCGTTTATTTTATTTTTCAGGTTTCGTAATTTTCCGAAAATTACGTGGCGTCCAACACTTCATAATTCACTTGGAAGCCAAAGCGCTCCAAGTTTGAACCCACCCCGCACGCTGAGTAAACGGGGCTCTCGTAGTCCACCCACGAGATGTTACAAATCTTCTTGTGAGTGATCTGTGTTTGACAGTTCGCACACAGGGATTTTTGTAGCAACATGATAGGTTGCTTTAAGCTGGAAGCGATCAAGAATGCAAACCGCAGATGGATAAACGGCACAACGTGTCAAATATCCAGACAACTCTGGCCTAACTTTAACCAGAAGCTCTCCATCTGCTTTACAATGCAGAACAGATCAAACATCAGCAGCATTATCGATGGCCTTACAGGACACTGTCCGATAGGCCTGCACGCAAGAAGACTAGGCCTCTTCAGAAATGACTTCTGCACAAGCTGCTTAGACGAAGAAGAGGATGAATGTATTACTCACCTTATATGCTCCTGTCCTGCTCTCTCAGTAAAAAGGAAACTTCATCTGGGAGAGTACTCTTTCGACAATCTAGGTGAGCTGGCTAACATCAATGTCAGAAACCTCCTACGCTACATAGTTAGCTCTGAATGTTTCGACAGATCCAGGAAGTACCAAAACGGACCTTTATGAACTATTAATGCACACGCATCGCGTGCAGCCACTACAACCTAACCTAACCTAACCTAAACATTTTCTTTTCCGGGGTCGACCATATGCTTCAAAAGATATGGCAGTGGAGAAATGCCTCAAAGGGAATCACTGTTCACTTTTGTTTGAATGTAATGCGAACCGAATTAATCTGATCCTGGAAGCAGAGAAAAGCTACGAAAAATATGCGGATAGCCAAACCAAATTTTTTTTTGATTAACCGTGAAAATAGATTGGCAGCTCTCTACGAAACTGTGCTTCACTCTGCCTCACTCTCCTTAGGTGCCTTGGTAGGGAATTCCACAGTCGGATAGCGTAGACGAAAAACGGTCTCTCTGAAATATGACAGGAACAACGCGGGTGAATATTAATTGTAGGGATCTATAGAAGAACCAATCTGTATCCTACTGTATGAGCTGCAAAGAAGTTTGAGCTGGATAATATCTATAAGGTGGGCCAAAAGAGATCACCCTATTGGAAGATGCTCTTGTTTTTGCAAATGGCCATCAATGTCAAATCTATTTTGACATTTGTGGACTAGACAGATGTAGAGTACAAGTGAACAAGCCATGGAGCGATACACTCCCCAAGAACGCGAACACTCGAAGACCAAAATCATAATGAGCGATGAGGCTCATTTCCACCGCAGCCGGTACGTGAACAAGCAAAACTATCGCTTCTGGGTCACCGAAAATCCACGAATAATGCAAGAGGAGCCATTACGACCGCTCAAAGTAACTGCATGGTACGCTGTTCAGGCTGGAGGAGTCGTCAGGTCATTTTTTTTGAGAGCGCCGCTAGTCAAAAGATAACAGTGGGCAGTGCGCGCTATAGGGCCATGTTAACCGAGTTTTTTTTTGCCTCAATTGGACGAATTAGGACTGGAGGACATGTGGTTCCAACAGGACGGAGCAACGGCACACACTGCGCGAGCCACAACCGACATTCTGAAGGCCAAACAACATCGGATGACTTCTTTTGGACCACCCTGTATTAAATAGTAGTAGAAGTGTACGAAAGCGCTCGAGGTGGTCGAGAGAGATGTTACAGATTTACACAGGCAACCTTGATTTGTGGTTAAATCTACGCAAGCGGAATACATAACGAGCAGTAGTACTAAAAGCTACATTGAGCCTTCTCTTGCTGACTCCATCGCAATGAATAAAAACTTTGCACCCATATGTGAGTATAGGTACTACTAGTGTTTTAGCTAACAGCAGTTGGGAGCATCATAGAATTCGGAGTACACCATAAGCCTTACAGAAGGCGGCGTTGATGTGCATATTCCAGGACGGAGTGTTTTTGAAAAGCATACCAAGATTCATTACCTTTGATACATAGGCTGTAGGTTAACTATTAAGGTATAAGATGCGGAAGTATTCATGGTTTATGGCTTTTTTGCCAATGACAAGGTATTTCGATTTCGATGGATTTAGGAAAATACCATTGGATGCAGACTAGCGCGAGATTTCTTCTAGATCTTTGTTGATTGTGGGAGCACAGTCCTCGAAAAGTCCAAGTGGACAGTTTTTATAGAGCTGCACAGCATCTGCATAGATTTGAATTGAGGATCTTGTAATCATATTTGGAAGTTCATTTTTATAAAAAGAAAAAAGAATAGGACCTAAAATCGAGCCCTGAGGGACCCCTCTAGTAGTCGAAAGCAACAAACGCACTGGAGAAGATGAAAAAAAAGTAATATACGGAGGTTTTGCGGCATAAATTATCATGGTCCACCGTATCGAGTTCTTTGGAAAAGTCAAGAAGTGATAGGAACGTAACATGGTCATCATCCCATGCAAGCTTGATATCTTCAACAATGTTTAAAATGGCGGTGATGCAACTGTGCTTTTGGAAAAACCCGGACTGCTTGGTGAAAGGATTTTATGTGCACTAAGGTGGACACTTAGCTGTTTTTTCACAACCCTCTCGAATATCTTGAGCCGAAACATCTTAACGTATGTAACATGTACACACATCTCCGGAAGCTTTAAAACAACTTTACAGAGGTTTTACCATAATAATTTGTGAATTTCCCTGCATAATGTCTTAAACAGGCTTCTACCCAAACAATCGACTGCCAAAATGCTCAACTTCCACGCACAAGTACTAAACAAGACCTACAGAAATAATTGCTTGTGGAAATTAAATGTTATTGTCTTCTAGAGGAATAGTTGTTAGTTGGGAATATTTAAATGATTTTTGGAAAATTAAGTATCGTCTTAAAGTCATCCCCATATAACTGAATGGACAATTTGTCCTAGGAAATGAAAGAATCTGCTAACTGAATGACTAAGCAGCCATGTTTTTAAAAGCAACATCAGTCAAATTTTAGATTGAAATCGCTCAGTAGTGTATGGCAAATCAGATGGTTGGATGTCATAAAAAGGTGACGATATGACGTAAAAGACTGCTTCTACGAGTTCCTTGACAAAACTTATAGCCTGCCTACTACTGACGTACTTTGTTAAAATTTTGCTGGGAGGTTTTAACGAAAAGTAGGAAAAGAGAACGCCTTTAGCAGTACATTTGGTCGGTTTCGCGTTCACCAGCAAGAAACCCCCTTATTTGATGAACAATGCTGACAGATCCTCGCAGCCAAAAACGAGTCATACAAGGCACCGCTGCAGGTTCGGACCAGAGCTGTCATTAAGCTCTATTGGCAAAGAAGAAGGGAAAAGAATCAGCTTTGCAGAAAAAAGAAAAAGAGCAAGGAAAGTGCAATCGAAGATATAAAGAGGTGCAACTCCAGAAAAGATGTTCGTAAGTTTTATGAAAGTGTAAATCATCAAAGTCAGGATACAGAGTCCTGTTGATTTTAGCAATGAAAGATCGTAGCTTAGACACAGTTGATGCTGATCTCCTGTTGTCAGGTAGAACAAACTATTTGACTTTGTCGGCGGCAGCAAAAACTACCAACCACCAGACCTGATTGAAGTAAGGATAGCAATAACTTAACTTAAGCTGAACAAGTGAAATGATGGGCTTCTGCTCGAGCTTTATAAACTTGCTGGAGATGGCTTTTGCAAATAACATTCACTACTTCATGAGATTAATTAGGTCGGATGATAGAACGCTTGAAGAATAGAACCTCAACATCGGTTGTCCGGTCCACATGAAGGTAGACCCACTGAAATGCTCCAACCACAGAAGCACGTCTGAAACCGTTTACCAACAACCTATTCGGCCCTTATCAGTGTGGTTTTAGCCTAGGAAACTACACTTCTGATCAAATCTTCACACTTCAACTGATCCTGAAAAAAAAAAACAAGAAATCCATATCGATACCCACCACCATTTCATTGATTTCAAAGTCGCATATGACAGCGTTTATGAGGCGATCTATACAGATATGTCTAATTTTGGTTTACTGCTGAAATAGGATGGCGATGGAGAATTCTCGCTGATCCTTCAGAATCGGAAACGACCATACCGAAACATTCTATACCGAAACATGATTCAGGCAAAGCGAGACACTATCATATGACTGGTTTAACATCATTCTTGACAGTATAGTCCAAGACTCCAGAGCCAACACCAGAGGCAACACCAGAGGCACAGTATTACCTAAATCGGTGCAAGTACTAGCATACGGCGACAATATTGACAACATTGGTCAGACTCAACGTGATGCCATAGTCACGTTTGCTAGTATAGAGAATGAAGCGGTATAAATGGGTTTAGCAGTAAATGAGGGCAAGACTAAGAATATATGCTGTCAACACGAAAGGACACACAATATCGACGAATTGGACAGAACGTCACAATTGACAGATAAAACTTTGAGGTAGTACGTGACTTTGTCTACCTCGGCTCAGCTATTAACTCTGACAAAAAAATCCTGTCGAAAATTAAACGAAGAATTACTCTTGCCAACCGCTGTTTCTTCGTGCTAAGAAGGCAATTCAGTAGTAAAGCCCTCACTCGAACTTCTAAGGAGATCTTATATATGAACTTGGTCATCCCAGTCCTGCTCTACGGCGCTGAAGCATGGACCGTCTCAAAAGCGAATAAAGAAATCCTTGGTCGATTCGAGAGGAATATTCTTCGAAAAACCTTCTGTCCCGTTTGCGTTGACGGGCTACGGAAACGAAGATTCAACCAAAAATTGTCAAGAACAGCTTATCTCAACTCTGCCGTTCGGAGTCGGCATAAAACAGGAGGTCCCGCCATCGTGCAAGAAGTACACACGCTCACATGAATGGTTGTGAGAAAGCTAGGCCCTGGGTACTAACGAGCCTGTTGCGATAAGATTTTTTTGTATGCTATGGGGGAGTGTACAAATGGTTTTTGTAAGAAAACTCCCATAAAAAGTGGGCGTGAATCAAAATGCTATGTTAACGAAATGCATGTAATATTACTTTCGAAGTACTAACATCACAGCCTTTACGAATTTCACTAAATTTTGGCCAATAATAGTCTTTTTATTAACACGCACACAAAAGTGGGCGTGGATGTAATATAGACAGTGGCATAGTCTAAATATCTTGCTCTGATATATTTTTTTTTAATTTCTTATGATTTTCGCAGAAAAGGCGCTTATTGTAAAAGTGGCAGTTGGCGGATTTTGAATATGTTTACACTTGTTCTGCGTCACCCGAATTCAAATGCTCTAGCTAAAAATTTAAGGAACAAAAGCTGACACAAAAACGGTCGGTCCGACAGACACACATGGTAAGATCTACTCAGCTAGTGATGTTGGGTATAAAAACTCGCCAATGGACGTATTAGATAGCTATGACATGTTTAGCTAATGGACACCAATTCTCCGGTAATTGATTTTCAGTCAGATGATAGACGAAGTAGAAGTTGACCTATTCTTAAGCTTCATGCCAAAACATATGATAAGGTTACAGTCCGCTGTAAGGATCGTTTAATACCCATCCCATCCTTGAAATTAACATCCCCGAAATGTAGGCTCTATGGCGATGAAATAAAGAAAATTTCCTTTTCTCGACTTATGGTTCTGACAGTTCATCAAAATATTTTATGGTTCGACTGGTTATGGTATGAGGTAGGGTATACAAATGATTTTTGTACGAAAACGCTCCCAAAAAGTGGATAATGTTTAAATTATCATAACCAATGATTCTGCATTAAAAATGTTTTCCAATTTTTCAAATTTTATCGAAAAACGTTTTTTTACTGATAACATCCCCGAAATATAGACATTATGATTGTCTAGATAAGTTGTGGAGACACTTTTTTCAAAATCTCTAAAGGTCTGGCCTAAAACTACGTTTTTCTAAAAAAAAAGACAAAAATAGGTGTGGCAGTGGGCGGATATAAAAAATTTGAACACTTGTCCTGCTGGGAGCAACAACGAACACGTTTACCAAATATCATCATTCCAGTTAAAAACTTCAGGCCTAAAAACTGTTGATATACGGGCGATTATTATCGATTTTGAGTCGATCCATATATATATATATGAGGTATATAACGGGTGATCCAATTAGAGATACTTTTTTCAATAGCCTTTTTTGACAGATCACGTGTGAGTCGTGTCATGCTGTCATGTTATTTTTGCTTAGTATTGTTTGGCATTTCATAATGGAAAGACTTACGCGTGAAGACCGTACCCGAAGACCGTAGAGAGTCGATTCGGCGCCGTTCGCAGCAACTCGGACTGACGTATGGAACGACTTGGCGCATTTTACGTCAAGATCTTAAATTGAAAGCGTACAAAATACAGCTTGTGCAACAACTGAAGCCGCTCGACCTTCCCAAGTGACATCGCTTCGCTCTATGGGCTCTTGAAAAGTTCCAAGAAGATCCGAAGTTTTCGAGGCAAATTTTGTTTAGCGATGAGGCCCATTTCTGGCTCAATGGGTATGTAAACAAACAAAATTGCCGCATTTGGGACGCAGAGCAACCTGAAGAGATTGAAGAACTGCCACTTCATCCAGAAAAAACAACGGTTTGGTGTGGTTTGTGGGCCGGTGGAATCATCGGTCCATATTTCTTTAAAAATTATGCCGGTGCTAACGTAACCGTCAATGGCGACCGTTATCGTGCCATGATAACCAACTATTTGATGCCTGAAATTGAAGCTCGTTATCTCAGCGACATTTGGTTTCAGCAAGGCGGCGCCACTTCCCACACATCGCATCAATCAATGGACTTATTGAGAGAACATTTCGGTGAGCACATAATTTCACGTTTTGGGCCGGTCGATTGGCCACCAAGATCGTGTGTAATCACACCGTTAGACTTTTTCCTGTGGGGATATGTAGAGTCAAAAGCTTATGCCGACAAACCCGCTTCGATTCAGGCCTTGGAGGAAAACATCACGCGTGTCATTCGCCAGTTACCAGTCGAAATGCTCGAACGAGTGATCGAAAATTGGACTCAACGGATGGACCATCTGCGACGTAGCAACGGCCAACATTTGATAGACCTAATCTTCAAAAAATAAATGCCAAAGAATGTTCTTTCAAATGATAATAAACATTCTCCGTTAAATTTGAATTTTCTGTGTTTTTTTCTTTTAAAAAGTAGGGAACCTCGAAATCTATGTTATAAACTATGTACCAGAACAAATGTTCCCCTATGGAATGGAGTATAAAAAACCGTCTTCAACCAATTTGAAGTGTGCAACTGGAGGTGTTCGCTAAGGACCTAATTCGTGAGGCAGGTTTGTTGAAGTTAAGCTTGGGACAGCTTTTAAAGTATTATTTACTTATATGTTCGATGTTTGTTTGTTTTTTTTTAAATAGCTCGCTCCACGAATGGGAGCAATTTGGCAACCCATCATTCTCGAGTCGCAGAGAGAAAACAAGTCTCTACGTTCCCTAAATGAGACTAAATTTTTTTTTTTATAAAAAAACTAAATGTTTACTATTTGTTTATATTTCGTTACAATTTCCGCCTGCAGTCGCTATTGTTTTTATGTCTGTTAGTTAGGCAACCTATACACTTATTGTACCTCATACTATGTTTTTGCCGGAATTTTTACAGTGTACCTGTAGGTTTATCTGCGGCATAATATCGGGTTTTTCAACAGGGACGCTACAAAAGTTTAGCGACAGGGACAGCAAACGAAGCCATATTTCTACTCTACTTCTGTACTACCTGATAGCAACTTGACGGACGATATTTGTCTGGCAAGATAATCGGCTTTTTCATATTTTACAATAAACTAGCTGACCCTTCAAACGTTGTTATGCCAAATAAATTATTTGTGGTGAATATTTTGATGGGTAGATAAAAATACACACGGAAACGCTACAATCCGCTGTACCAATCGTTAAATATCCTATCCCATTCCATCCTTAAATTAAACATAACCAAAGAGTGGGCGTGGCTAAAATCTTTACGAAGATGGTACAATATAAAATTTCATTGCCACAATATATGAAACTCCGAGGGTTTATAAAATTATTTTTATGGTTGGAGAGAAAAGCAAAATTTTTTCGGTGGCATAAATTATGTACTTTGGAGTAGGGTATACAAATCGTTTTTATAAAAAAACGCCAAAAAAAATGGGCTTGAATTAAATTGTCTATAGATGATATATCGGGTTTTTCAACAGGGACGCTACAAAAGTTGAGCGACAGGGACAGCAAACGACGCCATATTTCTTGCCGCTCTTTTGACATTTCTCTTCAGTAAGGTTTGCCATTTCATGATGGAAAGATATACGATCCAACAAAGAGTCGAAATTATTAAAATTTACAACCGAAATTCGGAGTCAGTGGCCTCAACGTTAAGAGCGCTACGTCCAATTTATGGTCGTCATAATCGTCCTAGAAGATCAACAATTGAGCGTCCTGTGGAAAAATTCGAATCCACAGGCACAGTACAAAATGTTCCCGTGCCAGTGAGACAACGGAGTGCCCTTAGTGTCGAGAATATTGCTGCCGCTGAGGCTTCGGTTGAAGAAAGCCCAAATGTGTCTCTCACACGTCGTTCTCAAGCGTTGGCCATCTCTGTGCCGCTTGACCACCAGAAGCGTCGTATGTTCGTGAATTGGGCTGAGCAACAACTTGAAAACGATTCGGATTTTCATCGAAAAATCATCTTCAGCGATGAGGCTCATTTGTGGCTGAATGGCTTCGTCAATAAACAAAATATTCGGTATTGGTCAGGCAGCAATCCACACGTACTCCATGAGTCATCATTGCATCCCGAAGAAATTACGGTTTCGTGTGGTTTATGGACCGGCGGCGTCATTGGGCCGTACTTCTTCCGTGATGATCAAGACCGGCACGTTACTGTGAATGGGAATCGCTACCGTTCAATGATAACCGAATATTTTTGACCCCAATTGGATGATATGGACTTGGAGGACATGTGGTTCCAACAGGACGGCGCCACAAGCCACACAGCGAATAACACAATCAATTTATTGGAATCCAAGTTTGGAGAACGTGTTATCTCACGAAATGGTCCTGTCGCTTGGCCGCCTCGGTCGTGCGATTTGACGCTGTTAGACTATTTCCTGCGGGGCTACGTCAAGTCTATGGTCTATGCCAACAAGCCAGCGACGATTGATGAACTTCGTACGAATATCGAACGTGGAATTGCAGCAGTATCGGCCGATTTATGCTTGCAACCGTCGGAAATTGGGTTCAGCGTCTGGACTTCTGCAAGCGTACCACGGCCATGCAAAAGAAATCGAGTTCCATACACAATGGCATCGAACGTACTTTCACAGGAACAAAGAATTTCATTGATGTCCAAAACCGTTTTTGTTTTATTTAAAAAAAAAAACGTTTGTAGCGCTTTTATTGAAATTATTGAAAAACCCTTTATATTCATTCCATACCCAATGTTTCCATTCCATGACAGACAATTTAGAATCTGAAATCACATGCTCACTGAAACTATGGTTATGAACGAACAATTCACGATTTGGTTTCCATGCCTTGAGATTATTTCAATGATTCGCTTTGTCTCCCTTCTGCATTTAGAATCAATAATCGGTCATGTCATGTTGGGTTTTATTTTTTTTTAATTTGCATAAAATGGCAAACCATTCATGAAGTAGGCATAGCCAGTCACTAACTATACTGGCATGGCAGCTGGCCTGACTGTGTAAAAGTAGGTGAGTAGGTAGATTCTGTTGCAAATCGAATTCGCATGGTATTCGTGAGTTCAATATTGTGACTGAAATGTCGCGTTGACCATTTTCGAATTGCAATTAGCCGACGTCTGCATATGGGACCAATTTGCCTATCCCATACAACACGAGGGTACGTACAAAAAAAAGAAAGATATATGGTGGCTGGCTAATGACTTCTTCATCAATTTTTGCAACGCATGGTTTAGTTAGGTTTTGTTGTTGTTGTTTTTTTTAAACCTGCGATTGCAGTCATTTAACATCGAGTTGGTGATTAATATTATATGCCTGCATTAACAATTTTTTTTCCGGTGGATCAACTTGTTTTTGTACGAATGTTTGTATTACGGGTTGACAATTACTGCGATTTGAGAAGAAGAAATTTATTACGCAGATAATCGATTTATCATAATCTATTCCAAAAAACAAACTTATTCACGAAGAATTCATTGCTCGTTGGAGAAACCTTGTGGATGGGCACTTAAAACAGCTGTGATGCAAATATGTAGGGGCTAAACAAAAACAACACAGTTAGCTTCTATGGCCGTGTGCCAATTGGGTTAAATTGTTAGCCAGCGGATAATTGTTGACATTAATGTGGTGCATAACAGTACCTCCCATTTTCACGACAGAGCCCTAGCAATTTTGACAGAATCAACCAAATTGGTATTTCGTCATCTGCTTTTGAGACGGTACATGCTTCAGCGCCGTAGAGCAGGACTGGGATGATTAGGGTCTTATATAAGATCTCCTTAGTAGTTCGAGTGAGGGCGTTACTACTGAATTGTCTTCTTAGCCCGAAGAAACAGCGGTTGGCAAGAGTAATTCTTCGTTTGATTTCTGACGAGATGTTGATGTCAGAGTTAATAGCGGAGCCGAGATAGATAAAGCCCCGTACTACCTCAAAGTTATATCTGTCAATGGTGACGTTCTGTCCAATTCATCGATGTTGTGTGTCCTTTCGTGTTGACAGCACTGCTAGACCCATTTCTGCCGCTTCCTTCTCTATACTAGCAAACGTGGCTATGACATCACGTTGGGTCCTACCAATGATGTCAATATCGTCGGCGTATGCTAGTAGTTGTACAGATTTTTGGAAAATTGTGCCTCTGGTGTTGGCTCGTGAGTTTTGCACAATACTCTCAAGAATAAGGTTGAAGAAGTCAGATGACAGCGCATCGCCTTGCCTAAATCTTTTTTTGGTATCGAATGTGTCAGTGAGGTCGTGTCCGACCCTGATGGAGCAGCGAGAATTCTCCATCGTCATCCTACACAAACG
This sequence comes from Rhingia rostrata, assembly GCA_949824845.1. NCBI lineage: Eukaryota > Metazoa > Arthropoda > Insecta > Diptera > Syrphidae > Rhingia > Rhingia rostrata. The sequence continues at coordinate 40,885,910 of OX463756.1, read as the reverse complement.
GACGAGTTTGGACGGTATACCAAAACCAGACATGGCTCTGTATAGTTCGTCTCTATAAATGCTGTCGTATGCGGCTTTGAAATCGATGAATAGGTGGTGGGTATCGATTTGGACTTCTTGGGTTTTTCCCAGGATCTGCCGAAGTATGAAGATATGATCGGTTGTGGACTTTCCTGGCCTAAAACCACACTGATAAGGGCCGATCAGGTTGTTGGTAAACGGTTTCAGGCGTTCATATATTACGCAGATAGGATTTCGTAGGCGATGTTGAGGAGACGTATGCCTCTGAAGTTGGCGCAGTTCAGAGGTTCTACTTTTTTGTGGATCGGGCCAACGATGCTGAGGTTCCATTCTTCAGGCATACTTTCTTCCGACCATATTCGACTTATGAGTTTATGGATGTTACTTACCAAGTCATCTCCGTCGGCTTTATAAAGCTCGGCGGGAAGGCCGTCATTTCCCGCAGCCTTATTAAGCTTCAGTTTAGATATTGCTATCCTCACTTCACTCAGCTCGGGTGATTGGCAGCTTTCGCTGTCGTTGCCAATATTGAATGGCTTGTCCTGCCTGCCAGCGGAACGTTGTTCGTCATCGCCGTTTAACAGTCTGCAGAAGTGGTTCTTCCATATCCTCAGCATCGACTGTGTCTCGACTACGATATTTCCTTGTTCATCTCGACAGGATTCTGTTCGAGCATTGTATCCTTGGCTATGACGTTTTACACTTCGATAAAACTTGCGAACATCGTTCCTGGAGTGGCACACCTTTCTATATCCTCGATCGCGCGCTTTTCTTGCTCTTTTTTCTTCTTTCTAAAAAGCCGTTGTTCTTCCCTTCTTCTCTGCCTATAGAGCTCAACGGCAGCTCTCGTCTTCACCTGCAGCTTAGCCTTGTAGGCCTCCTTCTTGGCTGCGAGCATCTGTCGGCATTCCTCATAAAACCAGCGGTTTCTTGCTGGTGGGCGCGAGAAACCTAGCACATCAGTTGGGGCTGATCCAATCGCTTGTTGGCATCGTTGCCATAGTTCTTCGACATTCGATGCTGGTGGTCTTGTGTTAATCGAGAGGTTTAGGGATACTCGTTGCGCGAAGGTCTTGGCGGTCCCTTGCGATTGCAGTCTTTCGACATTAAAAGTTTTACGGTATTTCTGGATTTTTGTGGCGTGGTGGATATCCGCATTCTTACCTTGGCTGCAACAAGGTAAAGGTTTGAGTCGATGTTACCTCCTCGGAATGTTCGGACATCCAAAATAGTGGATGCGTGCCTCTTGTCTATCGTAATGTGATGAATGCTTTTGACCCTTCGTTGATCTGAAGACCGCCATGTCTCCTTATGGATGTCGAGGTGAGGAAACCGTGTGCTTGCTTTAGTGGCATTTCTTTCCGTAGCAAAGTCAATTAGCCTAAGTCCGTTACCAGACCTGTTGTCGTGTAGGCTATGGTTTCCGAAAATATTGCTAAAGATGCCTTCTCGTCCTACCTTTTCGTTAAAATCTCCCAGCACGATTTTAACATCGTACTTCGGTAGTCGCTCATAGGTTTTGTCAAGGAGCTCATAAAAGCAGTCCTTAGCTATGCCATCTTTGTCCTCCGTTGGGGCGTGAGCTCATATAAGGCTTACGTTGGCAAATTTGGCCTTGATGCGGATTGTTATAATGCGTTCGCTAATGTTTTGGAAACATAAGACTTCTTGCCTAAGTCTGGCACTTATAACAAATCCGCATCCGAATAGTCGCTGTTACTGCTCACTATAACACGGTCCGTAGTAGATGTCACAGTTTTTCATCCTCTTTTTGCCCGGCCCATTCCGTCGTATTTCCTGTATGGCAGTAATGTCCGCTTTGTAGCAGTTTAGGACTTCCGCTTGTTGTTCGCTTGCACCTCTCCTGTTTAATGTTCTCACATTCCAAGTGCAGATACGAACGTCGTTGTCCTTTTTTCGTTTAGCCGTGTCGTCAACAATAAAATCAGTCCTTTCCGAGGCTTTTGGTTGCTTCGTAACCGTTAGATTTTTCCATGATTGGGTAGTTAACCCAAAGCACAACCCCCAACCTGGAGGGCAAGTTCCAATTTATTAGATACCCCTAGGACACGCGGCCGTCAGTATCCACTACGGGATTGAGCGCTGCCGTTGGCCTTTCGGTTCATCCGCCACCAGCTCTGTTCAAGGGGCCTGACTTACCCTTGAATTTCCTAGACAACCTGTTGTCCGAATATATCGAAGCAGCTTGTCTAGGTTCGCCTGGGACAGCAGGTGGGTATAAATTCCGTGCCATTCTGACCTGGCTGTTTATAGTGTTGCTGTCTTTCGTCGTGTTATCAACACTCGCGCTTATCGTTTAGCAAAGTCAAATCCGGTTGGATGAGACCAGCACCCGATGGTTACCACTTGGAGGTTAAAAATAAGCACTTGATGTGTAGTCAGAGTCACAACCACTGGGCATTACCAAGTTAAAGCCGATCAGAGTCTACCCTCGTTCTACAACACCCAACCATTCTTTGTTTATATTCGACATGAAATTTCATATCCAGCATTGTCAAGGACGTATACACACGCACAAATATTTCGAATAAATTAAGGGCCTCAATGTTCTTCTAAGCCTGTTACGGCAAAATAATTTTTATTGTGTCGGCAATGACCCGAAATATTTAATAAGTTCAATGAAGGCTATCCAGATGAACGTTTTCTTTTGAAATGCAAATTGTCTGAATGGTTGTTTTTTCTTCGGTGCATGGAAATCATGTAAATCCGACTTCATACACAATCTCCCCGCCAAAAAGTCTCACGTTCTTGATGTAAATGCACACGGTCCAAATATGAATTCGAAACTCGCTTTGCCATGCCCAAATACTCGGAATATTTGTGCAGCGCATTGCTGCGAGTTGCTGGCAATGAAAGTTCAAAATAATTGCAAACCTCCCGTTCTCATCATTGTAGCGAATTTCCGGTACCAAAGCGGTTTCTATGTCATGTTCGAGAGCACAACTTTTATTGGTTTTCGAAAAAAAAAAAAACTCAAGCAAAAGTAGAAGTTAAGCTACGCTACCACTAAAGAGCTACCGAACACAACAACCATCACGCATAAGTATGATATCTTTGGGGGAAGCGTGCATAGGCACGACCGGGCCATATGCCATCACAATTAATTTCCGCTTTTAGCGACTACAAAATGATTAGCATGATGGATTGAATGAGGTACGAGCAGACAAAGGTGTAAGCTTACCATAGACGGTTGTTCGTTCCTTTTCGGAAGCTAAACTCGTAAAGTATCGCACACATACACACACCCCTAACACCGCAAATTGTATACCCACCAGAAGATGATATAAGAGATTCGCAAGAAGCACGCCTATGATCACAGGTATAGGTAAATAGGGACGCACACCACGCACGTACCTGTAATTAATTCGAACGCTGCCAGGAGTAGGAGCCTAGCTGAAGAAGGAATAAATTATGCAAACTCACGAACGAATTGATTAGCTCGTTGTTTTCATTTGGAACGTTAGAGCGGCTTCCAAAGAATGGAACTCGGCGGTTAGGGGTGGGTGCATAAGGCAACCCCTTTTTCGACAGCAGTCATTAGCAATTAATATACAAACATCTTCCGGCGGATTGTAGTGGCAAAACAACTGCGACGCGACGATGATGCCGGAATCGGAATATCTTGTTCGGGAAGGTGATATTTGTGTTCTTTCTCATGCAAATTTACGCTCGGAAATATGTTGTCTGCTGCGTACTGCTGCAGCGGCAAGAGCGGTAGAGTTCATTTTTAGACTCTTTTGTGATTGTGAATGATTTCATTAGAGCAAGCACAATGGAAAAACGGCTGAGGGGGGGGGGGGGGGAACACTTAATTGATATTAGAGGGTACGGAACAAAGGTACATAGTTTGGATGCGTACATTTGAAATGAAGACATCTGTGCTCAGGCATATGCAAAGGTTGATGATTTGAATTTCAATGTGCGGATTGAAGATCATATACATATTCCAGGTGAGTTGTTAGGAGCGCTTTGTCTGTATGGAGGGTTCTCTGGGATAAGTTTATGGTTATTGGAGCGGAGATTTATTCATTTTTTTTTAAATTAACCAGCATGTGACGTTTTAGGAGAATGGCGTGATTGTCAAGAATATCAGTAACTGTATTCTCCAGAGGCAGATTTTTCCTCCCTGGAACACGGGCTTAGGGGCGCGATGGTTAATGCTATGAACTGCCGCGCAGGAAGTCTAGGCTCGAATCTCAGCCGTAGCAACACCTAAATGATTTTTCACTGACCCTCCTCTCGTGATGATCTGACAAATCATCCGAGTAGTATCAATTGTCATGAAAAGCTTATCTCAACTTAGCCAGCCGATGCACTGTGGAGTATTTGTATGAAAAAACCGCGCAAAAGTAAAAAAATCAGGTTGTCATAAATTTCGGTAAGCACCGCTATTCTTCAAGCTTGATAACCGATCCATCACGCATTATGCAAAAAAAGTTGCACCGCTATTGCCACTCGCCACATTATCAGTCAGAACCTAGCCATTGTTGGGGCTGCATTTATTGGTTATCTACACTTTTGTTCGCGACTCATTTTTGATTTGGTTATTGTTTTTTTTGTGTGGTGAAATTAAGAAAGAAATTATTTGATTATGGAAGTGCAAGGTATAATCGATGTTAAGATATAAAATTAGATTTTTTTGTCTGCATGATTTTGTTGTATGCGCACGGTGTTCATGAAGTCCTTATTTAATGTTTATTTTAAAAAAACCTTTTAGATAATGGTGTTTTTGTTTGTGAGTATGTCATGATCGGGCTATAATATTGTTATGGGCATAATCCTTAGTCTCTTGGCAATCATAGACCGCAATAAAACTGTCCGCCTACGTCCGCCATTTTGTTTTATGTCACTTCGAATACTATGATAGCTTATGGTAACTTAGACAGAATTTCGTACTTGCATTGCAGATTCGTCGTTTAGTGTCAAGAGTTTTACCCGAAGGGAATTATACGATATGCTAAAAGATTTTAGAGATAAAAAAGTTGATGAAAAACTTTTGTTGTTGGAGGAAAAGCTTATCCAAATTTTAAAATGTCCAATAAAACAAAAAAGTTGTGTCAGCAATGCTTTGAAATATTTTAAAAGCGATTTCAAGAAAAAATGGGCTGCTGCAAGCTATAAAGATGAAAGATTCTTTAAAACCAATGAAAAGTGGCTTCAAAAAAGCATTAAACTGTCCTTTGTTAAGCCCTTGCACAAACCAGGGCGACCATCCAAACCGTTCGAAGAGCTTATGGACTGCAGTAAGCGGCGAAAAACTAAAGACCTTCGCGAGCAAGTATCAGTCGAAGAGTTGACGTTTGCAGCCAGCGTAAGTCAGCGTACTTTAGGAAATTCTGATGCGTCCAAAATAATCAAAAAAGTTACTAACTCGCCAACCGATGCTAAAGAACTTTGTAAGCTGATTTCCTCTTCTGCGAAGCAAGTTGCAGTGAAAAAGTTTACACCTCAAGAGGCATTAGCAATATTTGTTGAAGGCGACTTTACAAGGAAGCAGTGGGAAGTGATACAAAGTGCCAACAAAAGTATCTACCCCTGCTACTCATTGATAAAAAAAAGTCAAAAACTGAATGTTACCCTGATAAGGAATTCATCACAGTCACTGAAACCTGTGCAGAAATACAACTGCAAGCATTGCTTGATCACACTGCATTACGCCTTTGCAAATATGTATGTCGAAAATGTATTAGAAACGTCTTCAGAGGAAGAAAGTAAAAATATGGTTTTGATTTCAAAATGGGACTGTGATGGGTCGCAACAGACGCAGTATAAGCAGAAATTTAAAAACAGCACTGACAGTGATGCTAATATTTTTCAAAGCTCACTCGTTCCTCTGCGACTTGCTGTAATGATTGATGGCGAACAGAAAAAAGTCATATGGCAAAACCCAGTCGCTTCTTCTCCCAGATTTTGCAGGCCTATACGCATAAGCTTCATTAGTGAATCTAAGGATGTTACCAGAGATGAAATCAATTTCATTGAAAACCAAATTGCGCATCTCAGAGAAACAGAAGTAATCAGTTATAATAAAATAGCAAAAATAAAGCATACCATGTTGCTTACAATGGTTGACGGCAAAGTGTGCAATGCTGCTACAGATACTGCCTCTACTATGAGGTGCTATATTTGTGGATAGACTTCTAAGGATTTCAATAAGTTTATTAAAACTGAGCAAGTCAATGTAGAAGCACTAAAGTTTGGACTCTCAATTTTTCACGCACGGATTCGCAGATACGATCGGTTGAAGAAGAAGCAATTGTGAAAGCTACAAAGGAGAAAATTCAAGGCGCATTCAAAGAGCAAATGGGGCTCCTAGTAGATGTACCCAAAGCTGGATTTGGTAATACCAATGACGGCAACACGTCCAGAAGGTTTTTCAATGACCCGGAGTGTTCTTCTCGTATAACTAAGGTTGATCTTAATCTGATAACTCGCTTCAAAACTATCTTGGAAGTGATTTCTAGTGGATATAGAATTGATGCAGACAAATTTAATACCTTTGCCCACGATACCGCTAAATTGTACATAAATCAGTACGGCTGGCATCCCATGTCACCAACTATACACAAAGTGTTGATACATGGAGCAGAGGTAATAAACTATGCAATTTTGCCTATTGGTCAGCTATCGGAGGAGGCGGCGGAGGCTCGAAACAAACATTTCAGGCAATATAGACTGAAATTTAGTCGAAAATGTTCACGTGTTTTTTGTAACAGAGACGTCTTAAACAGACTGTTGTTGAGTTCAGACCCGTACTTTAGCAGCCTTAGAGCACGGCAGCACAAGAGAACCAAACCACTATCCCAGGAGGCACGAACTCTTTTGATCCCAATCGAGCTGCCTATGCCTCTAGAAGACGATAACAACAGAAGTTTGGACGATATTGAAGAAGAAGAACATGTAGACGACCTTTCACCTTCAGATTCTGATTAAACACATTTTCTTTAAAATTCTTCATAATATTTCAGAATAAACAATTAATTTTATAATATGTTGTGTTTCAATTGATTTATTTACAAAAAAAAATCATAAAATAATTTTGAGCGGTTTTTTCATACAAATACTCCACAGTGCGATGGCCGCAGTCGCCAGTGCTGTTATGTGTCTGTAGTTCGTTGCATTCATGTGCGAAGTACTGTGATGTCAATGTCAATGTCAACTTAGCCGTTCGGAGTCGGCAAAAAAGAGGAGGTCCCGCCATCGTACAAATGGTTGTGAGAAAATTCGGCCCTGGGTAGTAACGATTATGTTGCGCCAAAAATGTGTAAACACGTAAAATAAAGTTTTATGAAGCTGCACTTTTAGGTTGGGAGCTATGAACCCACCTTAACATCTATCCACCTAAGCACGTCTGCCTTTTCCCAGAATCCAGCGGAAGAATTCCCAAGATGGTGGTGTTTGCAGTCGCAGTAAATCGAACGATCTGACCTCTTTCGGAAACAACTAATAAGAAAATGAATTTCAATCGTTATTCAGGCTCCTTGAATATTTATGAGGGCTTAAGAGCCGAAAAGCTGTGGTCTTGTAAAAATTTCAATATCTGAAAAATTTTGATGAAAAATCAAAATCTTTCGTGACAGTCGTCGTCGTATATAAATTTCAAAATTTGTAAAATTTGTATGATAAATGAACATTTTTCGCGACCGTCGCCGTCGTATAAAAATTTCTTAATCAGAAAAATTTTGACTTGGCTATGAGAACACGTTTTTCTTTTTTTTTTTAATTCATTTGTTTCTTACCTTCAATATTAACTTAATACTAGACAAAAATGCTTAAATCTAAATTATCTTGTCGGCCCATAGCGGGCGCAGTAAGCTTATAACTAACATTTTTCTTTTGCTTTTCAGCTTAAATTTGTCTTTTGTTTTTTATTATTAATATTAACACGTTGGCTGGCCACGTGAGCCACCGGTGGTACCACATTTTTTATTAACATGAGGCCGCATGTACCACCAGTGTACCACATGATATACAAATTTGTTTGAACGATAGTTTTTTGGTCTGCTGATAAAAGTAATTTTTTCCTTCAGTGGTACCTGGTTTATTCTTTTCATATGATTTAACAAAAGTTAAAAATTTTAATTTTTTTTCTATATTTATTGTATTCATTTTTTTTTGTGTTTGACATTGTTTCAAACTAATATATAAAATTGATTGTAAATAACATAAAATAAATAATTCAAAATTTGTTAGAATAAAAACGAGAAAAAAAATATTAGTACAAAATTAATGTTTTTGTGGAAACAATCAATGCATAGTGCAGGTTTGCCATCACAATGGTCATAATATGTGGACACCCTCTTAGTTTTTTTTTTTTGAGCTGCAACTCAGCCTTCGTTCTGCTGAATATCATTGTAGCAACCGGAACAACGTTTTCGAGTTTTTCGATTAGTTTGATCGCGTGTGTCGAACTTTTTGATTACATGTTTGACTTTCATACTGTTAGATGTTGACGGATGCACTTCCCGTTCACAAAGAGATTCGCAGATTGATTGCCTGAATTCAAGAATTTGTACGTTTTTATGGAACTGTTTGTAGATCACTAATGCATTTACAACGGATGTACTTAGTAGAAATTCGAATGCAATTTTGTGGTACCATTTTATAGTTTTTCGTAATGGCGTGAAATAGCATGCCATTTGATCTGAAATGTCTATTCCGTGTTTACCTTTATTGTATTCCGCTATCATTTTAATTTTTTTTTATTTCTTCATTGTTGCGATTTTTCTTTCCTGTGGAAAGAACCTCTAAGTTGTGCTTTGTGCTAAGCAGAAGCACGTCACGTTTATCCTTCCACTTTGCAATGACTATTCCAGAGTTTTCATGTCCAACAATGTGTTTTTTGTTTTTATGTTTTGCACTTGTCACGTCCTTTGGATTTTCAACTCTATTTGTCCTCAGAGTTCCAACTAGGTGTGTTTGACGATCAGTGAGATTTTCGGCCAGTGATACAGACGTATAAATATTATCGGTGGTCATTGTCCTGCCTTTGTCCAAATATCGATCAGCAAGGTCTAACACAATTTGAGTGCTGTGCGAAGTGCCTTCAATTGGCCTTCCTCTCTGACTGATACTATCACATTTTCCAGCATAAATTGAGCTTGTATATATGTATATGTATGTATGTATGGGCTTTACGCCCAAATCCTTCCGCAAAATTTGCCACGTAGTGCTGTAACAAAGGCCTAACTGCTGGGAACGGCGCCGAATCGACATTTCGCGGTCTTCTGTCACACTAGCTGATACGGCCGCAATATTTTCTTCACTACGCACAGTACGTAAACGTGTTGGTGGTTTAATGTCCAACAAAGTAAATTTGGTGCGAAATTTGGTCACAATCTTCCGAATAGACTGCTCAGAAGGTCGAGAATGCCGATCATAAAATGGAAGCAGCGCGCGATGAACATTTCGTACCGAGCACGAATTTTTATAGTAAAATTCAATAATTTGCAAGCGTTGTTCATCTGTAAGACGATCCATGGTTAAATTGCAAACCAAACTGAAGCTGTTTGACAGTGACACAAGGTACTAAACACACGTCAGCTGTCAAAACCAGTGTTGCCAAAACCAAACCAGCTAAAAAATCACCCGTTATATAGCCACAACTTTACGCCATATTTATGGGATTTTCCAGGGTTATACTTGCGGAACTGGAGCCTTCCTCGCCAGGCAATCATACTCTCATCAACTGCCAGGATCTCCACTGGAACTTGAGCACGCTTACTTTACCCAAGCGATTACCTTCCATTCTTGTATTGTCAGCGAAGTGAATAAATTTGAGCAATAATATGGGGGACGAAATTATTTTGATAAAATGGGTATAAAATTCCAGTACAAAGAAATTGCTGGATACTTTATTATTCCCATGTAAATAGCTACGCCAAGAAACTTTTTTATCTCTGGTACATTTGTATCTTCACATTTCTTTATGCGCGATCTGCGAGTAACTGTATATTTTCCCAAGAATTGATTTGCTTTCAAAATAGTTTGGAACACAATAAGTTCATAGACTTCATCCGTCACCATCAAGCTGAACAAATCAATTGGTTTTACTGTACTTGCCTCCAGATTAGATATTCCAGGAATTGATAGATGATCCGTAAACGTAAATGTCTTGAGTGATCTTCCGCTAACCGCAGTCCATACGTTTGATGGAATATCGCCAGGATCAGCGTCTTCATCCTCTGACGATTCTGGATTATCCTCTAAAGCCTCAGAGTCACTAGATTGAGAACCAGTTGGTACGTAGTCACTGGAATCGGAACCTTCAAAATCCAAGTTTTCATCACTATCGGAGTCCTCATCTCTATTTCTATGCCTGGAATTGCTTCGTTATTTGCCATTGAAAATATTATTTTGATTGACACTTTTACTCTACTCTTACACCACTTTATTATTTATATTTACAGTTTGAAATTTTGGCATATTTTTTTTTTGTATGGTGGCAGTCAACGTGTTAAGACTTTTAATTGATTTTTCAAAGAAAAAATTAAAACTTTAAACAGTAACCATTTTTTTTGTTTTATATAAAAACTTAATCTAGACTAAAACTAAAACTAACTTAAATTACTTAAGACTAGTTAAACCTAACTAACACTACTTAAGACTACTTAACTACTTAAACCTAACTTAATTATAATCGGGGTGGCAAGCACTCGTTGCATATGCCCCGAGAGTTTGCCATCCCGATTGCGTCCTTGGGTCCAGCAAGCATTTATGCAACCATATTAAATAAAATATGGTGCATAAGCCCAGCCCCAGACCTTGTACCTAAATTCAATTTACTTAAATACTAAGGAGTGGACTGAAAGTCCGCAAAGACCTGAGGAAATGCAGAAATACTTTCCTCGTTTAGCCACCAAAACTCGGTGCGCTGCTTTTCAGCGTCGGTCCTATCGCGATCCGATACCGCCGTGCTAAAGCGGAGGAGCTCCGGAGCATTGTCGACGTACCTGTCGCGGATTAGCCGCTTGTCCCGAGCGTCACGGTAGCGATGGTATAAAACCGGGATACCGTTCCTGTCTTGTACTAACCCCAACGAATCGATATAAATGAATGCCTTTGTTGGAATAAAGCCTGATATGAGCGTGCTCCCCATGCATAAATCATTGGGGTAGTAAGCCCCAAAGATCAGGCAGTTGTCGCTAGCCATCGCAAACAGCCGTATCTCTTCCATGTAGGCTGGTGCCACATTGAACCAAACGGGACAACCGTAAGCGATGATCGGCCTTATGAGGGCCATATAGCAAATGACTTTCACCCTTGAATCAAGTTGACTGCTATGAAACAATCTTCTTGTCAGAGCATAAGCCCCCCTAGCCCTGGCCAGACAAGCATCCACATTTTTATTAAAATACAGAAACTTGTCAAGCCAGATGCCAAGGTATTTGACTTCACTTCTCACCGCCAACGGCCGTCCATGCTATCCACTGATATACAATTTTTCCAGTTTTTCCTGCTATCGTAAGAAGCCCTCTGCACTGGGGTCCTGAACAGAATTGTTTCGGTTTTTCGGAAATTGATCCTCAATTTCCAATCCTCGCAATATCCCTTAATGTGATCGAAGTCACGCTGCAAAAGTATGTTGATGACTCCGATTTTCGGACCTGATCTGTACGCCACCAGATCATCTGCGTACCTGTGTAAATTTTAAACAATATCGGGGAGTTCACCGCCCCCTATTGTAAACCGTTTTTAATTTCAAAGACTTTACTCGAAGTTACGTTGCCACATTTGACAACGAACTTCTTTCCCATAAGCATTTCATAAATCATATATAGCAACCATACGGTGTCGAAGGCCTTCGCAAAGTCAACCAGACATTGTCCTTTGGATTTATTCCATTGGATGTCGGAGACTAGTTTCGAAGCGGCATAAATAGTGCCATGCCTCGCTCGAAAACCAAACTGATTTTCCGGAATAATTTTATTTTCCTCGACCCACTTAAGCAGAGCTCCATTGACTATCTTCTCGAATACCTTGCTTACATTCGGCAGAAGGCTTATTGACCGAAGATTTGCAGGGATTTTTCTGTCCTTGTCCTTTTTGGGGATAGGATGTACCACCGCCGTTTTCCAGTGCACCGGATAATGTGCATTATTCAGTGCATTGTTAAACAGCGTGGTGAAAATATCGACCGCTTCCATCGGAAGGTGCCTCAATACGACGTTTGGGACACCGTCCTCTCCCGCCGACTTTTTATTTTTCAGTGATACCAAGATGTCCAGGAGTTTATCTTTTTGCACGAACAGCATCAGGCTATTGGCGACTATGCCATTTGGAGGATTTTCGTCATTGAATACGGTAAAACCGTGATTCTCAGATCGCCAAGCTTGAAGTTCGGTTCGTAGATAAAAGTGATTCAGAAAGGCTCTCTCCTCAATGTCGCGATTTGGGCGAACAGGATTGTTCACCGTATACACGGTCACGAAGACAGCGCCTATCGTATTCGCCTTCTCCTGAGGATCTTCGATCGTGAAAAAACCGGCGTTAGAGTCAACACTTTCCGGACTTATACCAACAGCCGTGAGTGTCTGTCTGTTCTCTGTCGTTTGGGAAATTCGGACACATGGAATGTCGTCATGATCCTTTCGCCTGAATATTTTATTTATTTGCGGGAACATATTCGGGCTACTGGCTTCTATAGCCTGAATTTTCTTGCCCCAGAACAAATTTACAGATTGTCTGTAATTCTCCGATATTAACTGCTTAAGGTTTTTGATCAACGACTTCAATGTCCGAACCTTCGGGTCTTGTCTGTCAGTAAATTGTCTACGCAGCCGTTTAAGCCTCGAGATCAGTCTGCTTTTGTGTTTGTGGAGTGCATCGATTGTTGGCGTTCGATACTTCTATGTCTGATCGTCAGAACAAGCTACCTTACGGATAGCTCGATCCATTGACCTTGTGATGACCTCATTCATTTTTAGTAACTTTTGGTCGATTTCGTCGTTAGTAAGGTTTCGGTTTGTCGGAGGGTTGATTTCGCTCAAACGTAATTCTCGTTTTACAACTCTGGCGAAGCGCGGCCAGTTCGTCCTTCGATAGTCGAAAGAACGCACTTGGTCGAACTCCTCCAGTTGAGTTTGCTCGTTTGGGATCCTGAATACGGCATCGAGTCCGAGGTGGTCACTGTCGTAATCGAATGCTCGTACACAGTTCTGCGCGTGTTCGTTGTTTGTCAGTTCTAGTCTATTGTCCATAAGGGATAAGTCCAGAAAAGAGTTTCCTCTCGGGACGGACCGGATATCCGTCGCGTACAAACTAAACTTGTACTCAGTCATATTTTGCTCCCGCCAATTCTGAAGCAGTCGACCTCTAGTGTTCGCGATTGTATTTCCCCAAGCCGCATGCTTACCGTTAAGATCGCCGGCCAAAAAGCAATCATTTTCAGCCGATTCAAGCTGTAGGCAACGAAAAAGTGTCTCGAGCTCTGCTATAAATTGAGTTTGTTGAGTTGCTTCAGGTGCATAAAGCGACACCACATACATTCTCCTCCGACTATGGAGAGGAATGCATACGATGCATGCTTCCAGCACCTGGAACCTACTTACTTTCCCGATATATATGATTCTATGGCGTAAGCCTTTGCGTATAAGACAGCGAACCCACCCCCTTGGGAGGAGTGGGGTCGATCTCTTCTTACTACATGGTAGTTGCTGTATCCCGATTTGTGTCTCTGGTTTAGCTTAGTTTCGCTGACCAAAAGTACATCCGGGAGTTGGTTTTTCAACAGATTGGAAAGGTCGTTTCTTCTCTCGACCCTGACTAGCGAATTAACATTCAAAGCTAGGATCTTAAAGTTTACCTCGTCGAACGTACCCATCATATTCATGGCGCACTAGACTTGGCAAACATCGAATAGATTATAATCTATTCGGGCTGCTTGCTCGTTCAGCTGTTTCTGGAACTGATCGATCTTGCTACTCAACTGTAGCATGAACATCTTCAGATCCGTATCAGCTTCAGGTGCTTTTTCAGCAACCTTTGGCATGTTTAATGTCTGGGGCTTACCCGATCGAGCTGCCATTTGGGCAAAGGACACGTTGGGCTCAGCCCGATTTGTGTAAGACCGACTTTTCTGTCGCCTTTCTTCTTCGACAGCCTGTTTCCGAGCTAGCATACTCTTCTTTTTCTGTTTTAATACAGGACATCCCTTATAGTTAGCAGGGTGCCCTGCATTCCCGCAAAGAACACATGTGAGCTTACTCATGTCTTCAACCCTTTCGCTACCTAGAGGGCACTCATTTAAATTGTGGTTCTCATCGCACTTAACGCATCTAATATGCTGTTGCAATTAGAAGCGGCCTGCCCGAACCTTTGGCAGCGCATACTATGAGAACACGTTGAGTCCTGCAAATGATGTTAATATCGTCGACGTATCCTAGTAGGCTAGTAGGTAGTGCACCTGTTTGTGGAACATTGTACCTCTGTTGTTGGCTCGGGAGTCTTGCACAATCTTCCTGTTAACGAAGTCACATGACATTGCGACGCCTCGCATAAATCCATTTTTGATATCCAAATGTTTTGGTGAGGTCGTTTTCAATACGGACGGATCTGCGAGAATTCGATAGTCTGGGCGGTATACAAAAACTAGACACCACTCTGTATAGTTCGTCTCTATTAATGCTGTCGTATGCGGCTTTGAAATCGATGAATAGGTGGTGGGTATCGATTTGGACTTCTTGGATTTTTTTTCCAGGATCTGTCGAAGTGTGAAGCCTGATCTTAGGCTTTCAAATATTACGGCAAATTGAAGCATATAGGCAATGATGAGGACCGATGCTGTGGTTCCATTCTTCAGGCATACTTTCTTCCGACCAAATTTGGCTTATGAGTTGGTGGATGTTACTTACCAAGTCATCACCGCCGGCATTTCCGACAGCCTTATTAAGCTTGAGTTTATATATCGTTATCCTCACTTCAATTAGGCCGCTGTCGCCAGTATTGAATAGTCCGCTCCGCCTGATAGGGCGAGATTGTTCTCCACTGCCGTTTTCTAGTCTGTAGAAGTAGTTCTTCCATGATCGACTTTCTCACATATGATATTTCCTTTTTCATTTCTGCAAGATTCTGTTCGCTCCTTATATCCCTGGCTTTAATGTTTTAGACTTTTGTAAAACATCATTCGTGTAGTGGCACCTCTCTATATTCTCGATTGCGCAACTTTTTTACCAGCGTCTTTCTAAAAAGCTGGTGTTCTTTCCTCCTGCTTTGCCAATAGGGGTGGCAGCTCTCGTCTTTATCGGCAGCTTTGTCTTTTAGGACTCGTTTTTAGCTGCGAGCATCTGTCGGCATGCTACATCAAACCAGGAGTTTCTTTGCTCGTTCCGCAGCGAAGTCTAATTAGTCTAAGTCCGTTGTCAGACGTAGTGTTGCGTAGGCTGTGTTTTCCGAAGATGCTTAAAATGGCATCTCTGTTCCGACTTTTACGTCAAAACCTCCCAGCATTATTTTAACATCGGTTTTCGGTAGTCGCTCATAACTTTTGTCATGGAGCTAGTAACGGGTGGTTACATTTTAAGGTCCGATGTTGAATGTAAACCACACCTAAACGTCAAGTGTTTTTCTGCATTTCATTTGACATTTCTCAATTTCAGACTAACGGAATTTGAACCATGGAAAGATACTTCATCGAGCAACGCGTTAAAGCTATTCAGTTTTATTATGAATATGCGCGTTCAAATCAAAATGCATATATTGCACTTCGTGATTTTTTCGGTAAATTTAATCGTCCAAATGTGCGTACAATCGGAAAAACCGTGCAAAATTTTGAGCAAACCGGGTCTGTAGGTGATGTGAAAACACCAGTGCATCCTCGTAAGGCTCGTACGAAAGTATTGCTGCTGTACGCGATAGTGTGGCTGAAGACTCAACTCGTCGTCGTCTCATTATGCATAAAGACTTGCAAACACGCTTACAAGGTGCAATTGACTCAAGAACTAAAGCCTCTTGACCATTTCAAGCGTTCGTCAATGGTCGGAATGGTGGCAAGAAATGGCAACAATTTTCGAAGAAAATCATCTTCAGTGATGAGGCACATTTTCGCCTCAGTGGATTCGTCAATAAGCAGAATTGCCGCATTTGGGCGAATGATAATCCAAAAGTGATTGTCGAAAAACCAATGCACCCACGGAGAGTGACTTTTTGGTGCGGTTTATGGGCTGGCGGCATCATCGGGCCATCATTCCAAAATAAGGCCGGTCAGGCAGTGACTGTGAATGGTGTTCGCTATCGTGAGATGATAACGAACTTTTTATGGCCTGAATCGGAAGATAATGATGTGGACGATATGTGGTTTCAACAAAACGGTGCCACTTGCGACACAGCTAACGAAACAATTGCTCTTTAGCGCGACAAATTCAATGGACGTGCTATCTCACTTGGTGGCGATGTCAATTGGCCGCCATGATCATGTGATTTGACACCGTTGGACTTCTTTCTTTGGGGTTATTTGAAAGAAAAGGCGTACGTCGATAAGCCAGCAACAATTAAAGAGCTTAAGGATGAGATAATACGGCACATTAACGGCATATAACCTATTTTATGCCCCAGCGTCATCGAAAATTTTGACCATCGGATGGAGGTGTGCCGCCGAGGTCGCGGCGGCGATTATTTTTTATTTTTTTATTCTATATATACTTGAACCATACCAATATTATCGAAATAAAAAGAAACGACAATAATTTCCTAAATAGTTTGTGTTTTATTCAAAATCCACATCGGCCCTTAAAATGTAACCACCCATTAGAATCTGTCTTTTGCAATATACACCTTTTCCTTCATACCATCGTGAGTGCGTGTATGAAGCTCAGGTTGGCTAATTCGGCCTTGTTGGAGATTATTACAATGCGTTTGCTAAGATCTCTACTAATTCTGGCACTTCAACATCCGAATTGTCACTGTTTTGCGGGGGCACATCATCTCCACATCATTTCTGCTACCGCCACGACTTAACCCAGGTGTTGATCAAGGTTCATACCTTGTCATGTCAAATCGCCCACCAATCTGGCACTTCAACATCCGAATTGTCAATGTTTTGCGGGGGCACATCATCTCCACATCATTTCTGCTACCGCCGCGACTTAACCCAGGTGTTGATCAAGGTTCATATCTTGTCATGTCAAATCGCCCACCAAAAATAAAATCCTTTGACTGAAATTTGTGTGATTTAACATTTTCTATTTTTTTTTTGTCCTTTTGGGCGATTTTACACTGAGCATTGTTCAGGCTATGACCTGTCATAGATTGAAGACTTATACCAAAAACTATATTTTCACCATATGGATTGGAGGTTTGGTTAAGGAGACTATCAAAGCTCGGAAGCGGTTATTCAAAAATTTATTGGATTAATTATTTTTATATTTAGGCCAGATCCCACATGATGCACTGGTTTCTCCCTCTGCTGAAACAATTTTGTTCAACGGAGCACACCGAAAGATTGGGAATTGATGCTTAAGTCCTAACAAACGACGTTGTGCTGTAACATCGCCATTTCTCGGCTCTGAGTTTCTTTCTTAATGAACCTGTTTTTCTTCAAGATGTTCCGGTTCTAATTTTTAATTTTGCCCCAAAAATGATTCGCTTTGTCAGAGCCCATATTGATTCGGTTGACATCCCTGTTGGTTTGTCTCTCAGGAATCACTTTTCCATCCCTAACTTGGGAATTCATGAAACTGGAAACAGAATCAAAGTTAGTGAGTGACTATTGTCTTGTTACGTTATCGGGTCACATAAAATTTTAACTGCAAGTTAATGAAAAGGCTCTACATCGACCTCTTCATCAAGTTGCCTTCACTAGTGTTAGTCAACTTTATTTTCAACTCGACTAGCCGGACTATAACAGACCTAATGCTGTAGCTTACACGATTACATCAATACCCCCCAAATCAAATTATTCCCATCTATCTTTAGGCCCGAAATTGAACACTACTTCAGCACGATTCAATCCTTCATATTAAACTCCTGTCAATGGCGCCTACCCTCTCCACATTATAAGCCGTAATCCATTTATTTTAAATTGCAAATATTTTCCAATCCTCACATAATCCCGTCAATAGCCTGCGAGCCAGTTTTCGATATGATGAGATCCAGGGAGCTCATATGCAAGGAAGTAGAGACAAGTTCAACCCGAATGCTCCAATGCACTTAACGCCGCAGCCTTTTTTTTGGTTTTTTTTTTTTAGTCCAGTTATGGGGAGATTTTCGGACTTGTTTTCCTGTTAAACAGGCTTTCGGCTTCACTGAATTATCCCTCTTGAAACGAGCACAAGAGCACACCTTCACGTGCATTGCACTGGCTCAACATACCACAACCGACGCACGCACGCACAGACGAATAGCGCTGGACAGGTTGACGGAGTAGAGAACATGGTAGCGACGGCGGCGCGGCCCTGGCTTCGATAATTTATGCGAATGGACTGGAACTTGTACTTGGTAACGGGGATTTGGTTTCATTATCAAGGTAAATGGAGCTACGGTTTAAAATTACATAAATACGAGCACCAGCTTATACTGTATCTTTGGCTGCAATTTGTTGGCCCCGTCATCTGTCCATTTTTGCAGAGCACTGAACCAGCGGCATCCATCTCAGTAATGATGTTGGTCTTGTGGTCACTTGGATTTGGGCGGCATGGATGCGTGGCGCGAATGTGGTTAGAGTCTAATTAAAGCGTTGTTATCTTTTTTTTTTGTTCGTCATTCTACAAAACCATCCGCAGATTCAGTGGCGGCAGTGTTGATGTCATTGAATGCTGAGTCCAGACAACAGCATTCAAGTTGGACGGACAGCGATGAGAAGACGTAACATGAGATAAACCGTCTACTCGCAATCGTTTTGCATATAGATACGTATACGTGTATGTAGGCGACTTTGATCCAGATGACCACGGAAGCATACGAGTTCAGCTCGTGTAGAAGTGGGTCATTGCGGACCTGCTTGGTGGTTTCGTGAATATGCTGCGTTTGCCTAAAACGCGTTCTGTGTGAGTGGTATTTTAATTAATCTTTGCATAGCGACTGGCAGTGACAGGTTGCTTGATTTTAGGTTGATAGGTGAAGTGTATCCCGCAGCATACCAATGCGAACAGATCGACTCGTTAGATTGTGACGTTTTCGTTTACACTGCAAGTAGAATGGTCGCGTATATAAGTTAAGGTTGGCTGATGGCGATGATCATGCGACGTTATGGAGTAATTCATGGAAAGCCTGAAAGTATACTCACATATAAGGCTACTGATGATATTGCAGCAGGTGTTGCCGATGTTAGTTAGTAGATAATCGACCTTAGCTATCCGTCAGAGCGGTAAATTTTCCGATTTTGTACGATTCGGAGGATTTTAGCATCGATGTATCTTTACGAAAAAAAAAAAACAAAAACAAATTTTTGGCGCAACAGGCTCGTTAGTTTCCAGGGCCGAGCTTTCTCACAACCATTCATGTGTGCGTGTGTACTTCTTGCATGATGGTGGGACCTCCTGTTTTATGCCGACTCCGAACGGCGAATTTGAGATAAGCTTTTCTTGACAATTGATACTACTCGGAGGATTTGTCAGATCATTACGAAAAGCTTTTCGGAATATTTCTCCGATACTTTGTAACGCACTCGTGTTGAAGGTTGAAGTGCGTTTAGGTGCACTTTTCGTGCAATTTTCGTGCAATTTTTGACAGCTAAGTGGAATTCTTTTTCCGGTTTCGTCCGACAGGAATACTTAGCGGAATTTATTTACGAATTGTAGTGAAATGATTTTTCCCCGATGACATATACCTCGATTAAAATTTGAACCTCTGACGAATTATGCGTTGCGGAAAATTGTCCGCTCGGATAGTCCGCTAGGGCAGAATACCTTTTAATACTCTCATAAAACAGACGATTTTTTTTTTTGTAAAAAAAAATCAACCTCAAGATTTTGATTAAATTATTTGAGCGCCAGTCTAAAAAAAAACTTGTTTGACTGAATGGCTTGACAATTTATGGACAACAGGGTTAGGCGACCCTATAATTTTGACACCTGTTTGAAAATCGGCTTTTGACAGCTCGCGCTTTAATTTGAAGCGTCAATTCGAGCGAATTTGTGCATAAAACCTAACACGCTGTCACAACGCGATATTAACGTGAAGCGTTACATTCAAAGCATGTAACCAATGGTGAAACTGGATTTGCGAATAATGCAAAACATCCAGGCACTATACCACCAAGCATTAACACCAAAATTGTATCTACACCGACAATGTCAGCCATCAGTCATCAGGGTCGTTTTCGTCGGCGCAAAATCGATGGTCTTTTGAGAAAAAAAGCCTCGTTAGGACCCAAGGCCTAGCATTATTTTCAGAACCTTTCATGTTTGAGTGTACAATTCTTGCGCGATGTTATTACCTACAGTTCTTTGCTTAGTCCAGACGACTGAGTTGAGATAAGCTTTAAGTGACGGTAGAACATATTCGTCAGATCTTCCCATGCAGTGAGCCAAGGACATAAATTGATGAATCAGTGAAACTATGTGTACTAGCATATGAAGACACTTTTTCACAGTCATCTTGGACATGTTTGGACGAATTACCAACATGAAGCTTTGAGGAGTTCGTCTTTTTAAATGCTAACTTATGCGTTTTTGAGATGAATAGGTGCTGCGTATAGATTTGGTTTGGTTTGGGTTTTTCAAAACCTACCGAAGTGTGAAGATTTGATCGGTTGTGGACTTTCCTGGCCTAAAACCACACTGATAAGGGCCGATCAGGTTGTTGGTAAACGGTTTCAGGCGTTCACATATTACGGCAGATAGGATTTCGTAGGCGATGTTGAGGATACTTATGCCTCTGTAGTTGGCGCAGTTCAGAGGTTCTCCTTTTTTGTGGATCGGGCAAACGATGCTGAGGTTCCATTCTTCAGGCATACTTTCTTCCGACCAGATTCGGCTTATGAGTTCGTGGATGTTACTTACCAAGTCATCTTTTAAAGCTCAGCGGGAAGGCCGTCATTTCCGGCAGCTTCAGTTAAGCTTCAGTTTAGATATTGCTATCCGCACTTCACTCAGGTCGGGTGGTTGGCAGTTTTCGCTGTCGTTGCCAATATTTATTGATTCGTTCTGCCTGACAGCGGAATGTTGTTCGTCATCGCCGTTTAACAGTCTGCAGAAACGGTTCTTCCATATCATAGCATAGACTGTGTCTCAACTACAATATTTCCTTGTTCATCTCGACAGGATTCTGTTCGACCCTGGTATCCATACCTTTGAAGTTTTACACTTTGGTAAAACTTGCGAACATCGTTCCTGGAGTGGCACCTTTCTATATATAATAAATCGCGCGCTTTTCTTGCTCTTTTTTCTTCTTTCTAGAAAGCCGGCGTTTTTCCCTTCTTCTCTGCCTATAGAGCTCAACGGCAGCTCTCGTCTTCACCTGCAGCTTAGCCTTGTAGGCCTCGTTCTTGGCTGCGAGCATCTGTCGGCATTCCTCATCAAACCAGGGGTTTCTTGCTGGTGGGCGCGAGAAACCTAGCACATCAGTTGCGGCTGATCTAATGGCTTGTTGGCATCGTTGCCATAGTTTTCGA
Organism: Rhingia rostrata; assembly: GCA_949824845.1. Classification (NCBI taxonomy): domain Eukaryota; kingdom Metazoa; phylum Arthropoda; class Insecta; order Diptera; family Syrphidae; genus Rhingia; species Rhingia rostrata. Next base: position 40,864,321 of record OX463756.1, on the reverse strand, counting down.
AATTCGATGCTGGTGGTATGGTGTTAGTAGAGAGGCTTAGGGATACTCGTTGCGCGAAGGTCTTGACGGTCTTTCGACATTAAATTTTTTTCACAATATTTCTGGATTTTTGTGGCATGGTGGATATCCGCATTTAAACCTTGGCTGCAACAAGGTAGTGGTACGAGTCGATGTTAGCTCCTCGCAATGTTCGGACATCCAAAATATTGGATGCGTGCCTTTTGTCTATCGCTATGTTATCAATTTGATTGACCGTTCGTTGATCTGTAGACCGCCATGTCCCCTTATGGCTATCGAGGTGAGGAAACTGTGTGCTGGCTATAGTGGCATCTCGTTCCGTAGCGAAGTCAATTAGCCTAAGTCCGTTACCAGACGTGTTGTCGTGTAGGCTATGTTTTCCGACAATACTGCTAAAGATGTCTTCTCTTCCTACCTTTACGTTAAAATCTCCCAGCACGACTTTAACATCGTACTTCGGTAGTCGCTCATAGGTTTTGTTCTTTTGCTCATAGAAGCAGTCCTTAGCTTTGCCATCTTTTTCCTCCGTTGGGGCGTTGCCTAAGTCTTTCACTTATAACAAATGTGCATCCGAATAGTCGCTGTTTCTGTTCACTATAACATGGTCCGTAGTAGATGTCACAGTTTTTCATACTCTTTTTGCCCGGCATTTCCCATCGTATTTCCTGGATGGCAGTAATGTCTGCTTTTTAGCAGTTAAGGGCTTCCGCTAGTTGTTCGCTTGCACCTCTCCTGTTTAATGTTCTCACATTCCAGGTGCAGATACGAACGTCGTTGTCCTTTTTTTCGTTTAGCCGTGTCTTTAACAATAAAATCAGTCCTTTTCGTGGCTTTTGGTTGCTTTGTAACTGTTAGATTTTTCCATGGTTTGGTAGTTAACCCAAAGTACAGCGCCCAACCTTGAGGGCCAGTTCCAATTTATTAGATACCCCTAGAACACGGGGCCATCAGTATCCACTAAGGGATTGAGCGCTGCCGTTGGCTTTTCGGTTCATCCGCCACCAGATCTGTTCAAGTGGCCTGACTAACCCTTGAAATTCCTAGACAACCTGTTGTCCGAATATGTCGAAGCAGCTTGTCTAGGCTCGCCTGGGACAGCAGGCCGGGTATTCATTCCGTGCCACTCTGGCCTGGCTGTTGATAGTGTTGCTGTTTTTCGTTCAATTTGGCCAAATAGTTTGCGAGAAATTGACAATTTTCCCTGTATGGCCTGTATGCAAAAATCCGTTATATGGATTTTCTCGAAAAAAACTGGGTATGCAGTTTTATTGGAACTAATATGTTTATAGCATATAAGAAGTTTAATCAAAATCGTTAGAAACCGTTTTTGAGTAAATTGAGGTTATGTATGATTTTTATATGGCAAGTACCGGTTATAACATGGCTAAAAGCAAAAAAATGGCCTAGAAATATGACCAAACAAACGCTGGATACAAAGTTTGAAGAAAATCGGCCAAGTCGTTTAGGCTGGAGAGGCTTGTACGGACAGACGGACCGATGAGATGACGAACGGAACTCCGAAAACCACTTTTTTGAGTTCAGCTATCTTCGTAATGTTAGAATTAATTTAAATCTCGAGGTCGAAAATTTTTCACGAAAACAATATCATTCACCTTATAACAGAAAGTTGAAAATAAATGTGATTTGCAAAATCTTATTAACTCCCCATAGGGTGATATACATATTTTGAAACACCCTGTATCATATCAAGCCATCTACTCATATATGCGTAGAACAATTTATTCTGCGATCGAGACGAAACGACCTTATTTCACATGGCAACTACTGCATCTTGAAATGTACAGCGAATCTACATACCAACCCCTTAGTGTTTACGTAACCGTTCCACAGAAATGTCATATTTGAACAAAACCCTCGACTATTTGAATAGGGCATCGAGTTCTATAAATCGATTGCGATTGAATTGAATGCACCTCTCCCCCTTTTATGATAGTCAATAGCCATGCAAGTATATGGAGCAATGTATCCCTTAAACTGGAAAGTCAAGGTAATTTACTCTATACGGCTGCTTTCCTAGTATCAACTGCAAATACTTTGTACATTCATCGACCTAGAATCCAACGGCGTCCTGAATTCGTCGAAACTATATCCTTGCGAACACACATAGGCGCTCACTGCACAATAGCCAACTTGAAGTCTAGAAGAGTGAATAAGGGTTTTTATGTTTGGATTTATTCTCAATTTTTTTTATAGCTTCTCATGCTTGCTATTGCCAGCATACAACATTGACAATGGCAAACAATTCCATTCGTAACTTGAGGGATGAAGAGATCTTGCACATGCTAGTGATTTCCGTCTAAACCGATGTGTGATGGTAACAGCCAATAAACAACAATAACTATCGGTTCAGTTAGTACTTGCTGAAGTATTGTGTCGTCGTAGCACCACAGTACACTAGAAGCATAGATTCAGATACACCAACCACCCATATCAAGGCGAATGGATGCATATAATGTATAAAACAATGTCGCACTACTCTCATTTGTATTGCTAGATGAGCATGGGTAATCGTCCTGTAGAGTGTAAAAATGTAAAAATCCTTAACCATACCAATGTGCATCATTGTTTAAGCTCAAGTAGAATATGCGAGAAAAATGTTGCAATAATATCCTTAGAAATATTTTGTTGTATGGTTGCATGTATGGTATGGTTACAGTGTGGCTTACAGGGTATCTTCACATTGCAATTCTATCGCAACTAAATTTGTAATACTTTCCAAATTCTATCGGGTTTTTCAACAGGGACGCTATAAAAGTTGAGCGACGAAAATTCGAATCCACAGGCACAGTACAAAATGTTCCCGTGCAAGTGAGACAAAGAAGTGCCCTTAGTGTTGAGAATATTGCTGCCGCTGAGGCTTCAGCTGAAGAAAGCCCAAATGTGTCTCTCACACGTCGTTCACAAGCGTTGGGCATCTCTGTGACGTCATTGTGGCGAATTTTTGCGAAAAGATCTTGGCCTACATCCTTACAAGATTAAATTGACGCAGGATTTGAAGCCGCTTGACCACCAGAAGCATCGTATGTTCGTGAATTGGGCTGAGCAACAACTTGAAAATGATTCGGATTTTCATCGAAAAATCATCTTCAGCGATGAGGCTCATTTCTGGCTGAATGGCTTCGTCAATAAACAAAATATGCGGTATTGGTCAGGCAGCAATCCACACGTGCTCCATGAGTCATCATTGCATCCCGAAGAAATTATGGTTTGGTGTGGTTTATGGGCCGGCGGCGTATTGGGCCGTACTTCTACCGTGATGATCAAGACCGGCACGCTACTGTGAATGGGAATCGCTACCGTTCAACGATAACCGAATATTTTTGGCCCCAATTGGATGATATGGACTTGGAGGAAATGTGGTTCCAACAGGACGGCGCCACAAGCCACACAGCGAATGCCACAATCAATTTATTGGAAACCAAGTTTGCAGAACGTGTTATCTCACGAAATGGTCATGTCGCTTGGCCGCCTCGGTCGTGCGATTTGACGCCGTTAGACTATTTCCTGTGGGGCTACGTCAAGTCTATAGTCTATGCCAACAAGCCAGCGACGATTGATGAATTTCGTACGAATATCGAACGTGAAATTGCAGCAGTATCAGCCGATTTATGCTTGAAAACCGTCGAAAATTGGATTCAGCGTCTGGACTTCTGCAAGCGTGCCCGTGGTGGCCATGCAAAAGAAATCGAGTTCCATACATAATGGCATCGAACGTAATTTCACAGGAATAAAGAATTTCATTGACATCCAAAACCGTTTTTGTTTTATTTAAAAAAAAAACTTTTGTAGCGCTCTTATTGAGAAACCCTTTACATTCATGTTCCTGCAAGGTAATAGAAAGCTCGATTAGAGGAATCACTTCAGCTTCTAATGATCACTCGTCAGCTTGTGGAGTGTTTTCGCCGAATCGGTATCTAAAATTATCATTAGGACTCCCATTTTCGACAGTTGGTCTCTGAGGCCAAACTACATTTCTGCGATGTAGTGGTTTTAAATCCTGTCCGTCCAACGCGAATATATATTTGAGCGTTGATTTAAATTGTTTAAAAGATTCGCACCAAGTTGCTTTTGGCTTCCTTGAATCTATAAACCTTTAAACTCAATCAGGCAGGTTCGCTGATTTCTGCGACCTACCACAACGTCAAATTTCTGGTAAATGGGCCTAAGAACAGCTCCATGAAAATCCGCTGTTTTATCGAAAAATTGTGTTCAGCGATGAGGCTCATTTCTGGCTCAACGGATACGTAAGCAAAGCAAAACTGTCCCATCTGGAGTGATGAACATTCACATGCCATACAAGAATTACCGATATATCCTGAAAAAAACGAAAGTTCGGTGTGGTTTATGGTCCGGTGGCATCATCAGTTAATTTTTCTTCAAAGACGACCATGGAAGAAACATTACCGTCAACAGCAAACGAAATCGGACCATGATACGCGACATTTCTGGGGAAAATAAATGTCGCGTATCATGGTCCGATTTCGTTTGCTGTTGACGGTAATGTTTCTTCCACGGTTGGCTGAGTTGAACTTGGTTAACATGTGGTTTCATCAAGACGGTGCCACATGCCAAACAGCTCGTGAAACAATGGAAATGTTGAAAGATGAATTTGGTGAACAGCTTATCTCTCGAAATGGCCATGTGAGTTGGCCGCCAAGACCATGTGATTTAACGTCTCTTGATTATTTCTTATGAGGTTATGTAAAGTCGTTAGTCTATGTGGACAAGCCGAACACGATTGAAGCCTTACAGGATAAATTCACACGCGTAATTCGTGGAATACAGGCCGAATTGCTCGAAAAAGTGATGCAAAATTGGAACTTCCGAATGGACCATTTGAAACGGAGCCGCGAACAACGTTTACATGAAGTTGCCCTTAAAACGTAAATGGCAAAGGCCTATTTATCGACTACAATAAACATTTTGAATATTTGATGCAAATTTGAGTGTTTTATTCGATTTGAAAAAAAAAACGCTTAAAAAATCACCCGTTATTGCTCACTACAACAAGGACATATGTCAATGCCACAGTGTTTCATCCTCCCTTCGCCCGGCCCACCCTATCGAATTTCTTTGAAGAAGTGATGTCTGTTAAGGACCAGCCTAGGGCTTTCGCAAGATGTTCATCCGCATCACTTCTGTTTAATGTTCGCACTTTACAGATGCAGGTAGGAACGTTGTTGTACTTTGTCGTTAATCGTTCGCAACATTTGTTTTTTTTTTTCGTGAGTGGGTTTTCAACTTAAAGCTCAACCCCTACCTAGAAGCTCTGGCCAATATGTTCCCCAGAGGCCAGCAGGTCGGATATTCCATTTCAGTCATTCTGAGCCACAGGGCAAGATAGTTAAGGTCACATATATGTCACATATCCAGAAATAACTGATCTTCTTGTAACCCAAACGAATGATATGTCATCCTCAAGAGAATGCAAGTCAGCACTATTGGAGTGTGTTTACAGGTCATTGTCCCATCGTCCCATTACGTATTTAAGTTAAATTGTGTTTGCATATACCTTGATTTTACATGAGGTTGTGTGCTGTAAACGCAGTACTTGGCATGTAAATTTTGTCACTAAGAGTCGCACATTTTTATTGTGGCTAAATGAAAACTGATTGCAAATTTCGTCGAAGTCTAGTAACTTCAAGGCAATCAAGGCGGTCCAATCAACTACAAAGACGGAAAAGTCCACACATCATTCTGCTGGTATTCAAGGATGATGTATTCAAGGATCAACTCAATGCCCATGTAAAAAACGGTAAAAATAAAAGTTAATGAACTTTTTTTTCAGCACATACTGTAAAATAATATCCACTGAAATGAATATCTCCAATTGGCATTGCTTCTCTCAATGCTAAGTGTAATGGAATCGATGCAAGGGTAAATACTATCACAAGGACTTGGATGAAATCAATTGAACCCATTCCTCTCCTTGATGCTGTCTATTTGTTTTCCTTTGTTTGCAATTGGTATTGTCCTTGTGCGGATTCAAAGGCTTTATAATTTTTTTTTTTTTTTTTGGATATAACGGTTGTGCTCTAATCGTGTGTGATGGCAAACATTTTCAATTTACCTGTGTATTGGTTCGCAAATTGTAAACTGAATGGAGATGAAATCATCGAGGCGTGCCGTAATCTGTGTGTCTGCATATGTAAAGTGTTTAAATATTATCTTGACAGTATCTTCGTGTACCGATTTTTCTATTGCAACCTTCAATCCAGATTAGGAGGAGTAAGATGGTGGTGAATTTACTGCACGCAAATTGAAAGGAACTACTAAAATCGGATTGGATTGGACTGATTGTTAAAGGACTTACAAATCGTACGAGAATATGAATTTGAATTTGTAAAACTATTAGGAAACATCTTTGGTTTGCAGATTTCGTATTTAGTTGGATCCAATTTTGTATTGACGTACTGTAATATCGGGTTTTCCAACAGGGACGCTACAAAAGTGGAGCAACAACAGGGACAGCAAACGACGTCATATTTCTTGCCGCTCTTTTGACATTTCTCTTCAGTAAGGTTTGCCATTTCATGATGGAAAGATACACGATCCAACAACGAGTCGAAATTATTAAAATTTACAACCGAAATTCGGAGTCAGTGGCCTCACCGTTAAGAGCTCTACGTCCAATTTATGGTCGTCATAGTCGTCCTAGCAGATCAACAATTGAGCGTCTAGTGGAACAATTTGAATCCACAGGCACAGTAAAAAATGTTCCCGTGCCAGTGAGACAAAGAAGTGCCCGTAGTGTCTAGAATATTGCTGCCACTGAGGCTTCAGTTGATGAAAGCCCAAATGTGTCTCTCACACGTCGTTCTCAAGCGTTGGGCATCTCAGTGACTTCGTTGTGGCGAATTTTGCGAAAAGAACTTGGCCTACATCCTTACAAGATTCAATTGACGCAAGAACTGAAGCCGCTTGACCACCAGAAGCGTCGTATGTTCGTGAATTGGGCTGAGCAACAACTTGAAAATGATTCGGATTTTCATCGAAAAATCATCTTCAGCGACGAGGCTCATTTCTGGCGGAATGGCTTCGTCAATAAACAAAGCATGCGGTACTCGTCAGGCAGCAATCCACACGTACTGCATGAGTCATCATTGCAAAAAATTACGGTTTGGTGTGGTTTATGGGCCGTCGGCATCATTGGGCCGTACTCCTTCCGTGATGATCAAGACCGGCACGTTACTGTGAATGGGAAACGCTACCGTCCAATGATAACAGAATATTTTTGGCCCCAATTGGATGATATGGACTTGGAGGACATGTGGTTCCAACAGGACGGCGCCACAAGCCACACAGCGAATGCCACAATCAATTTATTGGAAACCAAGTTTGGAGAACGTGTTGTCTCACGAAATGGTCATGTCGCTTGGCCGCCTCGGTCGTGCGATTTGACGCCATTAGACTATTTCCTGTGGGGCTACGTCAAGTCTATGGGCTTTGCCAACCAGCCTCTCAAAACAATTACGGTTTGGTGTGGTTTATGGGCCGGCGGCGTCATTGGGCCGTACTTCTACCATGATGATCAAAACCGGCTGTGAATGGGAATCGCTACCGTCCAATGATAACAGAATATTTTTGGCCCCCATTGGATGATATGGACTTGAAGGACATGTGGTTCAAGCAGGACGGTGTCACAAGCCACACAGCGAATGCCACAATCAATTTATTGGAAACCAAGTTTGGAGAACGTGTTATCTCACGAAATGGTCCAGTCGCTTGGCCGCCTCGGTCGTGCGATTTGACGCCGTTAGACTATTTCCTGTAGGGCTACGTCAAGTCTATGGTCTATGCCGACAAGCCAGCGACGATTGATGAACTTCGTACGAATATCGAACGTGAAATTGTAGCAGTATCAGCCGATTTATGCTTGAAAACCGTCGAAACTTGGGTTCAGCGTCTGGACTTCTGCAAGCGTGCCCGTGGTGGCCATGCAAAAGAAATCGAGTTCCATACATAATGGCATCGAACGTACTTTCACAGATATAAAGAATTTCATTGATATCCAAAACCGTTTTTGTTTTATTCAAAAAAAAAACTTTTGTAGCGCTCTTGACATTGACATTGACATCACAGTACTTCGCACATGAATGCAACGAACTACAGACACATAACAGCACTGGCGACTGAGTGTAGCGCTCTTATTGAAAACCCCTTTGTTATATACGAATATGAAGGTACAACGATTTGATTTTGATATATTCGATCTCTATGTCATTAAGGAAAAATGTGTTTAAATACAATTCTAGGATAGAAGAGAATTTACAGCACTTGCGAACCTAGGATATGATGCTTCTTCTGAAGTGCTGTTCCGAAACTTTCCATAAGCTTTTCTATCACCCTTCTTGTGAGTTAAATAAGTTTTGTATGTTGGCCTTTAGTTCTTGTAGGATCCTTCGATTATTAACATAAACATGACATTTAAAAAAATCAAAAAAAAATTGCAATAGGCCGAATCGGCGAAGCGGACATACAACTCCAAATTTCCTCTTATTAAAATAAGACACTCGGGAAATAGTTATTTCAAAACAACCATCGATACCCTTGAAGTGTGAGCCATTCCTCCGCATATTAGAAACAAATGTAACCGAAGACTAAATCATAAAGTCGTGGAAAAAAAATCTGAATTTTTCTGAATTCAATGTCAGTGTGACCTTATTCTCATCAAAAAACCAGTGACCAACAATCCCATTTGAGGAGATTGCACTCCACGCTTTGACTTTAGGTGAATGCAAGGGCCTATGATGTAATTCTCGGGAATTGGTGTCGACCTGGTGGGGTATGAAGCGAAATAGGCTTCGACATTGAAAAAAAAATAATTGTTTCCTCTTAAGCATTTTCGAGAAGCCCTCACATGCGTTCCTCTGAGAATATAAGTCGCGTTCGGAGTGTTCCTGCACAATCTCCGACTTGAACGGATGGTAAAGGCCTAGAGGGTGCAATGCATATTTGCCCGCAGAATCCGTGGGTATTGCAATATTCAACCAGTCATTGCCTCAATTGTCTAAGTAGATCTAACAGGCAGATGCACCATGCACTCTAATATTTCTACTTGTCACACTGACGGTTAGCCTGCACTTGGTGATCAATCATTGATTATTGATTTCAGGTCTGGCACAGGGAGCAACAGGACTATATTGAAATTATTTGGCTCTCAGAATTAGCGATCACAAAACATGTGTCGGAAAAATGGTCATCGACTGCAAACTCGTTCCTCATTCCTCACTCATTCCTCACTATGATGACTGAACGCGGTAGGGAACAAACCGTTTGAATCACTCCCGCCTTGATACGACATCTGCTGCCTATATAAACGGCAGACTTTGGTCAGATTTTTAATACTTTAACAACAAAAGAGAACACAAAGCAAACAATGTTTATCAAGGCCAAAGTCGGCAACAAAGGCCTTATACGATCTGACGCCCTAACTTAGGAAATTTATGACATGGCTAAGGAATGTTTCTACGAGCTCCTGGGCAAAAGTTGGAGCGACTACCGAAGAAATATGTTGAGATTGTGCTGGGAGGGACTTAAATGCCTAAGTAGAAGGGAGGATTTACAATATATGTGCACATATTTCGGTGCAGAGCGTAACGCCATAGTACCCATGTTTCCTTCTTTTCGTTGGACAGTCGAGCTCTGAATTTAGCCGCGACAAGAAAACGATCAGAGTCGACGTTTGCCCTCGGAATGTGTGCATGTCATCATGATGGTTGATGCGTGCCTCTCATCGCTAAGCACATGGTCGATTTGGTTGGCGGTCTGGAGAGCGCCAGGTTGCTATGTGGATCTTTAGCCTTGGGAACCTTGTGCTGCTTACCACTGTATTGCGAGCTGCTGAAAAATCGATTAGTCGGTAGCTTACCAGCTGAACTGCCAAAGATGTTTTCCTTTCCGACTTCAGCATTGAAATCCCCGAGTACAACCTTTACATCATACTCCGGACAGGCTCTGTAGGCTCCTTAGGCTCCATCCAGAAGTTCATAAAACTTCAGCCTCGTCGGTAGGGGCGTGTGCACATATTAGGCTTATGTTTTGGAACAAAGCTTTGCGGATCACAGAAAAGCGTTCACTCATCGGCTTGTAGTCAATGACTTTTGTCGTTAGCCGACCACAACGAATCCACAATCATGCAATTTTTTGTTGCAGCTGTCATAAATGTCGCAATTTTGTATCTTCATTATATCTGATCCGATCCAACGTATCTCCTGGATTGCGGTTATATCTGTCTTGCACCGCGCGAGGACAGATTCAAGTTTTTGAGTAGCACTCGCGGTGCAGAGTGTTCGTACATTCCAGTTACATACTCTCATATCGTGGTCCATTGACGTTCCTAGTGTTGTTGCGATATGAAGAGTTTCATCATCCGAGGCTGGCCGTGTCTCTCTCATAACTAATGAACTTTTCCCATGGGCGGAAAGTTACCTGATGGCACAACCTCCAACCTGGAGGGGCAGGCCCATGTTTTGACCCTACAACAGCGGACCGGAAATACCGATGTCAGTAACCAATTTTGAGATATGAGCGTTGACTCATTGAGGGCTCCTCCACCATCAACTCTTTTCCAACACCCTGGCTCAGTATTGGAAATCCCTATATACCTGGTGTTCAAATATGTCGTAGCAGCTCATATAGTGATAACACTTACCAGTTCGGTCTAACTGGAGCTGTAGGCGCAACCGTTGATTATATTTAGGAGGAGAGTGAGTACCTTAGTAAAAGGGCACTTCTCCCCCTCTCTCGTTCGCTGCCACCAACGACCTTCCACAGGGGTTTGTTAATTGTTACCCCTTCTCCAGTCGAAGTGCTATAGGTAAGTAGGAGTTGATAGTGAGAGGCTAGAGTGAGAACGCTTGTGTTATCATGTAATCGCATCGCTACATTCAACAGAGATATTGCCAAGTTGAGCGTTGTTGCAAGTGACCTTATGTGAGGACACCTCTCCGGTAGTAGTTTTTCTCCTTAACCACAAAATGTTATCGACGATTTGTTTATGTTCCCAAGCAGTCCCAGTTCAGATTCTTTTTCTTCTTTTTTTTTTGTTGTGTGCAACGTAATATTTCCACAAATATTCATCATCCAAACAGACCGGTAGACATGGGTTTGGAATTCGCCGAGTGTTCTGAGCGGACCAAATGACAATTAACAGCCGAGCTGAGAACTGTGATAGCTAATGCCAGTCAGATGTCATTGAGACCTGTGAAGAAGTATCCAAAATGGTAATGGAAGTAGCAACTATGGAACCCAGTGTGTTAATCGAAGCTAGGGTTACAAGGCATCAGTTAAAGGTTTTATATAGAAAAAAGGATAAAGAGGAGCGAGCAAAAAGAGGTGCACATCCCAATGATGCTATTATTTCTTGTTCCTAAGATGATGTACATTTGCAGTCATTTTTAGATCACACTGTGAGTCGCTTAGTTAGGAGTCTTAGAAAAGCCTTTCCGAGAGCCAGGAATGCCGGACTTGCGGACTTGAATCAGCTACGAAGTGCCTACAGGCATGGAATAGCTGAAGACAAGAGTATGCTTGTCCGAACAAAAGAAGAGGAGTGGAAATCTTTCGCCGATAGGCATAGGGACGACCCATGGGGTCGACTTTTTCGTGTTTGTCGGGGTAGGAAAAATACTCAGATAGGCTCAATCTGCGATGAAGGTATTATTCTTACATCGTGGAAAGAGTCTGTAATAGCTCTGATGAAGAACTTCATCCCCAGGAGTGAGCATCCAACTACACCGTCGGCTGGCGGGCTTGTGGATGCTCCTAGGTTAGAGTTAGAAGAAATTGATTGTGCAGTGGCCAGGCTTAGGTCGAAAAAGTCACCAGGTTCCGATGGTATAACTGGCGAAATGGTTAAATCCATATGGTAGCGGTACCGGAATACTTGCTGTCACTATTTTCAAGCTGCATAAGCGAAAAATATTTTCCGTCGGAATGGAAATGTGCAAAGGTGTTAGTTCTCCTTAAATCTAGCGATAGGAATAGGACAGCCCCCGCTCTTATCGTGGCATCAGTCTTCTCTCTGCACTTGGAAAAGTGTTAGAGAGAATAATGGTGAACAGAATATTGGAAAGTTCACCGGAGCCATGTCCCTTTCAATTTGGCTTCATGCCAGGACGTAGTGTTGAAGATGCCTGGATGCACATCAAAAGATGTACTCGGCATATTTGTTGACTTTAAGGGCGCTTTCAATAATCTTGAATGGTCCAGCGTTGGACGCAGGCTTGAAGAAGTTGGGTGCAGGGAAATTGCTATCTGGAAGAGTAATTTCTCTAACAGAGTAGCACAGGTAGCTGGCTCACTTGAAAGCATTAATCTTAATGTTGAGCGAGGCTGCCCACAGGGTTCAATCGGGGGACCATATATATGGAACCTCATGATGGATACTCAACTGCAGGATCTATGTTCACCAATTTTGCCAATACTGCATTCAAATGTAGTGCCTTTGCCGTTGACTTACTTGTCCTTATTGAGGATAGTTCCCGCCGGTGACTGGAATCTAAAGGCAATGAGGTCATGGAAAAAGTGCGCGTATGGTGATGTAGTGTTGGTGTAGAACTAGCGGTGGAGAAGACATCAATGATGCTCCTGAAAGGAAGATTGTCGGTCAATCGACCTCCACACATCATCGTCGGCGGGACCAGTCTCAGGTATTTGACAAAGATCATAACCATCGGCGAAAGGATGAATTTTCTCTCTCATTTGGATGAGGTTAGGACAAAATTAACGTCCTTGGTTCCTACGGTGAGCCGTGCACTGAGGACTGACTGGGGCCTGACTAGACGAGCCGTACGTACCGTATGCGGTGGACTATTTATTGCCTGCGCAACTTTTGGTGCACCGATATGGTATGATGCGGTGAAGTTAGTGTCAGGAAGAAACAAAATTCTCTCTGCCCAGAGAATAATGCTCCTCGGCTCTCTTCCGGCGTGTCGTACCGTGTCTACTGAGGCGTTGCAGGTATTGGCGGGTGCTCCGCCTCTCGACTTGGAGATTATCCGTCGTGGGATAGCCTACAAGTTGAAAAGGCAACAGCAGTTATCTGCCACTGACTGGGAGGAGTGTCTCAACTGTTCGGCCATGGATCCACTAAGTGGGAAATTTTAAATTAGGTGACTGCGTCTTCTCACGATGGCAATCTTGATGGACTAATAGCGACAAGGGTAGGGTAACTTTTGAGTTTCTTCCCGATGTTAGGTTGGCTAGTGCTAGAAACAATCTGGGACTCTCTCTTCACATGGACTTTCTGCTGACTGGGCATGGTTCTTTAAATGAATTTTTTCAGATGTGGAGCGAGTAGAGAGGATTGGTTACACGTTATAACCGAGTGTCCACGGTACTCCCATCTCAGGGACCTCCCAGCAATGGGCGTGGATCGCTTTGGTGACGTTTGGGCATTCGGTAGGGTTCTTTTCACAAGAGAAACGACTGATAACTTTGCAGTCTTCTCTGGTGGAGTCTTCCGACTACGCCAGGAGCTAGTTGGTTAGGTAGTCCTTAGTTCTCTCCTCTCTTTTAATTTCATCCTAAAATTCCTTGTCTCCCCTGTTTTTCTTTTTCTTTCCTTTCAGCTTTCCTATCATTCTTTCTTTCTTTTCAGCTATTTCTTATTTTATTCTCTCTTTCTCTCCCATTCTCTCTCATTCTCTCTTCTATCTTTCTCTCTTTCTATTTTTCTCTCTTTCTCTCTTTTTTCTCTTTCTCTTTTTTTATCTCCCTCTCTTTTTCAGGCTGTTTTCCTCAGTCCATTCACTTCGGCTAGTGTCTGGACTCAGAAAACGCAGAGGTTGCCAGGCCTCGGGCTATAAGGAGCCCATCTGGAAGTGACTTCACAGCTGCGAAGCTCCACAGGAAGCTATATTCTGGTACCACGGGTAGCAGTAGCCCCTGAGTCATGTCAGGTTTTCTGATGTCGTTATGACACCAGTCTGCTTGGTGGTTGTGGTTATCCCAAGTCGCGGGAACGGTTGGTGCTCTAGGGCGTTTGTTAACATTCTAAGACCTTTAGAGTGCAAGAGGCGTTAGATAGGTCTCGCTCCTCAGCAAAGGAGGGTGGTCATGCCTTAACATGACTACCGATTTGCACCAGGGAAGTACTTGTACTGTCCTGGGGCGCTGGCCAGCGCTTTTCCTTGGCTCTGATATTGTGGGTACGCCCACCGTGAGATAAGAGCCGTAAAGGCTAGGTGTTCACGTTAAGAATACGAAATACATGCATTATCTGTGAGTCGCTTACTAGAGGTGAAAAAATAAAAGTTGGATGACGCATCAGGATCAGAATTTAAAATTAATTTTAAATTTCGATGGCATCTCTGGACATAGTCGATACCAACAGATATTTAAAGCAGATAGCATCGAAAATGGACGCGCTCAGTGGCGCGATAGTTAGTGCGACGAACTGCAGCGCATAAGGTCTGGGTTCGATTCCCAGCCGTAGAAACACCTAAAATTATTTTTTACTGTTCCGTCTCTCGTGATGATTTGACAAATCATCCGAGTAGTATCAATTGTCAAGAAAAGCTTATCTCAACTTCACCGTTCGGAGTCGGCATAGAACAGAAAGTCTCGCCATTGTGCGTGAGGTACACACGCACACATGAATGGTTGTGCGAAAGCTAAGCCTAGCTTTAGACTACTTAAACTACTTAAGCCTAACTTAAGACTACTTAAGCTACTTAAACCTAGCTTAAGACTACTTAACTACTTAAACCTAACTTAATTATAATCGGGGTGGCGAGCCCTCTTTGCACACGCCGCGAGGGGTCGCCATCCTGATTGCGTCTTTCGGTCCCACGGCAGTCTGCGTTCAACCATATTGTAAGCCAATATGGTGCCCAAGCCCCTCCCCAGACCTTGTTCCTAATTTTAAAATCTTACCTATGGAGTTGGACTAAAGTCCGCAAAGTCCTGAGGAAGTGCAGAATCACCTTCCTCATATAGCCACCAGAATTCAGTGCGCTGTTTTGCAGCATCGATCCTACCGCGTGCTAAAACGGAGGAGCTCCGGAGCATTGTCGACGTACCCATCGCGGATTAGCCGTTTGTCCCGCGCGTCACGATAGCGGTGGTATAAAACCGGGATACCGTTCCTGTCTTGTACTAACCCTAACGAATCGATGTAAATGAATGCCTCTGGTGGAATAAAGCCCGATATGAGCGTGCTCTCCATGTATAAATCATTGGGGTAATAAGCCCCGAATATCAGGCTGTTGTCGCTACTCATCTCCCTTGAAGCGTGCCTTCGAGTCACCTTAATTAGGAAATTGTCAATTCTATTCAACTGAGCCCCATTGTATAGAACCTCGTTGCGATAATATTTTATGTACTCGGAGTCCGGCGTTCGGAACAATCCTAAGCTGGATCGGAGACACCGCCTCTCAAACAGCCGTATCTTTTCCATGTAGGCTGGTGCCACATTGAACCACACGGGACAACCGTAAGCGATGATCGGCCTTATGGGGGCCATGTAGCAAATGACTTTCACCCTTGAGTCAAGTTGACTGCTTTGAAACAATCTCCTTGTCAGAGCATAATCCCCCCTAGCCCTAGCCAGACAAGCATCCACATTTTTATTAAAATATAGAAACTTGTCAAGCCAGATGCCAAGGTATTTGACTTCACTTCTCAACGCCAGTTTTTTCTGGTATCCCTAGAAGCCCTATGCAATAGGGTCCTGAACAGAATCATTTCGGTTTTTTGGAAATTGATCTTCAATTTCCAATCATCGCAATATCCCTTAATGTGATCGAAGTCACGTTGCAAAAGGATGTTGATGACTCCGGTTTTCGGACCTGATCTGTACGCCACTAGATCATCTGCGTACGCTATAGCGTGTCTGAGAGAACCTACAAGATCATTTGTATAAATGTTAAACAATATCGGGGAGTTCACCGCCCCCTGTTGTAAACCGTTTTTAATTTCAAAGACTTTACTCGAAGTTACGTTGCCACATTTGACAACGAACTTCTTTCCCATAAGCATTTCATAAATCATATATAGCATGGGTTTACGCATGCCCAGTCTGGTCAGCTTGTAGAAAAGCCCCTCTAACCATACGGTGTCGAAGGCCTTCTCAAAGTCAACCAGACAGGCCCCTGTGCATTGTTTTTTGGACTTATTCCATTGGATGTCGGACACTAGTTTCGACGCGGCATAAATGGTGTCATGCCTCGCTCGAAAACCAAACTGATTATCCGGAATAATTTTGTTTTCCTCAACCCACTTAAGCAGAGCTCTATTGACTATTTTCTCAAATACCTTGCTTACCTTGCTTACATTCGGCAGAAGGCTTACTGACCGAAGATTTGCAGGGTTTGTTTTGTCCTTGTCCTTTTTGGGGATAGGCTGTACCACCGCCGTTTTCCAGTGCACCGGATAATGTGCATTATTCAGTACATTGTTAAACAGGGTGGTGAAGATATCGACTGCTTCTATTGGCAGGTTTGGGACATTGTCCTCTCCTGCCGACTTTTTATTTTTCAGTGATACCAAGGTGTCCAGGAGTTCATCTTTTTGCACGAAAAGCATCAGCCTGTATGCCATTTGAATGGTTTTCGTCATTGAATACGGTAAAGCCGTGATTCTCAGATCGCCAAGCTTGGAGTTCAGTGCGTTAATGAAAGTCATTCAGAAAGGCTCTTTCCTCAATATCGCGATTTGGGCGAACATGATTTTTCACCGCATACACGGTCTCGAAACCAGCGCCTATCGAATTCGCCTTCTTCTGAGGATCTTCGATCGTGAAAAAACCGTCGTTCGAGTCAACACTTTCCGGGTTTATACCAACATCCGTGAGCGTCTGTCTGTTCTCTGTCGTTTGGGAAATTCGGACACATGGAATGTCGTCATGATCTTTTCGCCTGAATATTTTATTTATTTGCGGGAACATATTCGGGCTACTGGCTTCTATAGCCTGAATTTTCTTGCCCCAGTACAAATTTACAGATTGTCTGTAATTCTCCGATATTAATTTTTTAAGATTTTTGATCAGTGACTTCAGTGTCCGAACCTCCGGGTCTTGTCTGTCAGTGAATTGTCTACGCAGGCGTTTAAGCCTCGAGACCAGTCTCCTTTTGTGTCGGTGGAATGCATCGATTGTTGGCGTTCGATATTTCTCCGTCTGGTCGTGAAACCCTCTCCCATTTCATCTGCAAATGTCCGACACTAGCAAGAGCCAGATTGAGTGCGTTAGACCAAACATTTTTCGGAAACAAGATACAAGATCTTATCCGCTTTCTGTACCTCACAGGCTTTATCTAGAGACAGCCTGTATCACATTCACAACAACAATAATAATATAAGGTCACACGAGTCGTGGTAACAGAAAGGCACATATAAGTGCTACTTGGGTTCATGCCGAACCGCCACTTCTACCTACCTACCATACGAGCTGTACAGCGACATGTCCCTGGTCAAAAAAAAAGCCGCATCGGACGTTTAAGATGGCTAGGACATGTAGAACGAATTGACACCAATACTCTGCCTTCTTCGATTCCCAGCCAGACGTTGGACGCAGTAGAGGAAGGCCTCGCCTTAAGTCGCGCGCACAAGTAGAAACCAACCTCAACTAACTTGGAGTGCGCAACTGGAGGCAGTCTAAGGACCGGGCTAATTGGAGAGGCACGTTGGTTGAGGCCCAGGTACATTCCGGACTATAGTACCACTTAAGTAAGTATGTTAGATTTTAGATTTTAGATTAGATTAGATTTAGATTTATTGTTTGCTTGTTTATAATACAAATAATTTATGTTACAAAAATCGTTAAGCATGGCTTTGCCGTCTGCCTGATTGACATTTAATAACAAGTTTGTTTTAATGTACATTATATTCTTGAATTTAAAAAGATTGAAAAAATATATAAAAAGCAAAACATAGTAAAAAGTTAAAAGTTCTCAGTTATAATTTTACAACGGTAATTAGTTGCAGCTTTATAGAAATAAAAGAGTTGTTTTACATCGCTTTCGCAGTTTAGGTAGGCTATAATTTCTTCCTGAGATTTTACGTCGTTTCGTAGAAAATATCTTCTTATTTCTTTAAGGATGTGGCATCTTCCTATAAAATGTAAAACGTCTTCTCTCGCGGATAAGTTGCAAAGACTACAATAAATTGGTAGATCTGGACGATGTGGGATATAGTTGAGTCGTATTAGTTCGCCTCTCATCTTAAAGAGAGCCGAAATCAGTTCATTGCTGTTGTCATTGTGGAAGTAATTTTTTTCAGACAGATTGTGTTTTAAACCGCTGTATGTAGCTCGGTGAACGGATGATGAAGCCATATTTACGCAATCCGCTCTGTATTGTTCATCTACTTTGGCAATAAGATTGCCAATCGCATCCTTATGGTATCATTCATTTCCATAAGCTAAATTGCATTCGAAACTGCAGTATGTTGCTAGCTCCTCGAGTTTTTTATACCAGAGCGTATTTCTTTCTATTACCTTCTTGGCAATTATTTTTGAAAGTCTATCGTCCGACAGTTCTAAAACTTTAATTTCATAATCTACATGCAATTTCAATGATTTAATGAAAAGCGGTGATAGTCCTGTTTCGATATTAATCATATAGTTTGGTGTTGTGCTTGGTAAGTTAAAGCATCGTTTTATGTAGTATCTAAGGAGTTTCTCTACTGTTTCATATTGACAATATCCCCAAGACTGCGCTGCGTACATCATAACAGATTCTGATACAGCTTGAAAGACCTTGTATTTTACGCTGTGGTCAATTAGTTGATTTGAAAAACATTTTTTCCATGTAGCCGATATGGCACTTTTAGCTTTTATTAGTCTTTCCTTTAGATGTGGTTGCATACTAAGATTACTAGCTATTGTCACCCCGAGATATTTATAGGTTTTCACAATTTCAATGGGCTGTCCGTTGAGATGCCATTTTTCATTTCTGCACTCTCTACCAGCTCTCTTCTTAAAAATCATAATTTTTGATTTTGTAAGGTTAACCGTAAGATTCCATAACTGGCAGTACAAATCAAGACGGTTAATCATTAATTGTAAGGATTCTGGCGAATGCAAATAGAACCACATCGTCTGCAAATAGAAGTGGCCTTTATTAGATGTCCCGCAATCTCTATTCCTCCAGGTAAAAAGTCGGTGAGGTCATCGATGTACAAAGCAAAAAGATATGGGCTTAGTGTACATCCCTGTCTTACTCCCATAGTTGTTTCAAACCATTCTGATGTTTCGGTCTCGCTCCAGACACTCGATTGGTTGTTCTCGTATATATTTTCGATAACCTTCCCGAACTTTTGCCTCATCCCAGCGTTATAAAGTTTGAATATTAAAGCTTTTCGATCGATATTATCGAAGGCTGCCTTGAAATCGACGAAAAACGTGAATAGTTTCTTTTTTTGTTCGATGAATGACCCAGCTATATTTTGCAGTACAAAAATGTTGTCTACGGTTGAATAACCATTCCGAAAACCTGCTTGGAATTCTTTGATCAAATGGTTGTTTTCGATCCAGATTGACAAACGCTCATTTAAAAGTTTTGTGAAAATCTTATAAGATGAGTTTAGGAATGATATTCCACGATAATTTGCGGGATCAGCGATATTACCTTTTCTGTAAATCGGATATATTATGGCTTGTTTGAATTGTTGGGGTAGGTTGCCTGTTTCCATCATCCCATTGAAAATCACCGCTATTTTGTCGATGAAATTGTTTGTCGCATACTTAAAAAATTCAACGGGTATCCGATCAGCGCCAGGTGCTTTTCCATCGTGAAGTTTTTTTAGAACGTTACATATTTCTCCCTGTGTAATAGGTGCATCTAGAATTTCATTTTCAATTAATGGGATTGCGTAGTGAAACGGCAGTATGCTACTTTGTGGGTTCAATAGCGTTTGGAAGTGGTTCATCAGTGTCCTTGCGTCTAGCTGAGTGCCAATTTGGGGTGCTCTGTAGTTGAATTTTTTAATTGCACACCAGAACTCCTTTGTATCTTTACAGTTCACCAATTTTAAAGCTTCGTTTTCAAAAAATCTTTTCTTTTTCTTCATACATATTTGCTTAAAAGCTGTATTTGTTTGGCAGTACATTCTTTTGAAGAAATGATCTCCAACCTTTCGAAAAACTTTTAGCCATCCAAAAGATATTCTTCTCGCTGTTTCACACTCGGTGTCAAACCATTTTTCTTTAAAAATGTTTCTTTTTTGATGAGCATGTGTATTTTTGGCGTGTAGGAAATTTTTATTAAATTGTCGATATCCGTTATATCGAGTTGAGTAGTTGTCTGCAAGTTGAGGTCGAGTTTTCGTCTATACTCCGATGCATATGATTGTTTCCACATCAGCTTATGGGGTAGTTGTATCGTTCTTGTATCTTCTCTTTCTGTCGGTGAAGTACCAAACTCGGCAACAGTAGGCATATGGTCTGAGAACTGTTGCGTCAAAACTACAAGATCATTTATTAAGGATATCCATAATCCACGTACCAAACAGTAATCTATGACTGAACATCCTTGTTGTCCTATGAATGTATACTTTCCACTGGAGTCTGAATTGGTTGTACCATTTAGTATATGAAATCCGTGAGAATCACATAATTCTAATAATTTCACTCCCTTTGTATTTGTGGTTCCATCTTCTGATTTTCTCACTTTACCTGCGAATCTGTTTTCCCTTCCCTCTTCTTTTCCTATTCTGGCATTTAGATCACCTATGATCATCATATCGTCGTATTTACAATGTTCAATTGCTTCCACTAACGCACCAAAATCTCTTTCCCAGTTGTTACAGTTGATATAAATTGGTAGTATATATAGTTTGTTTGATTCAATTGATATTTCTAAAAGTTTAATTTCATTTACCGATTCAAATTCAAAGGATAAGTTGTGTTTGGAACTATGTTTTTTATATCCAAAGAAGCATCCCCCACTTGCTCTTCCTCTTGTATTTTGTTTTACCGCGAAAATCCAAACAAATTCGAAGCTTTTAAAACGGTTTAAAAATAATTTATAATCTTCTTCTACTAAAAATGTTTCATACAGAAAAATAATATCAAATTTATTTATAAATTCATAAAAACCTACTTGTATTGACTTATTAATAAGGCCTTTGATATTATAGCTTAATATTCTCAATTTATTTATTTCTATTAATTTAATTTTATTTTGGCAGACGGCAGTTATACCCTATGACATGATAGATGAATAATTATTTTTATTTATAGTATAATTGGATTGTGTCCGTGCTAAGTTTCCGCTTTGAAATGTAGTAAGTATGTATGTAACATCGAAAACGAGAAAAACGTTCTGTTAACTTCGCTTGTATCTTCATGGATTGAAAGCTCAAATGATTTTATTGATAGGCAAAATCCACAGCCCTATTCTATTCGATTTTACAGACCAATACGGTTGAGTCTTGTCCACGAAATCAAGGATGTTTTGTGAGAGAAAAAGATACTTTTTGGATCAGCCTAACCACAATGAAAACCTATTTAGAGATATAAATTTGTTCATGTGAAGTTTTTTTTTAGTTTTCAAATGCGCGTCGTTCCCAAATTCCCAGTTCAACTAATTCAAATTCTACCAATTAATTCCAATCCAATGTGACCCCATGTATGGTATGTCCATTCTGTCATTATGTCAGTAACAATGTTCGTTAATTACCTAAACCACATCACACACGAGTACCATAAATACAAACTAATGGACATAGTATCGCTAAAAAAAAAATGACAGCCCCAACACCGCATCTATCACTGTGCCATAAGACTACACTCGGGCCCGGCGAACTTCCTCATCGAAATTAAGTGCTCACATATCACACAAACCCATTCCGCAAATGTCTGTCAAAATTGCCGCGCTGAATAACAACGAGATATCCTGGTCGAAATGACAGGCTGAATCAAGTGCCAGTGAAGCTCAGGAGTCAAGCACTCCTGCCAGCCGCCAGATTCAATCTGCCCAACAGCACAGCGCACACCACCATCCAGCCAACGTAAACACATCCCAAATCCATCAGCTAGTGTGTTCGCTTTTTGTGGTCACGTTACACCATGTAACGTGCGATAGTTCTTCCGCTATGTACGACGGCCGTGGCTGCCACTACAGGACCACCCAGGAACAGGAGCAGGAGCAGGAGCAGAATCTGCAGCGCAACAAGAAGGAAAATTCGATTTCAAGTTAATTGAAACCAAAAAGGCAATAAATTTCGGACTAATTTGATAATGGACAGGTAGAGGTGAGTAATTTGTTTTATGTTCACTCGCTCTGACTAGGGCTTCCGGTTTTTTTGTTTTTTTTTTGGTGCGCTGCTCCTTGGGGAGTTTCTTGTTCACAGGATGCTTTGTGAGGTATTATAGCTCCGGTGTATACATATATGATGATGTGTGATTGTGGTTCCTACCGGACAGGAGCAGGGGTCATGGATTAAACTCAATTGTCCAAACTGGGAATACATTAATACAAATTAAATTCCATGTAGTACTTTTGTATGTGTTGGTTTTAAAAGGAAGAACATTCGAAATCTCCTTAGAATTTCCATTGATCTTTGGCGTGGGAGTGACCTACATATATGTGGGGTGTATATGGGTGCTGCCATTGTCGTTTCTATTATCAGCGGATTAGCTCCGGAGATTAATGGAACAGAGAACTGAAGTTGACACACTCGGGTTGTCGAAAACAAAGCAAAGTTGTGCATGGGAAATGTCTAAAGAAAACGTTCATCCCTGTGTCGCAGGGCGAACGAAAACAAAGACAAGGCGAATTAATTTCTTAAATGAAAGCGAACACAAGAGCATACGCTCCCAACATGCAGTATACCAGTACGCCCTTGTGCTATTGTGTGCTGAGAGATGGCATGGTATTAATGTGCCCCACCAAATAAGACAAGTGGCGTATGTACATACGGAATTCTTGGAATTGGAAGCAGTTATTCGTTTAGCTGGGTCCTGTACCGATTAGCAAGACAAAGATTACCAAGCCATTTGGGCTTTGCCACTTTGGGACTATTCTCGTGAGGCATTAATAATTGTTGGGATTAATTTGTTACGAGGGGGTGGTGGTAATTAATATTTTCAGATGCTAGAGGGAATTGGATTATTAAAAAAACATAATTGGCATACAAATTAATAATGGTCTGCACTTGTTGGGGGTTTCATATTTCAATTTCAATGGAAAATTGTCATAATGAGTTTGAAGTGATTTTCAGAATCGTTTTGAGTGAATTTTGTGATTTTAAGCAAAGGGAAATATGATTTCCCTGATAAGGTGTACTCAGATAGGCTTAAATGTTACAAAAACCTTGTTTACTTACTTTTTTAATGCCTATAAGAACGATGTAGGCATTGTCTTCAACCAACGTGCCTTTCCAATTAGGTCGGTTCTTAGATAAATGCATCCATTGGCACACTTCGAGTTGGTTAAGATCGGTTTCTTCGTAAGTACGCCTCTTAAGGAGAGGTTTTTTTTTTAGCGGGTCATGGTCTGCATGTGAGTCGACGCACAGTGGGGCAGCTCATATGATGGAGTCGGAATAAACTCAAAAAATGAATTGAGTGAGATGAGTACACAAAGTTGTTTTTCCGTTATAATACATTCCAGTGCATTTTTTGCAAAAACAGTTATATTTTTTTCTTGCTTTTTCACTTAGAACGAGCTAATTGAAAGTAACACTTTAATTCTTCGTGCACCGTGTGTCTTAAGAAGTAGTTCAATTGGCGCGTGTTTGCGTATCTGTAATTTTTCTTTTAATCTCGTGAAAGTTAAAAAATAATATGGAATCGATAGCTTCAAATATGTACTTACTATGTGGATTTAGTTGTATGCAAAAACTATAAAAGCAATTTTTGTTTTTTTGTTTTTGTATATGCATTCAAACTTCAAAAATATTAAAGATAATTTCGTAAATAGCTAAAGCAAAAGTAGATTTCCACACGTTTCCACACGGAGATATTTATTTGTCAATATAGCTTGACTTCTTGTGTATACAATACAAAATAAAACGGGTGCTCATATGTACCCCATTTTTTTTAATTCAGTTTTTCCTAATCCACCACTTCAACAAATGTGGTGTATTAATTCACACATATTCTTAAAAAGTTCTTATTTTCGTGTAGGTTCGCATTCAAATGTTGTGTTTTATACAAGGAAGGAGTTGTTTAACCTTATGAAGGAATCGGGGCTTGAAACCCTAGAACAAAAATTTAATTTTTTGGAGATACACCTTGAAGCCCACCACAATATAAATGTTAAAGAACTCCAGCATACAATTTCGCAATTTAGAATAAGATTTAGAGAAAAGTGGTTAAAGTGTGCTAGAAATGAAATTCGTTTTAAAAAAGAAAATGAGATTTGGTTGCATACATCAATAGCCTTCAAACTCTTGGATAAAGCAACTCCGCCAAAACAGCGAGGCGGCCGACCAGAAAAGCCGTTTGAAGAAAGCAGCGATAGAAGCAAACGATTCAAAACAGAAGCAATGCGAAAGGAGCTGTCAACTTCGCAATTAGGATTTGCGACAAAGGTAAATCTACGAGCAGCAGGTCATCCAGTTGCATCAAAATTAGTAGAGGACCTAGTGCGTTCACCTCAGCGTGCAATTAATTATAAAAATGTGTTCCATAAAGAACAACAACGAACTCGACAGATGTCGGGGGAAGAAGCACTGTCAACCGTAGTCGAGGCCAAGCTCAGAAGACACCAATATTATGTTATTAGAGCCAAAGACCCTGAAAGATTTCCTTCATACAAAGTTGTTCAAACTGCAAAAAAAAAAAAAGTGCTATCCGAAAAGAGAAGACATGACTGTAACAGATACATCAGCTGAAGTGACAGTTCAAGCTTTGATGAATCATACTGTGGAACGTTTGATATTAGCTCAAAAAGATGTAATATTTTTTTTTAAAGATGAGCAATTAAGCGATTTGTGTTTGATTTCTAAGTGGGGCTTTAATGGTAGTTCTGGGCACAGTTCATACAAGCAGATATATGTTGGAAAGGATGCTGATGATTCTAGTGTATTTATAAGTTCTGTGGTCCCCCTCCAATTGGTTTCTGAGAGCTCAGAAGAAAAAGCTGTAATATGGCAAAATCCTAGACCTTCTTCAACCAGGTACTGCCGTCCAATAAAATTTGTATATACGAAAGTATCAGCTCAAGTTTCGGTATCTGAAAAGCTCAGAATAGATGCTCAAATTCAGAGTCTTTACCATTCAAAAGTTAACGTTGAAGAAAAGGTTGTTGAAGTGGCACATAAACTCGCCTTTACAATGGTGGACGGAAAAGTTTGTAACGCTTTGACAGATACCGTCTCATCTCAGCATTGTTATATCTGTGGTGCATGTTCCAACGACTTTAATAATATTGAAGAGCTGCTGTTAAAACCCTACAATCCCAGTGCATTGCAGTTTGGCTTGTCAGTGCTGCACTGTTGCATTCGAGTTTTTGAGTGCCTTTTGCATGTGGGCTATAAGCTTCCAGTAAAAAGATTTTTTTTTTTATAATTTACACGTACTCAAGGGGTTATGAATACCCTTTATATGTTACCATAGTACGAGCGTTAGATAAGGGGAAGAAAGAAAGGATACGAAAGATTTTGGATGTAGTGGAGACTTAAACTCCATGGGTGGTGTCCGAACTAGCTTCGGGGAGTCACTTTTGCTTGTGTTCGTTAAATTTGAAGAAATTCAAGATGGTGTGCATACTTTTAGGTATTACACCGACCTTTTATTTATTTTAAATAAAAGTGAAATGGATTTTGGTTGGGATTGAACGCGCAACCTTCCACTCAACAGACGAACACATTACCACTACACCGCGGCCACCCATATGATGATGGATGGAGAGTTCGTCAAGAGGATAAAGATGTTGTAGCATCAAATAAGGCTCGAATACAAAAAAAGTTCAGAGATCGAATGGGTCTCATTGTTGATCAACCTAAGCCTGGTTTTGGGAACTCCAATGATGGCAACACTGCTAGACGATTTTTTAGCAACGCAGATGTGGCATCTGAAATCTTGGGTGTCGATAAGACATTGATTGAAAAACTGCATGTTGTACTGGCAGCCATTTCAAGTGGCTATGATATAAATACTGAAAAGTTCAGAGTATTTGCACTGGATACTGCCAAATACTTTGTCAATATTTATCCGTGGTATTATATGCCTCCAACTGTACATAAGCTACTAATCCATGGTCCAGATGTTATTTCTGCTGCTCTTCTTCCAATAGGCCAACTCTCTGAAGAAGCGCAGGAAGCCAGGAACAAAGACTTCAAAAAATATCGAGAGAGCTTTTCAAGGAAATTATCCCGGCAAAAATGCAATAAAGATGTTTTTAATTTAATGTTAATAACATCAGATCCGCTAATAACAAGCTACAGGCAATTGCCTAAAAAACAGGTTAAATCATTTCCTAAAGAAGTTTTCGATTTAATCATTGCTCCTAATGTTTTTTGTTCTGAGAACAGCGATGAAAGTGAGAGTGATTGTCTATCAGATAAATCTGAATTTTAGTTATTTCTTGGTGTGTGTATTTACTTGTTGTAATATTAATTTTAATTTGTAATTTAAAAATATGAATTACAAAAAAAAATCGGAACTTTTTTTTTTCAATTTAAAAAAAGTCAAATATGGTCTTTCTATGAACTAATAAAAGATTCTTACATAAAAAAATATTTTTCAGTATAGCTAGCCCATCACATGAATTGTTTCCGGTTTTTGGGGTATCTTGCCCCACTGTGCGACGTCTCTGCCGGTCGGAGTAATAGTGTCTATTTGATATGCTTATCCTAGCCATATTAAGCTTTCAGATCAGAGCTTTTCACAAGATCGATGTCGCTGTACAGCTCATAAAGTAATTTGTTGAATCTTTGCCTTATAATCCGTTAATAAAAACGGAACCAATGATTTTGATTAAATCGACCAAGGATTTCATTTATTATGATCCATGCCTACCCGCAGTAAAGCCACGTTGGGTTGTTTAGACTCGCCTTAGTACCTCGAGTAAGGGCTTTCTTAGCCCGGAAAATTAACGGTGGGCAAGAGTAGATAGTTCTTCGCTTGATATCCGACGAAATAATGTTGTCCGAATCAATATCGTGTAGCAGAGTTATGGAATGTGATTTACTACCTCAAAGTTGTAACTGTGTATAGTGACGTTCTGTCCAATTCGCTAACTAATGTTGTATGTCTCTTCAGTCTTACCGCCCTTAAAACCTAAACTCACTTCAGTAGGTCATATCTCTATACTCCCAAGCCGAGCGATGACAACATCGTTTGGTTCGACAAATTATGTTGATACCGTTAGCGTCTGCAGGTAGTAGCATAGAACATGTGGTTCCTACAAGACGGTTTCACATGCTACGATGCGAAAGTGTGTACGTCCTTGTTGTGTGCCTCGTATATATGAGCATATTGTCGATTTGGTTGGCATTTCGACAGTCTAGAAACACCAGGTCGCTTATGGGAACCTAGTGCTATTGACCACTGTATTACATCCAGCTGCGAATTCTGTTATTCAGGAGCCATTTTTTATTTTCCTTTCGAAGAGGATGTGCTTTCCAACTAACCCACTGTTGTGAAATATTAAAAATTCAATAATTGTAATAGGGCGTGACGATCGCTTGGGTTTTTAAAACGAACACACTTGTGGATATTCAATGCCCCTTTTTTGTGAACGAGTCCAATAGCGCGCGAAAAAATCGTAGGTATACAGGCATATGACACTTTCTTTCTACAAGTAGATTTCTTGGAAGGTTTTTTTGGCATTCTGTCGACGCAACCCAAGCCATCGCCACCGCCACTAGAGAAAACAAAATACCAATTAATAAACGTACAATACATTTAGCAAAACTGAGTTGCGTTTGTATTATGTTACAAATTGGAAAAGCCAACGTGAAAAGGGTTTGCGTCAACATCTTTATTAATTGCCAATTGTTTGCCAACATATTCATTGCCATACCGGGTTAATTAGTCAAAAACGCCATTTTATACAGCCGCCACATTTTTAAAAACGCAGACTAGAAGAAACTTGTGTCTATTGCCATTAACCCAGTTGCAGTTTTTTGTCAATGCAGAACGATTCACAGGTAAGAAGAAGTTCTCGCCTTATTAAACACGCATCTATCGCACAGGAAGAAATCAAGCTGATGTCGATGCAAGAAGAACGAGAAAATTCCGACACAGATGATCCTGACATGAATGCCACCATGCGGGAACACAGAAGCCAGCCAGGCATGCCATCGACCTCGTCAGCCATTGAAGAACTTCAAAAGCAGATGCAAGAACTTCGAAAACAGTTGGGAGCTGCTACAGCTAACGCGGCTGCCGAAAAAGCAGAACGCCTCCGTATTGAGCAACTGCTCATTAGCCGTCAGCCGGACAGCTCTAGCCGCGTCTCCAATGAAGCGTTTTCAGCCGCCACGACTTCTTCCACAAGCCAGGATTTGGAAAGTCGTTCAACAGCAACAACAGCCATGTGCATGGGTGCTGGAACAACCCAGTATGCATCGCACACACATTTATCGCCGTCATATCCATTCCATTTGCCGCCAGCCACGACGACAGTCATGTCTACCAGTGTCGGAACAGCTAAGTACGCATCCACATCGCAGCCACCACAAAGCTTTAGAATCCCAGTAGTGCCAACATTTCTGTCGCCTCTTGGGGCCACCCAACCCAGCGGTTCACAAGCGAATCCTTCCTCACAATCATTTACGTCGCCGATGTTTGTATCTAGCGTTCCATTATCGCAATCAAGTACTCCAGGTAATGGCCGAAGACTCCACGACCTACCAGCTTTCACTGGTCGACCTGAGGAGTGGCCTATGTTCTGCACCGCCTATCTAGAGTCCACCGCAATGTTTGGGTATTCCAATGTGGAAAATCTATTCCGCTTACAGAAGAGCATTAGAGGGGACGCAAAGATGGTAGTGGAAGCTCTTCTAATCCACCCAGAGAATGTAGACCGCGTAATGGCAGCCTTGGAGTTTCGCTTTGGTCGCCCAGAGTGCTTATTACAAAGCCAACTATCGATTGTGAGGGAGATCGCGCCAATTCCAGAAAGCAAATTGGAAATGCTTATTCCATTCGCCACAAGAGTGCAAAACTTATCCACATTTCTGGAGTCTAGTGGTATGTATCAACACTTAGCTAACCCCACATTGATCGACGAACTTGTTAGCAAGCTTCCAATGAGCAAGCGTTTGGAATGGGCCCAACAAAGCATCAACATCAAGCCGTATCCTACTGTGAAACATTTCGACAATTGGTTAAGCGAAATAGCAAGACTCGTATGCCTCGTCACTACTTACTCGCTTCAACCATCTGTCAAAATTGAGAACAAGCCGAGAACCAGAAATATGCTATTGACATCAAAGACTACTGAGGACCGATACCAATACCAGAACCACCAACATGGAACAAAGGTGCAGCCAGCCGCCGAACAGCCTTCATCAGCCGCTGCGAAGAAGGATGTATGCCGCCACTGTCAAGGGAAGTTACATCCTTTAGCCAACTGCCAAAGTTTCACAAACTTGGAAATCGCAGCAAAATGGAACTTCGTCAAGAAGAATAGGCTATGCTTTTCCTGTTTAAAGTTCGGACACAACGTTAGTACCTGTAGACAGCGGAAACCTTGTGGAATTGATGACTGCTCGCGAGTTCACCACCCATCACTTCATGAACCCAAACAGTCGCAGATGCCATCGACATCCATTGATGATAACGAGCGAGCACCCAGAACATTACTGAGTTGCAACACAAACGTGAACCCAACAATATTCTTCCGTGTGCTACCAGTTAGGCTTTACAACGACGACATCATGGTAAAGACCTTTGCGCTCTTGGACGAAGGCTCGTCCGTGACAATAATGGATTCGGATTTAGCGGAACAACTTCGCTTACGTGGTCAAAGTAAGTCCATTAATTTGCAGTGGTTCGGTAAGGAGACATCAACCAAGGAATCAGTAGCGGTTGACCTTCAAATCAGCGCCGACAAAGAAAACGCCGAGATGTTTTCATTAAACGGAGTCCAAACTGTTAGAGGACTGAATTTACCAATTCAAACTCTTACGGCTTCTGATGTTGAGCCATTCCTTCATCATTTGGATTTGATGTCACTTGCCGAATATAACAACGCTAAGCCAAAGGTGTTAATTGGACTAGAACACTGCCATCTAGGAGCACCAATACGCGTCATTAGATCCAATGAATATCAGCCAATTGTCACGGAAACGAAATTAGGATGGGTTGTCTATGGCAGATCGTCTGGAAAAATGGTAAGAGACAGCAGTTCTGAATTCATCCTTCATAGCAAACACGTTGGGGAGGAGACGAAGCTAGACCAGATGGTGAGTGATTTCATCGAGTTAGATGGCTTTGGCAGTCAAAGGCTAACGAAGCAGCCAGTCTCAGCAGTTGAAAACAGGGCGTTGCGAATTCTTTCCCAAACAACAAAGAAAGTTGGAGCTCGTTATGAGACGGGACTTCTGTGGAAAGATGACATGTTTGCAGTTCCATCCAGTGTCGAAATGGCGAAACAAAGATTACGAATCCTAGAGTCTAAGATGTCAAAGAATCCAGAGTTTAGTGCAGCTTACAAAGAAATTATCAGGAATTACATCGAAAGTGGATATGCGAGGAAGCTGACAACTGCAGAGGCAGGTGCAAGTACTTTAAGGACATGGTATCTTCCACACTTCGGTGTCCATAACCCGAATAAACCAGGCAAAATTCGGCTGGTCTTTGATGCGGCTGCTAAGGTGAGTGACACGTCAATAAATGATTTCTTACTTAAGGGTCCGGACGATCTTAAGCCACTGCTGGCTATCCTTTTCAACTTTCGGATGCGGCCCGTCGCAGTCACTGGAGACATTAAGGAAATGTTTTTACAAATCTTAATCCGCCAAGACGACCAGGACTCGCAGCGTTTCCTCTGGAGGGACCAAAGAAATCAGCCAATCGATGTTTACGTCATGAAGTCCATGACGTTTGGTGCCACTTGTTCTCCATGTTCAGCAAACTTCGTAAAAAACATCAACGCCATGAAGTTTGTAAATAAGCACCCGAGAGCCGTCGAAGCGATAGTTGACCACCACTACGTGGATGATTACGTGGACAGTTTTGACAGTGAGGAAGAAGCCATAGAGGTTACGAAGAATGTAATCGCAATTCACAAAAGCGGGGGATTCCAGCTACGAAATTTTACCTCCAATTCAAAAAGGGTGTTAAGTAAGATTTCTGATATGGACAAGGAGGGCGAGACAATGCAGAATGTTGACATGAACATCGAAGCTACAGTAGAGAAAGTTCTTGGCATGTGCTGGAACCCAACTGAAGACATCTTTACCTTCCATATAAAGTTCGCCAAAGTTAGCAAAGACATCATCATGGGGGAAAGATGTCCAACCAAACGTGAATTCCTGAGTGTGACGATGTCTATATTTGATCCACTCGGGATGATTGCCAACTTTGTCATACACCTCAAGTTGCTGCTCCGGACAATATGGATCAAGGGTATTGGCTGGGATGAGCTAATTCCCGCAGAGGTTTTCCAAAAATGGACATCGTGGAAAGCCGATCTTACAACTATAACTAGCTGCAAGATTCCCAGGTGTTACAGTCCTTTCGTTACTTCAGCCAACCGCACAAGTCTTCACATTTTCGTCGATGCCAGTGAAGAGGCCTTCAGTGCGGTTGGATATCTACGTATCGAGGAAGGTAAAAGGATTACCGTGTCGTTCGTATGCGGCAAGACGAAGACCGCTCCTAGAAAATTAATGTCCATCCCACGCCTGGAGCTGTCAGCAGCCATTTTGGGTATACGACTGTGCAACATAATATGCGAAAACCACAAGTTGTCATTGGAGAGTCGAATGTTTTGGAGCGACTCCAAGACAGTTTTAAGTTGGCTTAAATCAGACCCTCGTCGTCACAAGCCGTTTGTTGCATTTCGTATTGCAGAAGTGCTTGAAAGCAGCCAGTGCAGCGAATGGCATTGGGTACCAACCAAACTTAATCCGGCAGATGATGCGACCCGTGCGCGCTATCCCCCAAATTATAAGGACAACAAGTGGTTATCTGGACCGTCATTTCTACAACTACCCAAGAACTCTTGGCCTGTTCCATCGGATGACGTCACGAGTTTCGTTTGCGAGGAGGAGGTCCGGCCCAAGTATCTTTTGCATACCACCTTGGTGAGTAGCCTAGTTATTGACTTTTCAAGGTATTCAAAATACTCAAAGCTGCAAAGAGCTATGGCCTGGGTCATAAGGTTCATAAAGGCTTGTCAACGCAAACACAGAGAGAGAGGAGAGCTGTCAGCCGCCGAGCTCGTCGATGCTGAACAAGTATTATGTTCGGAAGCCCAGCACGAATACTTTTCCGATGAAATCGCCCAAATAAGAAGTCAACAACCCGTCGAAAAAACCAGTAGCATTCATAAGCTTACTCCTTACATGGATGATTATGGTCTCTTACGCGTCTACGGGCGCATAGATGCCGCCACCACCATACCATTCGCAGCCAGGCGCCCCATAATATTGCCCAAATGTCATCGCCTAACAATGCTGATCGTGGATCACTTCCATCGCCGCCTCCATCACCAAAATGATGAAACTATAGCAACAGAAATTAGACAGAAGTTTTGGGTACCAAGCCTTCGTACTATCATACGACGGGTCAAAAATGAATGCCAGTTTTGCCGAATCCGCTCTGCTTTGCCGTTACCGCCGCTAATGGGACAGCTCCCCGAGGATCGTATAACGCCATTTGTAAGGCCCTTTTCTTTCACAGGACTGGACTACTTTGGGCCAGTCATGATAACAAACGGACGTCATAGGGAAAAACGATGGATCGCCCTGTTTACATGCCTGACAGTTAGAGCCCTGCATCTCGAAGTTGCTGCGGATCTATCAACTGATGCCTTCCTCTTATGTCTTCGCAATTTTGTCAATAGGAGAGGGGTGCCAATACGTATCAGGAGCGACAATGGTACTAACTTTCTCGGTGCCAAAAATGAACTGCTGACCAATAACATCTTCGATAATGAAGCCATCAAAACTGAACTATCTGGGAAAGGCATCGAATGGGTATTCAACTGCCCTTCCAATCCGCATGCCGGTGGATGTTGGGAGAGACTAGTCAGATCCGTAAAAAGAGTTCTGGTATATACCCTTCACGAGCTAGCGCCTAAACTTGAAACCCTGATGAGTGCTCTAATCGAAGCTGAAAACATCATCAACAGCAGACCTCTAACCCATTTGCCAGTGTCAGTACAAGATGAGGAGCCATTGACGCCAAACCATTTCTTACTAGGAGCACCAAATTCGACGCAAACACCGGGCCCGATTGATGACAGAACGCTGTGTGCGCGCAAGCAGTGGCGCATTAGCCAACAAATAAAAGATCGGTTTTGGAGAAGGTGGATGCGGGAATACCTACCAATGCTCACTAGACGCTGCAAATGGTTTAAGCAGGTGCCACCCATTGCAGTTGGTGATCTTGTACTTGTCTGTGACGTTGATTTACCAAGAAGCCAATGGAAGCGAGGAAGAGTCATCAAGGTGTTTCCAGGGCAAGACGATCAAGTCCGCTCAGCCGAGATCAAAACATCGTCGGGAATTCTCAGAAGACCGTCAGTTAAACTAGCAGTGTTAGATGTCAGTGAGGCTTCGGTAGGACCAGAGCGCCTCACGGGGGATGGGATGTTGTGAAATATTAAAAATTCAATAATTGTAATAGGGCGTGACGATCGCTTGGGTTTTTAAAACGAACACACTTGTGGATATTCAATGCCCCTTTTTTGTGAACGAGTCCAATAGCGCGCGAAAAAATCGTAGGTATACAGGCATATGACACTTTCTTTCTACAAGTAGATTTCTTGGAAGGTTTTTTTGGCATTCTGTCGATGCAACCCAAGCCATCGCCACCGCCACTAGAGAAAACAAAATACCAATTAATAAACGTACAATACATTTAGCAAAACTGAGTTGCGTTTGTATTATGTTACAAATTGGAAAAGCCAACGTGAAAAGGGTTTGCGTCAACACCCACCGAAGATGTTTTCCTTACCGGTCGCATTGCAGTCCTCAACAACGATCTTTACATCGTTTTACGAACAGGCTCCGTAAGTTTCGTGAGTAAGGTCGTAAAATTCCTCATTGAAAGGGTCTTAACTCTCATCGGTAGAGTTCGATGTTCGCATTGCAGTCCTCAACAACGTTTCACTAACAGGCTCCGTAAGTTCCGTAAGTAAGGTCGTAAAATTCCTCATTGAAAGGGTCTTTACTCTCATCGGTAGGGCATGAGCACATATAGGGCTGATATTGGAAAACGTTGCATTAAAGTCCCCAATTATGATCTTCACATCTTATTCCGGACAGGCTCCGTAGGCATGAGCACATATAGGGCTGATATTGGAAAACGTTGCATTAAAGTCCCCAATTATGATCTTCACCCCTTATTCCGGACAGGCTCCTTAGGTTCCGTCCAGGAGGTCGTAAAATTCCTCATTGATAGGCTCTTTACTGTCATCAGTAGGGGCATGTGCACATATAGGGCTGATGTTGCAAAACGTGGCTTACATTCTTCGTAGTTTGCGTCCAGGTAGTCCTAAAATTCCTCATTGCTAGGCTCTCTACTGTCGTCGGTAGGGGCTTGTGCAGATATAAGACGAATAATGCAAAACGTTACTCTGATGAGGATCACAGCCTGGCGATCACTTATTTCCCACCTACCCCGTGGGAGTTCACACGGAAGCCAGGCGATCACTAGATCACTAACCGGCTTAAAGTCGATTACTCTTGACCTATGTTGGCTCCCCACAACGAATCCACATCCTAATACATGCAGCCTTGAGTGTCAGCTGTTACACACGTTGCATGTTTTTTTCATTTTTGTATTCTCAAACCTGTCCAACATATTTCCAGAATCGTAGTAATTTCTGTCCTATACCGCGAGAACAAATTCGAGTTTTTCAGTAGGGGGGTGTAAATAGCCACTTAACCAAATTTGCCCATAGAGGAACGACACTGGGTGGCGTCATCTCTCATCTACTCTGGCTTATGGTTATGAATAAAATTCTAGTTAGGAACGGGTCAGAGTTGTCGCGTATGCGGATGACCTGGTAATGCTAGTGTCAGGACAATTCCCCTCAGTGATAATTGAAATCATGGGCGCTGCTATCGACAAGGTAAGCACCTCGGCTGCAAGTTGTGGCCTTGGCGTAAACGCGAGCAAAACGGAATTGGTTCTATGCACCACCAAAACCAAAATACCCGACTTCACCCTTTCCCGTCTTGATGGCCAACCACTCACGCTACCTTTCAGCTCTAGGTATCATGCTTAACCCAAAACTTAAATGGAAAGACAACATCGAACATAGAGTAGGAAGGCGTGTGTTGCCATCTATGCTTGTAGCAAAACTTTAGAAATGACGTGGTGACTTCAACCAAAGAAGTCATTGTGGATGTACACAACAGTGGTACGTCCAATTCTCACATACCTAACAAAACTTAAAAGGCTGCAAAGAACAGCCAGTATATGCACCACGGGCGCGCTGAGGTCGGCGCCAATGGATGTCCTACTGTAATATTGCATCTCTTGCCTCTCGACCTACAGATAGAAGATACCGCTTTATGAAATTCACTAAGACTCAAGGAGTCAGGATGCTAGAATGCAAGGCCATATCGCCACAGTAAAATCCTGGAATCGTTACCAAACGGCGTGTTCACGTTTCCATCAGACTACGTAACACCTATACTAAGCTTCAAGGAAGGCTTCCATGTAGTAATTCCTACCAGAGCTGAGTGGAAGAGAAACAAAGAGATCTCGACACGATAGTCTACATCGACGAATCTAAGATGAACTATGGTCTGAGGTCTTGAATCTACTCGGAATCACCGAAAATATCAGTTTCATATCGCCTACCGGAGTTTTCCAGCGTATTACTGGCGGAACTACTGGCTATCCGAGAGGCTTGTACGCTACTGGGGAGTGAAACTACGGAAAAGCGGAAAAGGCAGAACACCTTGTCGAAGTTGTAAAGTATCTCGCGTTGCTCATACCAGTCATTTACCTGCAAAATAGCCAAGCGGCCATAAAGGCCATCAACTTAGTTACCATATCTTCCGAACTGGTACAAGAATGCCGGAACCAAATTGTCCACCTTGCCAAACGCTTCAGGTTCACACTTCTCTGGGTTCCAGGGCACAGTGACGTTAAAGGAAACAAGTGTGCAGACGAGCTAGACCGGTAAGGCTCAGTAAGGCTTCACGGTTCACTTGCGGCAAGGGTCCGTATCCCACTAGATGCGGTTAAGGGACAAATACACTCATGCTTCCTGAAAAAGGCCGACTCCAAATGGTGATAGTTAAAAAATTGTGTCATATCGAGGAGGATATGGCCCCCCTACGACAAAAACAGAACAAACAAACTAAATAGAACCCGGCTAGATATCGCAAGAATTACGGCAATAGTCATGGGCACTGGCCAATTGGAGACCATGCGGCCAAACTAGGGATCTGGGGAACTAGGGATACAACAATCAATGTCGCCATTGCGGGAACACAAATGCGAGAGAAACCCTCTCCCAGTTCATATGCAAATGTCCGGCACTAGCAAGAGCTGGATTGCGTGCGTTAGACCAACAATTTTTCGACAACCTTAGCGACATCTCGGGTAAAAGGATGCAAGTCCTTATTCACTTTCTAAGCCTCACAGGCTGAATCTAGAGACGGCCTGCATCTAATTCACAATAACAATCATAATATAGGTCACACGAGTCGTGGTAACAAAAAGGCATATAAGTGCTACTTGGGTTCATGCCGAACAGCCACTTCTACATACCTACCTACTAAGGGGTGTAGAGCTTGTACGTTCTCGTAAGTTGTTGTTTGTGGTCCCTACGGCCTGGTTGGTATTTGAGGGGATCCGTTATCCGACGCAATTGTCTCACTCATAGCCAGCTTTTTTTTTTTTACGTGGTAAGCACAATCTGGATGGCTAGCTCCAATTTATTATAAACCCTTAGGAAAGGGGGTCATCAGTATACATAACAAAAATGAGCGCTGCCGTTGTTATTTCGGCTCATCTATCAGAATATCTATCCAATGTAACGGGTGATCCAAGTAGAGATACTTTTTTCAATAGCCTTTTTTGACAGATCACGTGTGAGTCGTGTCATGCTGTCATGTTTTTTTTTGTTTAGTATTGTTTGGCATTTCATAATGGAAAGACTTACGCGTGAACAACGTTTACAAATTGTTCAACTTTTTTATGAAAATTCACGTTCTCTGAGGAATGTGTTTCGTGCACTTCGCTCAACTTATGGTCAACATAATCGGCCTACTGAGCGTACTATTCGCAACACCATCACCCATTTTGAGACCCAGCATTCATTATTGGATAATATTCGACCGAATAGACCACGTCCAGCACGCTGTGAAGAAAATATAGCGGCCGTAGCTGAGAGTGTACACGAAGACCGTAGAGAGTCGATACGGCGCCGTTCGCAGCAACTCGGACTGACGTATGGAACGACTTGGCGCATTTTACGTCAAGATCTTTTGAAAGCGTACAAAATACAGCTTGTGCAACAACTGAAGACGCTCGACCTTCCCAAGCCCATTGAGCGAAGGCTCTTGAAAAGTTCCAAGAAGATCCGACGTTTTCGAGGCAAATTTTGTTTAGCGATGAGGCCCATTTCTGGCTCAATGGGTATATAAACAAACGAAATTGCCGCATTTGGGACGAAGAGCAACCTGAAGAGATTGAAGAACTGCCACTTCATCCAGAAAAAAACAACGGTTTGGTGTGGTTTGTGGGCCAATGGAATCATCGGTCCATATTTCTTTAAAAATTATGCCGGTGCGAACGTAACCGTCAATGGCGACCGTTATCGTGCCATGATAACCGACTATTTGATGCCTGAAATTGAAGCTCATGATCTCGGCGACATTTGGTTTCAGCAAGACGGCGCCACTTCCCACACATCGCATCAATCAATGGACTTATTGAGAGAGCATTTCGGTGAGCACATAATTTCACGTTTTGGGCCGGTCGATTGGCCACCAAGATCGTGTGATATCACACCGTTAGACTTTTCCTGTGGGGATATGTAAAGTCAAAAGCTTATGCCGACAAACCCGCTTCGATTCAGGCCTTGGAGGAAAACATCACGCGTGTCATTCGCCAGTTACCAGTCGAAATGCTCGAACGAGTGATCGAAAATTGAACTCAACGGATAGACCACCTGCGACGTAGCAACGGCCAACATTTGATAGACCTAATCTTCAAAAAATAAATGCCAAAGAATGTTCTTTCAAATGATAATAAACATTATCCGTTAAATTTGAATTTTCTGTGTTTTTTTCTTTAAAAAAGTAGGGAACCTCGAAATGTATCACCCTTTATCTATTAGTCAGACCTAGCCCTTCAGATTCCTAGATGAACTTTTTTTATCGAATAAGTCGAAGCAGCTTAAATATATTTCTCACCTTGTCCATCCAAATTGAGACTGTAGGCGCCACCGTTGACTCCACCTTGGTTATTCTTCCACTGCCCTCTTTGGAATGGAATAAATTCCTTTGTGTGAGTACACGTCCTTTCTCCAATCTCATCCGCTGCCGTCAAGACTTAACATAGAATTGAAACCATACCTATGGTCATGGTACTAGGCACTTACCAGTCGCCATAAGAAGGCTGAGAGTCGGAGTTCAGCTAGGAGAGAACTCAAGGTTTCATAATAATCGCATTGCTTAT
Source organism: Rhingia rostrata (assembly GCA_949824845.1). Taxonomy (NCBI): domain Eukaryota; kingdom Metazoa; phylum Arthropoda; class Insecta; order Diptera; family Syrphidae; genus Rhingia; species Rhingia rostrata. Next base: position 40,825,566 of record OX463756.1, on the reverse strand, counting down.
CACCGAAGATATATTCAAGAAGAAGAAGATCCATAAGTTGTAAGGCAATGTCGACCTAAACACCAAATGATGCCTAAGGGATGTGAAATAAAGTTGAATCCTAGTATTAATTTTACAAATAAAACCAATCAAACAGCTGCAATATATAATTTTTTTTTTAATTTCAAAACTAAACACATTTTCAATGTAAAAAACAAAAATAAAACAAATTAACAGGCATAAGTCATTCAATCCAAAATCCTTTTCCTTTTTTTAACAGAGTTAGCATCCAGCTAAGGTGATGTTAAATTTGCTTTTATACTTGCGGCAGAACACCTTGTCGAAGTTGTAAAGTATCTCGCGTTGCTCATACCAGTCATTTACCTGCAAAATATATTATAGGTGTAAACAATGATTTAGGTATGAACTCTGTATCTAGACATAAAGATCGACGCATGTTATGTTTTCATAATTAAATTTAATTAAGAGCAGTCTAGCGTAAGCTCTGATACCACTTCTCTGAAAACATAAAGGATTAATGTGCATAGCAAAGTCTATCTATATGAGGTATGGCAATTGTATCTATGATGGATTAGATACTTATTATTCTCATGCCAATCGATTTTCTATACCGAATACTGGATATTGAAATGGAGTTTTGCATTTTCATTAATACATCAATGAGAATGCGCTAAATACACCGATACACAGATAGAATGAGAGGAAATTGAGGGAGCGCTTTGCGTCAAATTAAAATTTGAAATAGAATCCTTAAACAATATAAATACATGTACGACTGCAAATACATATATGAGTACACGAAATAATAAAGCCCGGGATCCAGTAAAGCCCATTGCATTTGCGATGACATTATACTGATGCTTTGAATGCTTACTCTGAATCCCATCGAGGGTATAAATAATATCTAGATAGATGCGAAATGATGGGTATACGATAGCGTTGATGAATCTGAAGTAGGACTTTGAACAGTAGTTCCCAAAAGAAAGGCGACATGAAGGACTTATATTTCGTGTAATAAAATCATGTTTTTAAAATCGAGTTTGTGAGTAGCATTGTAAGAAGGCATCCATTGTGAACTATTTTTGAATTTAATATGAACCTGGAAGTCCAGCCTAAGTATATGCAATGAAATGCATTAACCGAATAAATGGTTTGTTATCTATTGATGATTAGATGCAAAATGTCCAAGGTGTAACCGGATGGTCAAATGGCAGCCAAAGCGATTATATGATACAAAGAGTTTTCAACAAGCTTTTTTCTAACAACTCCGACTCTCAGCCTTCACGTTACTGAGTACCAAAGTGGCTGCGTGCCAAAGAGTATAGAACTACATAGAGTACGCATCACATCCAAAAAATTTGTAGCCGTTTAAGACGCGGGCGGTAAGTGCGAAGGGGAAATTTGTTCGATCGCATACGTCGGTTTTGCTGTTGTCTGTTGTTGGGGGGCAGCAGATAAGAGCGTGGCGGGAAGACGAGCGATGGTAGTGGAAGAACTGCCGAGTGGGAGTCAATGGTGGCATCTACAGTCCCAGTTAGGATGGACATAGATGAGCTGCTTTGACATGTTCGGACAACAGGTCATTTAGTAATCTTTAGGGTAAGTCAGACCCCTTGAACAGACATGGTGGCGGATGAGCCAAAAGGCCAACGGCAGCGCTCAATCTTGTAATGGATGCTGGTGTCCCCGTTTCCTAGGGATATGGAACAACTGGAAATGGGATTAACTACCCACTCAAATAAATACAAATTTTAGGCACAACAAGCTCGTTAGTACCTAGGACAGAGCTCTTCATTTGTGTGCATGTGTACGATGTCGGGACGTCCTGTTATTTGCCGACTCCGAACGGCGAATTTGAGATAAGCTTTTCTTGACAATTGATACTACTCGGATGGCTGCCAGATCATCACGAGAGGAGGGCCAGTGAAAAATCCTTTAGGTGAAAAATCATCCTAGCTAAGGCTAAGAAAAAAGCAACCAAGAGCCTCGGAAAGGAATGATCTTATTGTGGACGAACATGAAAAAATAAAAAAAGGGCAACGGCTGCACCTGGAATGTGAGAACATCAAACAGCACAGGTGCAGGCGAACAACTAGCGCAAGCCCCTAAGTTACTACAAAGCAGACATTACTGGTATGTAGGAAATACGATGGGATGGACAGGGCAATAGGAGGATAAAAAACTTTCGACTTTTCAAGCGTCATCACACATAGGTGCAAAAGACGGGCATGGAAAATATTTTTGTTGTGATTAGAGAAGGGCCACCGACCCAACGGCTTAAGTTAGTTTTAAGAAAAATAAAATAAAAATGAATTTAAAAAAAAAACCGACCCAACGGCAAGATTAATCGTCGCAACAAAAATGGTGTGCAGAAACAGCGACTATTCGGATGTGGAATTGTTATTAGTGCCAGACTTAAGCAAGAAGTCTTATATTTGAAAGACACAAGCAAACTCATTGTAACAATCAATGCCGAATTCGCCAACATAAGCCTTATGTGTGCTCACACTCCGACCGAGTAAAAACATGATATAGCGAAGGACTGCTTGTACGAGTTCCTTGACAAAACTTATGAGCGACTATCGAAGTACGATTTTAAAACCTCTGCGGCACGAAATGTCACTATAGACAGAAGACGGTTTCATCAACTCGATATCCATAAGGCGACATGGCGGTCACCAGATCAACTAAAGGTCAATCAAACTGATCACATTGGGATAGGCAAGAGACACGCATCCAGTGTTTTGGATGTCCGAACATTCCCTGGGGCTAACAACGTCTCGGGCCATGGACGTGGACATCCACCACGCTTTTCAATAAACCAGAAATACTGTTTAAAAAAAAATCTCGAAAGACTACAATCGCAGGAGACCGCCAAGGCCTACGCGGAACGCGTATCCCTTAACCTCTCGATTAACACCATTCCACCAGCATCGAACTTCGAAGAACAATGGCAACGATGCCAACACTCCATTCGATCTAAGCTGAGTCTCTCGCGCTTACCTGCGAGAAACCCTTGGTTTGATGAGTAGTGCCGACAAATGCAAAAAACAGTTCAACAACATGAAAACCCATGATTGATCAAATCTTCACACTGGATTCTGGAAAAAAACGAAGAAGTCGAACTCGATACCCACCACCTATTCATCGATTTCAAAACCACATACGGCAGCATTTATTGAGACGACCTATACAGAGCTATGTCTAGTTTTGGTATACTACCCAAACCGTCTGTGCAGGATGAGGATGAGTTCCAACCCCATTAAGGTTGGAAACGTCCTCACCGGCAAATTCGATACCAAAAAAAGAATTAAGTCAAGGCGATGCACTGCCAAGAGACTTTTTTCTATGATTCTAGAGAGGATAATGCGAGACTCAAGAGCCAACGCTAGAGGCGCAATCTTCCATAAATCTAGTTGCTTGGATGCGACGATACTAGTGCTAGCATAGAGAAGGAAACGGGAAAATGGGTTAAGCAGTAAATGAGGGTAAAAAAAAAAAATTTATGGCGCAACAGGCTCGTTAGTACCCAGGACCTAGCTTTTTTCCCACAACCATTCATGTGTGCGTGTGTACTTCTTAACACGATGGCGGGAACTCCTGTTTTATGCCGAACCCGAACGGCTAAGTTGAGATAAGCTTTTCATGACAATTGATACTACTCGGATGATTTGTCAGATCATCACGAGAGGAGGGCCAGTGCAAAATCATTTAGGTGTTGCTACGGCTGGGAATCGAGCCTAGACGTTCTGCACGGCAGTTCATCGCACTAACCATCGCGCCACTAAGCCCGTCGAAATGAGGGTAAGACTAAGTTTATGCTCTCAACACGAAAGGACACACAATATCGACATATTTGACAGAACGTCAACATTGACAGATATTACTTTGAGGTAGTGCGGGCCTCCTTTGTCTACCACGTCTCCGCTTTTAACTCTGCAAATAACATCTCGTCAGAAACTTACTCTGTCAACCGCTGTTTCTACGGGCTAAGAAGGCCCGTAGCCCTCACTCGAACTACTAAGGAGATCTTATATAAGACCCTGATCATCCCAGTCCTGCTCCTGGATGAAGAAATCCTTGGTCGATTTGAGAGGAAAATTCTTCGAAACATCTTCGGTCCCGTGTGCGTTGACGGGCTATGGAGACGAAGATTCAACCAAGAACTATACGAGCTGTACAGCGACAAGCCCCTGGTCAAAAAACTCAGCATTGGACGTTTAAGATGGTTGGGACATGTAGAACGAATGGACACCAATACTCCGGCTCGCAGAGTCTTCGTTTCCCAGCCAGACGTCGGACGCAGTAGAGGAAGACCTCGCCTCAAGTGCGCGCACAGGTAGAAACCGACCTCAACCAAATTGGAGTGCGCAACTGGAGGCAGTTAGCTACGGACCGGGCTAATTGGAGAGGCATGTTCCTTGAAGCCCAGGTTCATTCCGGACTATAGCGCCACTTAAGTAAGTAAGTAAGTAAGTAAGGAGATCATAGCACATAGGACCCTGATCATCCTAGTCTTGCTCTTTGGATGAAGAAATCCTTGGTCGAATTGAGAGAAAACTTTTTAGAAAAACTGTCTATCCCGTTTGAGTTAATAGGCTATGGAGACGAAGATTCAACCAAAAACTATAAGCGCTGTACAATGACATACCCTCGTCAAAAATAACTCCGCATTGGACGTTTAAAATGGCTAGGACTCGCAGAGTCTTCGATTCCCAGCCAGACGTCGGACGGGGCAGAGGAAGACCTCGACTACAAGTTAAATCCGAGCTCAATGAACTTAGAGTAAACCGCTAAGGTAGTTGTCTAAGGACCGGGCTAGTTGGAGAAGCATCTTGGTTGTTTGAGATTCATTCCGGACCACTTATGTACGTAAGTAGTTACGGACAACGTTATCTAAATATCTTGAGTACACCTAAATAATTTTTAACTGTCCCTGACTGTAAATGTCTGACAAATATAAAAAAAAAATTGACATGTGAAGTTTCCTTAATTTGCCGCTGCAAATCGGTATGCATTACATCGACTCGGACCACTACCTTGTTGCAGCCAAGGTTAGAATGCGGATAGCCACTACGCCACAACAATCCAGAAATACTATAAAAAACTTAATGCCGAAAGACTGCAATCGCCAGAGACCGCCAAGACCTTCGCGCAACGCGTATCCCTAAACCTCTCGATTAACACCATACCATCGAATGTCGAAGAACTATGGCAACGATGCCAACTAGCCATTAGATCAGCCGCAACTGATGTACTAGGTTCCTCGAGCCCACCAGCAAGAAACCCCTCGTTTGATGAGGAATGCCGACAGATGCTCGCAGCCAAGAACGAGGCCTACAAGGCTAAGCTGCAGGTGAAGACGAGAGCTGCCGTTGAGCTCTATAGGCAGAGAAGAAGGGAAGAACACCGGCTTTTAAGAAAGAAGAAAAAAGAGGAAGAAAAGCGCTCGATCGAGGATATAGAGAGGTGCCACTCCAGAAACGATGTTCGCAAGTTTTACCAAAGTGTAAGACGACAAAGCCAAGGATACAAGGCTCGAACAGAATCCTGTCGAGATGAACAAGTAAATATCGTAGTTGAGACACAGTCGATGCTGAGGATATGGAAGAACCACTTTCGCAGACTGTTGGCGATGATGGACAACATTCCGCTGTCAGGCAGAACGAACATTCAATATTGGCAACGACAGCGAAAACTGGAAACCACCCGACCTACTCAAGCTTAATAAGGCTGCCGGAAATGACGGTCTTCCCGTTGAGCTTAATAAAGCCGGCTGAGATGACTTGGTAAGTAACATCCACCAACTCATAAGCCAAATCTGGTCGGAAGAAAGAATGCCTGAAGAATGAAACTTCAGCATCTGCCCGATCAGAGGCATAAGCCTCCTCAACATCGCCCACCAAATCCTATCTGCCGTAATATGTGAACGCCTGAAACCGTTTACCAATAACCTGATTGGCTCTTATATGTGTGATTTAAGGCCACAACCGATTAAATCTTCACACTTCGGCAGATCCTGGAAAAAACCCAAGAAGTCCAAATCGATACCCACCACCTATTCATCGATTTCAAAGCTGCATACGACAGCATTTATAGAGACGAACTATACAGAGCCATGTCTGGTTTTGGTATACCGCCCAAACTCGTCCGTTTGTGTAGGATGCCGATGGAGAATTCTCGCTGCTTCATCAGGGTCGGAAACGACCTCACTGACACATTCGATAATAAAAAAGGATTTAGGCAAGGCGATGCGCTGTCATGTGACTTCTTCAATCTGATTCTTGAGAGGATTGTGCAAAACTCACGAGCCAACACCAGAGGCACAATTTTCCAAAAATCTGTACAACTACTAGCATACGCCGACGATATTGACAACATTGGTAGGACCCAACGTGATGTCATAGCCACGTTTGCTAGTATAGAGAAGGAAGCGGCAAAAATAGGTTTAGATGTAAATGAGGGAAAGACGAAGTATATGCTGTCAACACGAAAGGACACACAACATCGACGAATTGGACAGAACGTCATAATCGACAGATATAACTTTGAGGTAGTACGGGACTTTATCTATCTCGGCACCGCTATTATCTCTGACAACAACATCTCGTCAGAAATTAAACGAAGAATTACTCTTGCCAACCGCTGTTTCTACGGGCTAAGAAGTCAATTCAGTAGTAAAGCCCTCACTCGAACTACTAAGGAGATCTTATATAAGACCCTGATCATCCCAGTCTTGCTCAACGGCGCTGAAGCATGGACCGTCTCAGAAGCGGATGAAGAAATCCTTGGTCGAGTTGAGAGGAAAATTCTTCGTAAAATCTTCGGTCTCGTTTGCGTTCACGGGCTATGGAGACGAAGATTCAACCAAGAACTATACGAGCTGTACAGCGACATGCCCCTGGTCAAGATGGTATAAGATGGCTAGGACATGTAGAACGAATGGACACCAATACTCCGGCTCGCAGAGTCTTCGGTTCCCAGCCAGACCTCGGACGCAGTAGAGGAAGACCTCGCCTTAAGTGGCGCGCACAAGTAGAAACCGACTTCAACCAACTTGGAGTGCGCAACTGGAGGCAGTTAGCTAAGGACCGGTATAAAATAATTTTTAAGTGTCCCTGACTTTAAATGTCTGACAAATATCAAAAAAAAAAAAAAAAAGTGAAGCTTCTATAATTTGCCGCTGCAAATCGGTATGCAATTGTATAGTTCCCTGTTATTTATGACACCTTTCTCACAAATGCGAAGCAATTTCACAGTTCGCACTTTTAAATAATTCAAGAAGCTTTTGTCAAGGCCCTTTATTGTCAGGTAATTTATTTGTATCCTTGTAATACACACTGTATATAACAATCGGCAGGTTGAAGGAAGATGGTAGCTAATTATAATTCCATCAGGATTCTATGTTATGCGCATTCATAATGGCGGTATATGAATGAAGGGGCCTTAATGAAATGCCTGTTATACAGGAAAAAAATGCAAACGAATTCCAAATGTAATATGAAATTCATTCATTTTTCGGGAATTTATATCAAGTGATTCAATTTTACTTCGAATGGAGAATGGTATATACGTACATAAACATAGACATCAAGATTTAGTTCAATCATAATGTCATTCATAAATAATTCTTCTAAAATCTAAGGAGGATCATTTTTGGAAGGTTCCGTCGTCACCACTAGACTTTCTAAAGTTCTATAACTGGTTCAGTTTATTTTCAAAAAAAATTCTGCACTGAAAAACCGGGCCTGAAACCGGTCGCTGAACTACCGATTGTACTTCAATGACTACGTGGCCTTAACTATAGAAGTTCCTCTATTCTAATAACTTTTTGCTGCTTGCTCTAACCTATGTAGCCTTGGCCTAAGGAAGAAATCAAACCTTTGTAACGATTAGGCGATCTATTGAAGTTCATTTCTAAATAAATGTCAAGGCGGATGATTGAACTGCACATGTAAAAGCATCAAATTGGTGCTTAGATCTTTTTCATTAGACATGATTTGGAGATGAAGAGGTGATTCCTAAAGCTTACAAATTCAAAGAGAGAAAACTCTTTAGATATCACAAGGAAACTCTATGTTAAGACTATTGTCAGCTCTTACAATATTGTCAGGTCAGTCAATGTCAACAAATACACAGCCAGATGATGGTCAGACCAAAAATCGGAAGCTCAATCAATTTACAGACATTTATAAGCACATCTTTCGTTAATGTTGTTAGATCTGGCAATCGACCAAACCTATGTAGGTTAGGTCAGATAAGAGTGGCGGCCGGCAAATTTTCCAAATTTTCCCCTACGCAGCCCTAGATGCAATCCTATATCTAGCGCACCTAGGTATCTACGGCAAACATACCGCAGCTTGTGCAGCTGTGAAACTGATAGCCTCGTCACAATGGACACCCAATCAGGGTGAACACATAAAGATTCTGAATTACCTTAACATTACAAAAATCACCAACCACACCACTACTTAACTCAGTTTTGAGCATAACTGCAGGACAACCATTCCCAGTCAATTCACTCAATTCGCATCTACACTGATGCGTCTAAAGTAGAATCTGGAGTGGGTGGAAGTGTTTTCGCCAAGATGCTTCACCTTAGCATATCCTTTCGCCTTCCCGACAATTGTAGCGTTTTCCAGGCGGAAATCATGGCAATCAAAGAAGCCTTGTCCTGGCTGAAATGGAATATACTATCCGCGATGCATATTAGCATCTTCAGTGACAGCTAAGCGGCAACAAAATCCCTGAACGCAATCTCGTTCAATTCGAAATCAGCCCACGAATGCCGACTTTCTCTTGACGAAATGACGGAGCATTTTACAATTCACCTCTTTTGGGTGGCGGGCCACATACCAGGGAATTGCAAGGCAGATGAGCTTGACAGACAACACAACCCTCGATATTCTGCCGCCCGTAGACATGATAGGTATGCCCATCGCTACAGATCAGGAAAGCAAACCGCAGATGGATAAATGGCACAACGTGTCAAATATTCAGGCAACTCTGGACTAACTTTAACCAGAAGGGCTCCATCTGCTTGACAATGCTGAACAGATCAAACAACAGCAGAATTATCTGTGTCCTTACAGTATAATGTTTGATAGGCCTACACAAAAGAAGACTAGGCGTCTTCAGCAATGATGGATAAACAGATGGATACACGGAACAACGTGTCAAATATCCAGGCAACTCTGACCTAATTTTTAGCAAAAGCGCTCCATCTGCTTGACAATGCTGAACGGATCAAACATCAGCAGCATTATCGTTGTCCTTACAGGAAACTGTTTGATAGACCTACACACAAGAAGACTAGGCCTCTTCAGCAATGACTTCTGCAAAACCTTCTTACCTTCTATGCTCGTGTCCTGCTCTCTCAGTAAAAAGGAAACATCATCTGGGAGAGTACTCCTTCGACAATCTAGGTGGCTAACATCAATGTCAGAACCCTCCTTCGCTATATAGTTAGCTCTGAATGATTCAATTATGCGAACGAATATAGAAAATTCGACAGATCCAGTTGGTACCACAACGGACCTCTATGGTCTAAGTGTGCACGCGCATCGTCTACATCCACTTCAACCTAACCTAACCCAACCTAGACGATCGTTGGTCAAATGTGATACAACGTGGATCTTGGCCATTGTCCTTAATATACGTGAGAAAACCATTCTGAGCTTTTACTGAAACGGAAGAGACTTTTCGCTTCCGTTTTTGTCAAATCGCTGAGATTCTGAAAGTAGAAAGCTCCAAGATCTTCCTTTTGTTTTATAGGGCCAGGCAGTCACAAAGGAGATGAAGTATTGTTTCTTCTTCCTCTTCGTCCATGCAGCTCCTTCCGAAGTCGTCTATCGAGCGAAATCAGTCTCTTGGATCTTCACTTTGGCCAAATTTGTTTGGTTATTTGAAACGCCGTGCCAAGACTCCATCTGTGATTATTGCTGTTAGCTTAGTAATAAGAATACCTAGTGCGACCATGTCGGATACGATTGGTAATTTAATCCCATGTCTCGCAAGTTCATCAGCCTTACAATTTCCTGGAATTTCACTATGCCCAGGCACACAGCATAGGTGAGTGTGAAACTGCCTTAACAACTCTGCAGAGCGGCAATCTAGGGTTGTCTTTGAATTTGTTGAGGCTGATTCCAGGGATTTGATGGCCACTCCAAGAGCTTCCATTGGTAGATATTACCACCAGCCTAAGGCTTCTTCGATCGCCTTAAACACGCTGCAGTGACCAGAAAGACGGAAAGATAGGCTGAGATTTAGCCTGTCGCAGCACCCACTGCGTCATTTATTTTGGTGCCATCACATCGGTATAAAAATGGATTGAGGCATTTTGCATGTTTGGGATTGTGACCTGGAAACTCTTATCAAAGTTTAACCTGGGGTAAGGGTGTGAATGTTGTTTTCAGGAATATTTGTATATACGTTTAGAATTTCTGAGTGGACTTTTTGTACATGTGACCACTTTGGATCACTTCGGACCACTTTGGACCACATTGGATCACTTTGGATTCCCGGCCGAAACAACACCGAAATGATGTTTTCACTGCTCTCCTCTCGTGATGATCTGACAAATCATCCGAGTGGTATCAATTGTCAAGAAAAACTTATCGCAAATTCACAGTTCACAGTCGGCATAAAACAGGAGGTTCCGCAATCGTGCTAGAAATACGCACGAAAATATGAATGGTTGCGAGAAAGCAAGCGCCTGGGCTGCAAGTTGTGGCCTCGGCGTAACCCCGAGCATGACGGAATTGGTACTATTCAATACCAAAACCAAAATACCCGACTTCACCCTCCCCCGTCTTAATGGCCAACCACTCACACTATCTTCCAGCGCTAGGAATTTGGGTATCATGCTTGACCTAAAACTTAACTGGAAACACAACATCGAACATAGAGCAAGGACGGCGTGTGTTGTCTTCTATGCTTGTAGCAAAACCCTTGGAAAGAAGTGGGGACTTCAACGAAAGATGAACGGCTCACTAGAATGGTGTTCCTCATTGAGTAAAGGCTAAAACCTCACAAAACTAAGAAGGCTGCAAAGAACAGCTAGTATAGGTACGCTGAGGTCGGTGCCAAAGGATGCCCTTATTGTAATATTGCCTCTCGACCTACACATCAAAATACCCCTTTATGCAGGTCAGTAAGACTCAAGGAGTCAGGATGTTGAAATGCAAGGCCGTATGGCCACAGTAATATCGTGCACTCGTTACCAAACGGCGTGGTCAAGTTTCCAACAGACTACACAACACCTATTCTAAGCTTTAAGAAAGGCTTCCACGTAGGATTTCCTACCAGAGCTCAGTGGGAGAGAAACGAAGTAGTAAGAGATTTCGACACGGTCGTCTATATCGACGGATCTAAGATGAAATATGGTATGAGGTCCAGAGTCTATTCGGAATTATCGAAAATAACGGTTTTATATCGCCTGCCGGATTTTGCCAGCGTATTCCAGGTGGAATTACTGGCTGTCCGAGAGGCTTTTACGCTACTGGGGCGTGACACTACGGAAAAGCAAAATATCGTTATGCTCATAGATAGCCAAGTGGCCATAAAGGCCATCAACTCCGCTACCATAGCCTCCAAACTGATACAGGAATTCCGGAACGAACTTGACCGCTTTGGCGAACGCTTCAGGAACACACTTTTCTGGGTTCCAAGGCATAGTGACATTGAATGAAACGATAGTGCAGACGAGCTGGCCAGGCAAGGGTCCGTATCTCGCTAGGTGCGGCAAAGGACAAATACACTCTTACTTTCTGAAATAGGCCGACTCCAAATGAAGAAGGTTAACAAATTGCGTCATATCGAGGACGATATGAACCTCCTTCGACAAAAACAGAACAAACGATGTATTAAATAACGGGTGATCCAAGTAGAGATACTTTTTTCAATAGCCTTTTTTGACAGATCACGTGTGAGTCGTGTCATGCTGTCATGTTATTTTTGTTTAGTATTGTTTGGCATTTCATAATGGAAAGACTTTACGCGTGAACAACGTTTACAAATTGTTCAACTTTATTATGAAAATTCACGTTCTGTGAGGAATGTGTTTTGTGCACTTCGCTCAACTTATGATCAACATAATCGGCCTACTGAGCGTACTATTCGCAACACCATCACCCATTTTGAGACCCAGCATTCATTATTGTACAATATTCGACCGAATAGACCACGTCCAGGACGCTGTGAAGAAAATATAGCGGCCGTAGCTGAGAGTGTACACGAAGACCGTAGAGAGTCGATTCGGCGCCGTTCGCAGCAACTCGGACTGACGTATGGAACGACTTGGCGCATTTTACGTCAAGATCTTAAATTGAAAGCGTACAAAATACAGCTTGTGCAACAACTGAAGCCGCTCGACCTTCCCAAGCGACATCGCTTCGCTCTATGCGCTCTTGAAAAGTTCCAAGAAGATCCGACGTTTTCGAGGCAAATTTTGTTTAGCGATGAGGCCCATTTCTGGCTCAATGGGTATGTAAACAAACAAAATTGCCGCATTTGGGACGAAGAGCAACCTGAAGAGATTGAAGATCTGCCCCCTCATCCAGAGAAAACAACGGTTTGGTGTGGTTTGTGGGCCGGTGGAATCATCGGTCCATATTTCTTTAAAAATTATGCCTGTGCGAACGTAACCGTCAATGGCAACCGTTATCGTGCCATGATAACCGACTTTTTGATGCCTGAAATTGAAGCTCGTGATCTCGGCGACATTTGGTTTCAGCAAGACGGCGCCACTTCCCACACATCGCATCAATCAATGGACTTATTGAGAGAACATTTCGGTGAGCACATAATTTCACGTTTTGGGCCGGTCGATTGGCCACCAAGATCGTGTGATATCACACCGTTAGACTTTTTCCTGTGGGGATATGTAAAGTCAAAAGCTTATGCCGACAAACCCGCTTCGATTCAGGCCTTGGAGGAAAACATCACACGTGTCATTCGCCAGTTACCAGTCGAAATGCTCGAACGAGTGATCGAAAATTGGACTCAACGGATGGATCATCTGCGACGTAGCAACGGCCAACATTTGATAGACATAATCTTCAAAAAATAAACGCCAAAGAATGTTCTTTCAAATGATAATAAACATTCTCCGTTAAATTTGAATTTTCTGTGTTTTTTTCTTTAAAAAAGTAGGGAACCTCGAAATGGATCACCCTTTATAACCCGGCCAGATATCGCAAGAGCCAGATTGCTTGCGTTAGACCAACAGTCTTTCGACAACATGAGCGACATTTCGGGTAAAAGAATACAAGATCTCATCCCCTTTCTAAGCCTCACAGGCTGGATATAGAGACCGACCACATCACATCCACGACGGGCAGAAGGTCTGGGTTCGATACCCAGCCGTAGCAACACTTAAAATGATTTTTCACTGGCCCTCCTCTCGTGACGATCTGACAAATCTTCCGAGAGTCGACGTAAACAGGAGGTCCCGCCACAGTGCAATAAGAACACACGCACACATGAATGGTTGTGAGAAAGCTAGGTCCTTGGTAGTACCGAGCCTGTTGCGCCAAAAAAAATTGTATTTTTGTATTTTGCATCACATACACAATAACAATCATAATATCCGTCACAGAACTCGTGGTAACAAAAAGGCACATCTACCTACCTACCTATCCTGTTGAGGGTGTTGTACGGAGTGCACCTAGATAAGGAAAAGCCCTCCGCAAGCTATGTTCATATGATTCTCAGATCACACAATATTTTCAGGTCTGTCAATATCAACCATTTAGTTATAAGATGGCAATCGGACAAATTTAATGGTAAGACGTTTAGAACTCATCTTTCATTGAAAGATCTGACGAAATTGTATGACTTGACATACAAGGTGGCGCAAAAATAACCTTCCGATGTTTTTTTGGCTGCAATTTAAAAAAAAAGGAAAAACTTTGATTCTTCTTGAAAGATCTGACGAAATTATATGACTTGACATACGATTAAACCTCGGTAAGGAACCAGACAATATTTTCCATTCTGTTTATTAAACTGTGTGCCTTAACACCAAGTCGTCATGTGACAGTCTGCCGATGGTTTTTCTAACAATATTGACAGACCATAATCGATTGTAAGACTGACAAAATTGCACGATCTAACAGCCGAATGAACATAGCTCTACAATAGTTAAGGGACGAATTTAGGTAACACAATATTTGTCTTCTTAGAGGTAGATAAGGTGAATACACTTTCTTAAAAGAATTTGAGCAACAGTCCTTGAAATATGATTTGAAGTTACGAAACATTATCCTCTTAATGTCATTTTTGAATTGAAACTCTCTACCAACTATCCAAAGGTTCTACGAAATTCCTAAACAGTATAACCTACATAACAGCTCAATCTGATGCTAGAAAAAAAAGTAGAAACGTATCTTTGTTTCACTTTTGATTAATATCACACTTGCGTTACTGTCACTATGATACTTATAACTAAAAAAAAAAAAATTTCTTTGTTTACATACCCCATCAAAGGCAATCGTTGGTACAAAGGACAGATTCTGAGAATAAGTATCATCGCCGTGCTTCTTCAAAATATCTGCAATACTTCTACTCGATCTGCATCTTGTCGCAGCTTCCAGACTAATTCCAAAGTTACGAGCGCACTATACAGAGACTCTGTCAAAATGAAATCAATGTTCAAAAACCAATTAGTCAAACCATCCACCTTGTCAAAATCCGTGTTAAATCCCCTCATCAGACAAGTGATCATATCGTACACCTCTCGTTGGTTGTTGTTCTCAATGATGCAGGCGTGATCGGCATTCAACTCGCACTCCTTCTTCCCATGCTGACATTGCAGAGTCTTTTCGCCAGTTGTACGATCGGTGTTGATCTAAGAAGGCAAGGACCTCAATTATGTTATATTCTCCCCCAAAATTCTGTTTTAACTTACAATAACATGACCATAAGGCACAAACCTAAGACGAGCATAAGCAAGGCGACCCTTTGTTGTCATCGAGTGTTGTAGTTGATTTTTAAAGAAACTAATACTATCTGAGCAGAGTGCTTCGTAGTAGATCTTCACATCCAGCTTAGCAATGACATCCTAGGGGAAAATACACAAATTTTGTTTAATTCACTGCACATATCTAGATAAAGTAGTTATTCGTACGTTGGCTTCACATTTGAGCGCGAAAATCAACAACACCACTGATAAGAGACTCAGATTGCGGTACATAGTTAACTTAATCCCTGACATTGCTAGATCGTGCGGGTGTACCTA
Source organism: Rhingia rostrata (assembly GCA_949824845.1). NCBI lineage: Eukaryota > Metazoa > Arthropoda > Insecta > Diptera > Syrphidae > Rhingia > Rhingia rostrata. Next base: position 40,810,328 of record OX463756.1, on the reverse strand, counting down.
CAAACGACTGTGACAACGGTTAAATTGGAACTGCCTTCAAGTAGCACAGAATTAACCATTTATACACGATCGTAGAATGAGTAAAAATTTTAAACGTCAACGCGATTATAATGCGCATGCCAGTGACAGCTCAGCTTGCAAGATCAGCAGAGATATTCCGAAATTCGAGACGGGTGTATGAGAGGATACGTAATTTTTGGAAAACTATGAACGACTTATCGATTAGAGATTTTTTGTCAAAAAATACTCAACCATATTGACTTATAGTTGTGATTGCTTTAAGAGGAGGAACCCCAGATTAGAGGGTTCATTGTATGTTCTCTAACGCAGAGCTTTGTTGACAACTGATCAACGCATTTCGTTGAACGTTTGTCAGTAACGATAAGCGAATTACATTCAGGGCTTTAATTTCGTGAGTTGTCGAGATCATGTTGAGCTTTTGTGTCTTAATCCCCCTCTATGCAATTCTTTTTGGACACTACATGCTTTGGAAAATACGCTTGGATTTGTTGTAAATTTATCTTTACACATCCGAGAGTGACTAAGTGAGTATATCGCCTCAGTCATTGCGTCGCTCAATTGTTTAATCAAATTTCAACTGTAAAAATAATAAAACTATGCTTCCGTGCGTCACTGGTTCGTGGTGTCTATTTTCAGAAAGCATTGTCGGCTGGCTTACCCCCAAAAGTACCATATGGTGATGAATTTGTCAACTTGGTATTGGGACGACCTAAAATTTGATATATCGTGCTTTTAGAACAAATGGGATCAAGTGGGAGTGTTACATTGGCATGTGTTTATTCAATTTCCCAGCGATTGATTTGTGTTATCAAGTAACCTCATGCGTTATCGTGATGATAATTAATGAACAAATTAGTCCATGTAATTGGCCGTGTATCGGATTTCAGATTAAGTGAGGTATCAGACGTTCCCATTGGACAATCGAACATTTTTTCCAATGAGGACAGAACTTCATCCAAGATATCTTAGTTAATCTGAAATCCGGAATACGGCCAATATTCAGGTGACTTTTTTATAGGAAGTGGCAGTAAAATGATTTTATCTAGAATCTCAGCGTTTGTGTGCCCCTGGTCTTTTCAACTACACCAACAACAATCAAGAATAAATATTTTATGCCTGGTATCACTACTGTATGTTCTGTTTCTGTATTTAGAGGGGTATAGGAACGGATAAAAATCGGTGACGGGTATGGTAGAACATTTTCTACCATACCCGTTGATTACATATGCACGTCGTTGGGGAAATCTTTCGGTCCTAGGGGAAGGTTGTGTCTGCAGGAAAGTCATGCGTTGTGAAATGTCCTACTTACTTACTTAAGTGGTACTACTGTCGGAAATGAACCTGGGCATCAACCAACATGCCTTTCCAATTAGGCCGGTCCGTTGCTAACTGACTCCAGTTGCGCACTCCAAGTGGGTTGAGGTCGGTTTTTACTTGTGCGCACCACTAAAGGTGAGGTCTTCCTCTACTGCATCCGACGTCTGGCTGGGAATCGAAGACTCTTCGAGCCGGAGTATTGGTGACCATTCGCTTTAGCCATAATAAAGGTCCAATGCGGAATTTTTTCACCAGGGGCATGTCGCTGTACAGCTCGTATAGTTCTTGGTTGAACCTTCGTCTCCATAACCCTTCAACGCAAATGGAACCGAAGATTTTACGAAGAATTTTCCTCTCGAATCGACCAAGGATTTCTTCTGAGACGGTCCATGCTTCAGCGCTGTAGAGCAGGACATATAAAGGCTCCCCTTAGAAGTTCGAGTAAGGGCTTTTCTACTGAATTGCCTTCTTAGCCCGAAGAAACAGCGGTTGGCAAGAGTAATTCTTCGTTTAATTTCTGACGAGATGTTGTTGTCAGAGCTAATAGCGCAGCCGAGGTAGAAAAAGTCCCGTACTACCTCAAAGGTATATCTGTCAATGGTGACGTTCTGTCCAATTTGTCGATGTTGTGTGTCCTTTCGTGTTGACCTTTCAGAAGTTCACATATTACGGCAGATAGGCTCTTGTAGACGATGTTCAGAAGACTTATGCTTCTGAAGTTGGCGCAGTTTAGAGGGTCTCCTTTTTTGTGGATCGGCCAAACGATGGTTCCATTCTTCAGGCATACTTTCTTCGGACAAGATTCGGCTTATAAGTTGGTGGATGTTACTGACCAAGTCATCTCCGCCGGCTTTATAAAGCTCGGCGGGAAGGCTGTCATTTCCGGCAGCCTTATTAAGCTTCAGTTTAGATATTGCTATCCTCACTTCCCTCAGGTCTGGTGGTTGGCAGTTTTCGCTGTCGTTGCCAATATTGAATGATTCGTTCGTTTTTGGCAATACTTGCGAACATCGTTCGTGGAGTGGCACCTCTCTATATCCTCGATCGCGCGCTTTTCATGATCTTTTTTCTTCTCTATGAAAAGCAGGTGTTCTTCCCTTCTTCTCTGCCTATAGAGTTCAATGTCAGCTCTCGTCTTCAGCTGCAGCTTAGCATTATAGGCCTCGTTCCTGGCTGCGAGCATCTGTCGGAATTCCTCATCAAACCAGGGGTTTCTTGCTGGTGGCCGCGAGAAACCTAGCACGTCAGTTGCGGCTGATCTTCTGGCTTGTTGGCATCGTTGCCATTGTTCTTCGATATTCGATGCTGGTTTTATGGTGTTAATTGAGAGGTTTAGGGATACGCGTTGCGCGAAGGTCTTGGCGGTCTCTTGCGATTGCAGTCTTTCGACATTAAGTTTTTTCACAATATTTCTGGATTGTTGTGGCGTTCTAACCTTGGCTGCAACAAGGTAGTGGTCCGAGTCGATGTTACCTTCTCGGAATGTTCGGACATCTAAAATAGTGGATGCGTGCCTCTAGTCTATCGCAATGTGATGAATGTTTTTGACCCTTCGTTGATCTGGATACCGCCATGTCCCCTTATGGATATGGTGGTGAGGAAACCGTGTGCTGGCTATAGTGGCATTTCGTTCCGTAGCGAATTCAATTACCCTAAGTCCGTTACCAGACGTGTTGTCGTGTAGGCTATGGTTTCCGACAATACTGCTAAAGTTAAAGTCTCACAGCACGATTTTAACATCGTACTTCAGTATTCGCTCATAGGTTTTGTCAAGGAGCTCATAGAAGCAGTCCTTAGCTATATCATTTTTTCCTCCGTTGGGGCGTGAGCGCTTATAAGGCTTTTGTTGGCGAATTTGGCCTTGATGCGGATTGTTACAATGCGTTCGCTAATGTCTTGGAAACATTAGACTTCTTGCATAAGTCTGGGACTAATAGCAAATCCGCATCCGAATAGTCGCTGTTTCTGCTCACAATAGCACGGTCCGTAGTAGATGTCACAGTTTCTCATCCTCCTTTTGTCCTGCTCATCCCATCGTATTTCCTGGATGGCAGTAATGTCGCTTTGTAGCAGTTTAGAGCTTCCGCTAGTGGTTCGCTTTCACCTCTCCTGTTTAATGTTCTATACGAACGTCGTTGTCCTTTTTTCGTTAACCGTGTCGTCAACAATAAAATCAGTCCTTTCCGAGGCTATTGGTTGCTTCGTAACCGTTATATTTTTCCATGGTTGGGTAGTTAACCCAAAGCACAACCCCCAACCTGGAGGGCCAGTTCCAATGTATTATATACCCCTAGGACATGGGGCCATCAGTATCCATTATGGGATTGAGCGCTACCGTTGTGCTTTCGGTTCATCCGCCACCATCTCTGTTCAAGGGGCCTGACTAACCCTTGAAATTCCTAGACAGCTTGTTGTCCGAATATGTTGAAGAAGCTTGTCTAGGTTCGCCTATGACAGCAGGCCGGGTATTCATTCCGTGCCGTTCTGACCTTTCTGTTTATAGTGTCGCGCTTATCGTTTAACAAGTCAAATCCGGTTGGATGAGACCATTACCCGATGGTTACCACTTGGAGGTTAAAATTAAGCACATTTGCGGTGTGGTCAGAGTTAAAACCACTGGGCATTGCCATGTTAAAGCCAATCAGAGTCTATCCTCGTTCTACAGCACCCAACTTCGGTAGTAGCTCAAAGGTTTTGTCGAGGAGCTCGTAGAAGCAATCCTTAGCTGTATAATCTTTTTCCGCGTTGGTTCGAGATCGCTTATAAGGCTTATGTTGGCGATTTTTGGCGGATTGTTACAATGCGTTCGCTAATGTATTGGAAACATAAGTCTTCTTGCATAAGTCTGGGACTTATAGCAAATCCGCATCGGAATAGTCGCTGTTTTGTCAAGGAGCTCGCAGAAGCAATCCTTAGCAATATCATATTTTTCCTCTGTCGTGGTGTGAGCGCATATAAGGCTTATGTTGGCGAATTTGGCCTTGATGCTGACTGTTTCAATGCGTTCGTCTATGTCTTGGAAACATAAGACTTTTTGCCTAAGTCTGGCACTTATAACAAATCTGCAGTCGCTATTTCTGCTCACTATAACATGATCCTTAGTAGATGTCACAGTTTTTCATCCTCTTCTTGAACGGCCCATCCCATCGTTTTTCCTGGATGGCAGTAATGTCGCTTTGTAGCAGTTTAGGGCTTCCGCTAGTGGTTCGCTTGCACCTCTACTGTTTAATGTTCTTACATTCCAGTTGCAGATACGTATGAGGTTGTCCGTTTTTCGTTCAGCAGGGTCGTCAACAATAAAATCAGTCCTTTCCGAGGCTATTGGTTGCTTCGTTACATTAAGTTTTTTCCATCCATCTTCGTTCGACAGCACCTAACCATCAGCTTTGGCCTATGGAACTCATTTTCGACTGCAAGAACCCGTCGGAATTCTTGTTCAATCTAAAGGTTTCTTTCTGATGGTCGGGACAAGCCTAACTCAGTCGAAGCGGCCGAATTTATTGTTTGTAGACGATATGGTATTGATAGGCAGATTTAAGGAAAATGTTTTCTGCAAAGGTTTAGACGGTCTTGTGCTACTTTAACAGCATTTTGCCGTTCCTGTGCCGTTTTTTTATCATTGATTTTGGAAATTTGGCAGTTCGGACATTCAAAATCTTGGAAGCGTGCCTCTTGTCTATTACTATGTGGTCACTTGACCGTTTCTTGGTTGCATATGGATTTCAAGTGGTAGATTATTAAGTTCAGGCAACTCAATTGTGTTGGCTATGATTAGTTTTTTTTTTTCATTAGTGATGTGCGTTTTCTTCTGCGTGGATAATACTTAGAGCTATGCAACCGCAGAAATTGTGTTTACAAAAGCGCCGCCCTTGTCAACTCCAACTCAAGTCCAATAGTGTGTGAGATCGTGAGTTGCCATGTAATGACCGCTTCAAATGGTTTAACTCTGGGTTAGAATAAGTTAGAGAATATTATTTATAATTTGAAGACAAATTCAAATGTAAACCTATATAGCGAAAAGTGGAAGGTATTGTTGGCGCTTAGTCTGAAAGAAAAGCTTGAAATCGCAGTTTTGCATTCAATACTTACATACGTTGGGCACTGTAAAAAAACGTATTCCAAATAATTAATGACACTTCAAATGAAGATGCTTCACAAGAAATCAGGTGTAAGAAAGCTTACTCAAGTAAAAACATTTTCAATAAAATTCTCAAGTTAAGAAGCTTATCTTCATCAGGATATCGGACCACGATTATTCAATTCCAAGACTAATTAAATTTTAATTAAAGTCTGTAGCCAAGTAGTACAGCCGTACTTTACATCCCACTCAAGATAAGACATGACTCATAATCCAACATGTAGTTATTTTCAGAATATGTATTTTGCAAAATTTGGCGATTAATTAAGTTATCTATTTGGGTTCTATTCAGTGTTAAAGTAAACCGGATTGAAAATTTCAGGAATTTCAAATAGATAATGAGACATAAAAGTCAGAAATTAATTCACGATAAGCAGTCCTTTGCAAGCTTAAGTAGCAAGATAATTACAATCGATTTTTTGAGAAGTTTTAATGTTGGTATGGATGTTAATTAAATTGCAGGAAATGAAAATTATGTACGCATTTCATTTTAGGATTATAAATTATTTATCTTGTACAAATCGAAAAAAAAAACTTTGAGCATAACCTCAAAGAATATGTTTTACCTACAGGGTATTGTATGATTTTGAATTAAACCCAAAATCGTAACGGGAACAGCCCCTGGCAATTTCTTTTACGACATTTTTTGCCGATTAGCAATGGAATGAACGAAATTACAGCAACAACTTGTGTACAGACAACGCTATTTTAGTTAGAATTATAGCTATTCATGACATTACCAAGTATCCTCATCAGATTCCTTCTAATAAAGGGTGTGATCCATTTCGAGGTTCCCTACTATTTTAAAGAAAAAAAACACAGAAAATTCAAATTCAACGAAGTGTTTATTATCATTTGAAAGAACATTCTTTGGCATTTATTTTTTGAAGATTATGTCTATCAAATGTTGGCCGTTGCTATGTCGCAGATGATCCATCCGTTGAGGCCAATTTTCGATCACTCGTTCGAGCATTTCGACTGGTAACTGGCGAATGACACGCGTGATGTTTTCCTCCAAGGCCTGAATCGAAGCGGGTTTGTCGGCATAAGCTTTTGACTTTACATATCCCCACAGGAAAAAGTCTAACGGTGTGATATCACACGATCTTGGTGGCCAATCGACCGGCCCAAAACGTGAAATTATGTGCTCACCGAAATGCTCTCTCAATAAGTCCATTGATTGATGCGATGTGTGGGAAGTGGCGCCGTCTTGCTGAAACCAAATGTCGCCGAGATCACGAGCTTCAATTTCAGGCATCAAATAGTCGGTTATCACGGCACGATAACGGTCGCCATTGACGGTTACGTTCGCACCGGCATAATTTTTAAAGAAATATGGACCGATGATTCCACCGGCCCACAAACCACACCAAACCGTTGTTTTTTCTGGATGAAGTGGCAGTTCTTCAATCTCTTCAGGTTGCTCTTCGTCCCAAATGCGGCAATTCTGTTTCTTTACATACCCATTGAGCCAGAAATGGGCCTCATCGCTAAACAAAATTTGCCTCGAAAACGTCGGATCTTCTTGGAACTTTTCAAGAGCCCATAGAGCGAAGCGATGTCGCTTGGGAAGGTCGAGCGGCTTCAGTTGTTGCACAAGCTGTATTTTGTACGCTTTCAATTTAAGATCTTGACGTAAAATGCGCCAAGTCGTTCCATACGTCAGTCCGAGTTGCTGCGAACGGCGCCGAATCGACTCTCTACGGTCTTCGTGTACACTCTCAGCTACGGCCGCTACATTTTCTTCACAGCGTGCTGGACGTGGTCTATTCGGTCGAATATTATCCAATAATGAATGCTGAGTCTCAAAATGGGTGATGGTGTTGCGAATAGTACGCTCAGTAGGCCGATTATGTTGACCATAAGTTGAGCGAAGTGCACGAAACACATTCCTCACAGAACGTGAGTTTTCATAATAAAGTTGAACAATTTGTAAACGTTTTTCACGCGCAAGTCTTTCCATTATGAAATGCCAAGCAATACTAAACAAAAATAACATGACAGCATGACACGACTCACACGTGATCTGTCAAAAAAGGCTATTGAAAAAAGTATCTCTACTTGGATCACCCGTTAGTTAAGCTAATCGATGGTTCACTTCTCTGTATGATTATTTGTAACAATTTTTATTCCCTAAACGGGGATTGAACTTGTAATCCCGTGCCTAGTGAGCCAACTGCCTTCCACTTGCATCACTGGGGTCTTGGTTTTGAGGGGAGTCAACCCAAAATAATTTCTAGTATTTCGACAACAAGAAACAATCTGTACATAAATTCAATGCATATAGATCAAGTTCGTCTACACGATGACGAATTGATGGATTAAGGTTTTCCCCAACACTGGCTTTTTTTAAAATGTGAAAGGTATTTTATTCATATCCTTAAATGTATTTAGAACAAAGTTTTCGTGACATATCATCTAATTTTTGTGTTCATTTGAAAGGCCTATCAATGTTTTTATGTACGGAATATAACATAGTAATCATTGTAATGTTAAATTGACGCATAAATGAGGCTGAATTTGGCCGATGGTTTGACGTAGGTTGGCTTTAAGGGATGCTGTGGTTACTAGATTATTTGCATAGACATGTGACTTAAGAATAGCCTTCAAGAAAAGTCTAACGGGGTCAAATCGCAAGAGCTCTCGAATGTCCACCGCGGCTTTTCTGTGTAGGGCGCATCCGAAATGTCAAATTTTCTGTGACCCCGACGCATAAATCCGGCTGAATTTGGCCGATTGTTTGACTTAGATTGGCTTTAAGGGATGCTGTGGTTACTGAATTATTTGCATAGACCTGTGACTTAAGAATAGCCTTCAAGAAAAGTCTAACGGGGTCAAATCGCAAGAGCTCTCGAATGTCCACCGTGCATCCGAAATGTCAAATTTTCTATGACTCCGACGCATAAATCAGGCTGAATTTGGCCGATGGTTTGAGTTAGGTTGGCTTTAAGGGATGCAGTGGTTACTGGATTATTTGCATAGACCTGTGACTTAAGAATAGCCTTCAAGAAAAGTCTAACGGGGTCAAATCGCAAGAGCTCTCGAATGTCCACCGCGGCTTTTCTGTGTAGCGCGCATCCGAAATGTCAAATTTTCTATGACTCCGACGCATCAATCAGGCTGAATTTGGCCGATGGTTTGAGTTAGGTTAGCTTTAAGGGATGCTGTGGATTATTTGCATAGACCTGTGACTTAAGAATAGCATTCAAAAAAGTCTAACGGGGTCAAATCGCAAGAGCTCTCGAATGTCCACCGCAGCTTTTCTGTGTAGCGCGCATCCGAAATGTCAAATTTCTATGACTCCGACGCATAAATCAGGTTGAATTTGGCCGATGGTTTGACTTAGGTTGGCTTTAAGGGATGCTGTGGTTACTGGATTATTTGCATAGACCTGTGACTTAAGAATAGCCTTCAAGAAAAGTCTAACGGGGTCAAATCGCAAGAGCTCTCGAATGTCCACCGCGCATCCGAAATGTCAAATTTTCTATGACTCCGACGCATAAATCAGGCTGAATTTGGCCGATGGTTTGAGTTAGGCATAAATCAGGCTGAATTTGGCCGATGGTTTGAGTTAGGTTGGCTTTAAGGGATGCTGTGGTTACTGGATTATTTGCAGAGCCCTGTGACTTAAGAATAGCCTTCAAGAAAAGTCTAAGGGGGTCAAATCGCAAGAGCTCTCGAATGTCCACCGCGGCTTTTCTGTGTAGCGAGCATCCGAAATGTCAAATTTCTATGACTCCAGGCTGAATTTGGCCGATGGTTTGACTTAGGTTGGCTTTAAGGGATGCTGTGGGTACTGGATTATTTGCATGGACCTGTGACTTAAGAATAGCCTTCAAGAAAAGTCTAACTGGGTCAAATCGCAAGATTTCGGTGGCCAGTTCCCATCATGTCGTTCGTGTCCTAACTAACTTACTTAAGTGGCGCCACAGTATGGAATGAACCTGGACCTACTTAACTGCCTCCAGTTGGGCAGTGCAAGTGGGTTGAGGTCGGTTTTTACTTATGCGCACCACAAAAGGCGATGTCTTCCTCTACTGCATCCGACGTCTGGCTGGGAATCGAAGACTCTGCGAGCCAGAGTATTGGTATCCATTCGTTCTACATGTCCTAGCCGTTCTACATGTCCTAGCCATCTTAAACGTCCAATGCGGAGTTTTTTTTTATCAGAGGCATGTCGCTGTACAGATCGTATAGTTCTTGGTTGAATCTTCGTCTCCATAGCCCGTCAACGCAAACAGGACCGAAGATTTTTCGAAGAATTAACCTCTCCAATCGACCAAGGGTTTCTTCATCCGCATTTGAGACGGTGTATGCTTCAGCGTCGTAGAGCAGGACTTGGATATTCAGGGACTTATACAGGATTTCCCTAGTAGTTTGAGTGATGGCTTTACTACTGAATTGCCTTCTTAGCCCGAAGAAACAGCGGTTGGCAAGAGTAATTCTTCGTTTAATTTCTGACGAGATGTTGTTGTCAGAGTTAATAGCGCAGCCGAGGTAGACAAAGTCCCGTACTACCTCAAAGGTATATCTGTCAAAGGTGACATTCTGTCCAATTCGTCGATGTTGAGTGTCCTTTCGTGTTGACAGCATATACTAAGTCTTGCCCTCATGTACCGCTAAACTCATTTTTGCCGCTTCACGTCAGCGTATTCTAGTATTTGCACCATTTTTTGGAAAATTGTGCCTCTGGAGTTGGTTCAGGAGTTTTGCACAATCCTTTCAAGAATCAAATTGAAGAAGTCACACGACAGCGCATCGCCGTGCCTAAATCCTTTTTTGGTATCGAATGTGTCGGAGAGGTCGTTTTCGACCCTGATCGAGCAGCAAAAATTCTACATCCTCATCCTACCAAATACCAAAACTAGACATGGGTCTGTGTAGTTCGTCTCTATAAATGCTGTCGTATGCGGCTTTGAAATCAATGAATAGGTTGTGGGTATTGATTTGGATTTGTTATGTTTTTTTCCAGGATCTGCCGAAATGTGAAAATTTGATCGGTTGTGGACTTTCCTGGCCAAAAACCATACTGATAGAGTCCGTTCAGAGGGTCTCCTTTTTTGTAGATCGGGCAGATGCTGGCATTCTTTCTTCCGACCAGATTTGGCTTATGAGTTGGTGGATGTTACTTACCAAGTCATCTCAGCCGGCTTTATGAATCTCAACGGGAAGACCGTCATTTCCGGCAGCCTTATTAAGCTTGAGTCTAGGTCGGGTGGTTTCCAGTTTTCGCTGTCGTTGCCAATATTGAATGGTTCGTTCTGCCTGACAGCGGAATGTTGTCCATCATCGCCGTTTAACAGTCTGCAGAAGTGGTTCTTCCATATCCTCAGCATCGACTGTGTCTCAACTACGATATTTCCTTGTTCATCTCGACAGGATTCTGTTCGAGCCTTGTATCCTTGGCTTTGAAGTTTTACACTTTGCTAAAACTTGTGAACATCGTTCCTGGATTCTATATCCTCGATCGCGCGCTTTTCTTTCTCTTTTTTCTTCTTCCTGAAAATCCGGTGTTCTTCCCTTCTTCTCTGCCTATAGAGCTCAATGGCAGCACTCGTCTTCACCTGCAGCTAAGCCTCGTTCGTGTCCATATCATTAAATTCAGGCCAAAAGGAGTTGGTAATCATCGACATATAGCGCTCGCCGTGAAATAAATATGGTGCGATGACGCCGCCATTGGATCTCATATGGATTGGTATCGACCAATTTTGTTTGTTTACGTTCCCATTCATGCAAAAAATTTTAGATGAAAATTGGAGTCAGTTGTCAACTGCTCCAAAGCCCATTCAGCGAACACACATCGTTTCCTATGGTCGATTACATTTTTCTCCCGGGTACAGTGAAGGCTCAAAATTCGCCAAGTTGTGGTCGTCAGTTTGTCGATTTATGTATCTGCAGTAAAAGTCATCCATTATATACGAACGTTTATACCGGCCCGAAGTGCAACATTCGGAAGCAATTAAGTGCAGTGAACGCTGAAGAAACCTTAGCGTAGACTTTTTTAAGTTCAGCTTTCGAATGAAGCTAATAAATTGCAATAAGATCTACAAATATAGTGTAAGCAAGTCATAGGTCAGAACAATTATATCCGAATTACAGTTCTGCTACCAAGATTCAAGCGCGACCGATTTTTTTTTTCAAAAACATTCATATGGCCGTGTGTAGGGGAGGCAGTGAGATAACTCCTACAGTGAGACACTCAATATTAGTCCGAAATTACTTGTTCAAGCACCTTGCCCTCTGCATATACCAGGAGTATGACTGTAGTCAGGAGCCAAAAGTGATATATTTCTGGATACACACGACACAAACGGTCTGTGCAGACATGTGCACAAAAACAAAATATATTGGTCTTCAGTGACGTGTCTGTGTCATGTATGGGAAATATTAGTCGATTCCACCCTGATCACTGCATCGCATCGCATAAAATGACTTTAACAGTCGAAAATTTGAGAAATCTAAAAATAAAGGGTTTTTCAATAAGAGCGCTACAAAAGTTTTTTTTAATAACACAAAAACGGTTTTGGGTATCAATGAAATTCTTTATTCCTGTGGAAGTACGTTTGATGCCATTATGTATGGAACTCGATTTCTTTTGCATGGCCACCACGGGCACGCTTGCAGAAGTCCAGACGCTGAACCCAATTTTTGACGGTTTTCAAGCATAAATCGGCCGATACTGCTGCAATGTCACGTTCGATATTCGTACGAAGTTCATCAATCGTCGCTGGCTTGTTGGCATAGACCATAGACTTGATGTAGCCCCACAGGCAATAGTCTAACGGCGTCAAAACGCACGACCAAGGCGGCCAAGCGACTGGACCATTTCGTGAGATAACACGTTCTCAAACTTGGTTTCCAATAAATTGATTGTGGCATTCGCTGAGTGGCTTGTGGCATCGTACTGTTGGAAATACATCTCCTCCAAGTCCATATCATCCAATTGGGGCCAAAAATATTCAATTATCATTGAACGGTAGCGATTCCCATTCACAGTAACGTGCCGGTCTTGATCATTACGGTAGAAGTACGGCCCAACGACGACGCCGGTCCATAAACCACACCAAACCGTAACTTCTTCGGGATGCAATGATGACTCATGGAGTACGTTTGGATTGCTGCCTGACCTATACCGCATATTTTGTTTGTTGACGAAGCCATTCAGAAAGAAATGAGCCTCATCGCTGAAGATGATTTTTCGATGAAAATCCGAATCATTTTCAAGTTGTTGCTCAGCCCAATTCACGAACATACGAAGCTTCTAGTGGTCAAGCGGCTTCAGTTCTTGCGTCAGTTCAATCTTGTAAGGATGTAGGCCAAGATCTTTTCGCAAAATTCGCCACAACGACGTCACAGAAATGCCCAACGCTTGAGAACGACGTGTGAGAGACACATTTGGGCTTTCTTCAACTGAAGCCTCAGCGGCAGCAATATTCTCGACACTAAGGGCACTTCGTTGTCTCACTGGCACGGGAACATTTTGTACTGTGCCTGTGGATTCAAATTTTTCCACTAGACGCTCAATTGTTGATCTGCTAGGACGATTATGACGACCATAAATTGGACTTAGCGCTCTTAACGTTGAGGCCACTGACTCCGAATTTCGGTTGTAAATTTTAATAATTTCGACTCGTTGTTGGATCGTATAGCTTTCCATCATGAAATGGCAAATTTTACTGAAGAGAAATGTCAAAAGAGCGGCAAGAAATATGGCGTCGTTTGCTGTCCCTGTCGCTCAACTTTTGTAGCGTCCCTGTTGAAAAACCCGATATAAGTGCTACTGTACTGGATATGTTCTAGGTGTGCTTGCAATCTGCTCAAAATCCATTACCTAACCTCATCCTAGAGAGAATAGTATTTTAGGCGTCCTTCACCCTAGTTTTTGAAGGCTTGATTATCCATACTCTTAATTTTGTTCACGTATTCTATGTAAATAATTTATGCCAGTTATACCTGAGGACCTTAACTGACTCACAACATTGTTCATAGATTTGCATCCTTATTCCGTCCTTATATAAGTACCCATGTACTTTTCCCATATACCCTCTATAAGTACGTCGAAATATCTTATTTTTTGTTCTTTTGTTCTAAAGTTCATTGGAAAAGTTTATAAGCCTGATAAAAGTGAAAACCAGTCATAGGGAAAGATTTATTGTAACTGCGCTAATCGATTTCTTATATTCGTATTTTTCTCCAAGGATGTGTGTTCGAAAAGTTTACTGTTTGTATGGTTGATCTTCGTCGTTGTCTTTTTCTTTAGCAAGCTGGTGTAGATACCTACATACTTGCTTAAATATACTACTAGAGGGTTTGTGCAACAGGAGACGGAGAGGACTTGAACACTTATCCTGTCGCATCGAAACGTTTGTTCTGTAACTGCAAGAGCGTGCCCCACCATACACTAATGCGGCATCGAACAGGATAAGGGAAACTTTCTAAAGGCCGATACGTACTTGTTTTACGTTGCTGCAGTTCGATTAGAAGTTTCTTAATTGTTGTACATTTCTGGCAGTGACATTAGCTTATAATTAAGCGATTTATCTTTTGTTTGAGAACGTTGAGGTTGACTTTTTCAAGGCGGCGGTGTACGAGAACTTTTATGTGTGAGAACTATTTTAACTTTATTTGTGTAATCTTGACGTAATCGAAAAGTTGTGCATGTACATGTAGGAAGTCGTTCAGAAAGTAGTGATAATTGTAAGACATACAATCTACACACAAGTAAAGAATTCCATATGAGTCAAATGATTAGGAAGGAAAAGTATCTATGAAGTTATGGTTCGAAGAAGATGCGGGTGTATTGATATTTGATATCGCTTGCAGACATTGCTTAGTATGAGTATCCAACATTTATCTGGTGTTTTTTTTTTATAGGTATAGCACTTTGAAATGGAATAAAACCAAGATGATATTTTTAAATTTACATTAAACTTAATTTATTCGAAAGATAATCTTCTGGCACTAAAGGGTGATCCATTTCGAGGTTCCCTACTTTTTTAAAGAAAAAAACACAGAAAATTCAAATTCAACGAAGTGTTTATTATCATTTGAAAGAACATTCTTTGGCATTTATTTTTTGAAGATTATGTCTATCAAATGTTGGCCGTTGCTATGTCGCAGATGATCCATCCGTTGAGGCCAATTTTCGATCACTCGTTCGAGCATTTCGACTGGTAACTGGCGAATGACACGCGTGATGTTTTCCTCCAAGGCCTGAATCGAAGCGGGTTTGTCGGCATAAGCTTTTGACTTTACATATCCCCACAGGAAAAAGTCTAACGGTGTGATATCACACGATCTTGGTGGCCAATCGACCGGCCCAAAACGTGAAATTATGTGCTCACCGAAATGTTCTCTCAATAAGTCCATTGACTGATGCGATGTGTGGGAAGTGGCGCCGTCTTGCTGAAACCACATGTCGCCGAGATCACGAGCTTCAATTTCAGGCATCAAATAGTCGGTTATCATGGCACGATTTTTAAAGAAATATGGACCGATGATTCCACCGGCCCACAAACCACACCAAACCGTTGTTTTTTCTGGATGAAGTGGCAGTTCTTCAATCTCTTCAGGTTGCTCTTCGTCCCAAATGCGGCAATTTTGTTTGTTTACATACCCATTGAGCCAGAAATGGGCCTCATCGCTAAACAAAATTTGCCTCGAAAACGTCGGATCTTCTTGGAACTTTTCAAGAGCCAATAGAGCGAAGCGATGTCGCTTGGGAAGGTCGAGCGGCTTCAGTTGTTGCACAAGCTGTATTTTGTACGCTTTCAATTTAAGATCTTGACGTTCCATACGTCAGTCCGAGTTGCTGCGAACGGCGCCGAATCGACTCTCTACGGTCTTCGTGTACACTCTCAGCTACGACCGCTATATTTTCTTCACAGTGTGCTGGACGTGGTCTATTCGGTCGAATATTATCCAATAATGAATGCTGAGTCTCAAAATGGGTGATGGTGTTGCGAATAGTACGCTCAGTAGGCCGATTATGTTGACCATAAGTTGAGCGAAGTGCACGAAACACATTCCTCACAGAACGTGAATTTTCATAAAAAAAGTTGAACAATTTGTAAACGTTGTTCACGCGTAAGTCTTTCCATTATGAAATGCCAAACAATACTAAACAAAAATAACATGACAGCATGACACTACTCACACGTGATCTGTCAAAAAAGGCTATTGAAAAAAGTATCTCTACTTGGATCACCCGTTATAATTAAATATAATTTCTGGCATATGAGCGCCACTGCTAGCTCGGACGTAGTCTAATCCAGTTTGTCTAAAGCCCAGTCCTGTTCGATGACTTTTTCCAACATTTGTGGACGTATATCGGCAATAACGCGGCGAATGTTGTCCTCCAAGTGGTCAATCGTTTCGGCGTAGACCACCCTCCTCAAATATCCCCACAGAAAATATTCAAGCGGCGTTAAATCACACGATTTTGAAGGAACAAAAAAAATTATGCGCTCACCGAACGATTCCTTCAACAAATCAATTGTGGCACGAGTTGTGTGACTTGTTGCGCCGTCTTGTTGAAAACACATCTCCTACATACCATGGATGTTCAATTGATGAACGAAAAAGTCAGTAATCATGGCTGTGTAGCGGTCACCATTGACTGTTACATTTTGGCCAGCACCATTTTTAAAGAAGTACGGACCAATTACTCCACCAACCCATAAAGCACACCAAACTGTCAGTTTTTGTGGATGCAACGGTGTCTCGACATACACTTGACGATTATCATCACTCCGAATACGTCAGTTTTGTTGATTGACGTATCCATTCAACCAAAAGTGAGCTTCATCGCTAAACAAAATTCGCTTATGGAAATTTTAATCACCGGCAAACTTGTTTTGGGCCTATTCACCGAATCTACTACTTGCTAGGTGATCCCGTGGCTTCAATTCTTGCACGAGTTGGATTTTGTAAGCACGCAAACCATTATCTCTCCATTAAGTGGATGGACACATACCCAATTCCTGTGCACGATGGCGGATAGACTTGGTCTTCCGCTACGCTATGCTCTACAGCAGCAATGACTTCTTTTGTACGCACTGTACGAAGTCTCTCTGGATGCGTATTATTATTAAGAGTAAACATGGTGCGAAAACGTCCCTTACTTACTACTCACTTAAATAATTAAGTGGCGCTAAAGTCCGGAATGAACCTGGGACTTAACCAACACATGCCTCTCCAATTAACCCGGTCTTTACCTTACTGCCTCTAGTTGCGCCCTCCAAGTTTTGTTGAGGTCGGTTTCTACTTGTGCGCGCCACTTAAGGCAAGCTCTTCCTCTACTGAGTCCGACGTCTGGCTGGGAATCGAAGACTTTGCGAGCCGGAGTAATGGTGTCCTTTCGTTCTACATGTCCTAGCCATATTAAACGTCCAATGCGGCGTTTTTTCACCAGGGGCATGTCGTATATATCGTGGTCTCGATAGCCCGTCAACGCAAACGGGACCGAAGATTTTTCGAAGAATTTTCCTCTCAAATCGACCAAGGATTTCTTCATTCGCTTTTGAGACGGTTCATGCTTCAGCACCGTAGAGCAGGACTGGGATGATCAGGGTCTTATATAGAATCTTCTTGGTAGTTCCAGTGAGGCCTTTACTACAGAATTGCCTTCTTAGCCCAAAGAAACAACGGTTGGAAGAGGAATTCTTCGTTTAATTTCTGAGGAGATGTTGTTGTCAGAGATAATAGCGGTGCCGAGATAGATAAAGTCCCGTACTACCTCAAAGTTATATCTGTCAATGGTGACGTTCTGTCCAATTCGTCGATGTTGTGTGTCCTTTCGTGTTGACAGCATAAACTTTGTCTTGCCCTCATTTACTGCTAAACCCATTTTTGCCGCTTCCTTCTCTATAGCAGCAAACGTGGCTATGACATCACGTTGGGTCCTACCAATGATGTCAATATCGTCGGCGTATGCTAGTAGTTATACAGATTTTTGGAAATTTGTGCCTCTGGTATTGGCCTCTGGTATTGGCACAATCCTCTCAAAGTTCAAATCTTTTTTTGGTATCGAACGTGTCGGTGTGGTCGTTTCTGACCTCGATGGAGTAGCGAGTATTCTTCATCGTCATCATACACAAACGGAAGAGTTTGGGCGGTATACCAAAACTAGACATGGCTCTGTATAGTTCGTCTCTATATATGCTGCGGCTTTGAAATCGATGAATACTTGGTTGGTATCGATTTTGACTTCTTGGGTTTTTTCCACGATCTGCCGAAGTGTGAAAATTTGATCTGTTGTGGACTTTCCTGGCTTAAACCACAGGGATAAGGGCCGATCAGGTTGTCGGTAAACGGTTTCAGATGTTCACATACGGTAGATAGGATCTTGTAGGCGATGTTGAAGAGCCTTATGCCTCTGTAGTTGGCGCAGTTTAGAGGGTCTCCTTTTTTGTAGATCGGGCAGATGCTGAGGTTCCATTCTTCAGGCATACATTCTTCCGACCAGGTTTGTCTTATGAGTTGGTGGATGTTACTTACCAAGTAAGTAACTGTAAGGCTTATTAATCTTGACTTTAGATATTGCTATTCTCACCTCACTCAGGTTGGGTGGTTGGCTGTTTTCGCAATCATTGCCAATACTCAATGTTTAGTACTGCTGACAGCGTAATGTTGTTCGTCATCGCCGTTTTACAGCCTGCAGAAGTGGTACTTCCATATCCTCAGCATCGACTGTGTCTCAACTACGATATTTCCTTGTTCATCTCGACAGCATTTTGTTCGAGCCTTGTATCCTTGGCTTTGACGTTTTACACTTTGGTAAAACTTGCGAACATCGTTCCTGGAGTGGCACTTTCTTTTGCTCTTTTTTCTTCTTTCTGGAAAGCCGTTGTTCTTCCTTTCTTCTCTGCCTATAGAGCTCAATGGCAGCTCTCATCTTCACCTGCAGCTTAGCGTTGTAGGCTTTGTTCTTGTCTGCGAGCACTTGTCGGCATTCGTCATCAAACCCGGAGTTTCTTCTTGGTGCGCGCCTAATCTAATGGCTTGTTGGCACCGTTGCCATTGTTCTTCGATATTCGAACTTGAAGTTCCAAGACAACCTGTTGTCCGAATATGTCGAAGCAGCTTTTCTAGGTTAACCATTCCGTGTCATTCTGACCTGGCTGTTTAAATTGTTGCAGTTTTTCGTCGTGTTATCAGCACTCGTGCTTATTGTTTAGCAAGTCAAATCCAGTTGGACGAGACTAGTGCCATATGGTTATCACTTGGAGGTTAAAAATAAGCACTTGATGTGTAGTCAGAGTTAAAACCACTGGGCATTGCCATGTTAAAGGAAAATTAGAGTCTACCCTCGTTCTACAACACCATACAACAACCATACTTAATCGAATTAATTGCTCTGATGGACGATTATTTTGACCGTTAAATGAACGTTGTGCACGATAAGTAAATTTTTCGAACAGAACAATGATCTTCAAAATAAATCATCACAATTTGGAAGCGTTGTTCAGCCGTCAGTCCATTCATGTTGAAACGCCAAACCAAACTAAAAATAAATCACTTCATCAGCTGACAAAATGGCTGCCTGTTAAAATAATGCTGCCAACTTAAAGTTCAAAACATCTAAAAAAAAAAAACATAAGGCTGCAATCCACTGTGTGGATCATTTTATACCTTATCCCATCCCATCCTTTAAATTAATATGAAATTAATATTAAAATTGAAATTGTAGCAACATATTGTTCAGACATTTTATCGAAAACTTGTATGGTTCGACCAAAAAAATTTTTTTTTCGAAATTTTTAAAACTTTTCCGAAAACGCTTCTTACTTAAACCGCTACCAAAAAATGGCCGTGGCAAAAACTTTGTATAAACAAAACATAAGGATTGTCTAAGTATCTTGTTCGGACACTTTTTCAAAATTTTGAGCGGTTTGGCCTAAAATTAGGTTTTACTAAAAAGAGGGCGTGGCAGTAGGCGGATTTCAAATTTTTTTACATTGGTTCGAACAGCACGTACAAGGATCACATGTACCAAATTTCATTATCCTAGCTCAAAATCTAAGGCCCAAAAACCGGTTACCTACAGACGGACGGACGGACGGACTTACAGACAGACAGACATGGCTTAATCGACTCAGCCAGCGATTCTGAGTCGATCCATATAATTTGAGTTATACCTAGCTAAATTATTTCACTACGTTACAAACTATGTATCAAAACTTTTATACCCCTATGGGATAGGGTAAAAGCATCCGTTACAACAAGGCTTTTAAACAAAAGGTACGTTCTAGCACTTTTGCAGTTAAAGTTACGAAAAGAAATATATACGTAAAAATAATATTGTACTGAAATAGCTACCAGTCTAGCAAAAGGGTGATCCAAGCAGAGATACTTTTTTCAATAGCCTTTTTTGAAAGATCACGTGTGAGTCGTGTCATGCTGTCATGTTATTTATGTTTAGTATTGTTTGGCATTTCATAATGGAAAGACTTATGGTGGTGGCAATCTCGACGCACGCGACGAACGCGACGCAGACGGTTTCGCATTGAAGTGTCAAAAATGGTGAGGATTTGAGTGGTGGTGGCAATCTCGACGCTCACGACGCGACGCGATGCGATGTCACTTGATTGACAGTTCACCATTAGCCGTCGAAGATTTTGTTTGTTTTTCAATTCTCACAGAAGAAAATTTAATTTTCTGCGCCTTAACCAACTCAATAAGTTTTTCTTCGAAATTCATCACACAACACAATTATTAATTCAGTACTTTTAATTTATTTTGTTTATTTATAACCTATGAAAGTAATCTCAAGATTCTCACAAACATACCATCTAACAGCTTTCAAACCGACATTCCAATGCGTCGATGCGCAAGAAAGTTGAAGTTGAATCAACTTTTCTGTGTAGCTAACGTCCATTGCGTCGCGTCGGCGTTCAGATTGCCCACTTATACATGTTCCCATAAGCTCAATGAGTTTTTGACATTTCAACGCGAAACCGTCTGCGTCGATACCGTCCGTTGCGTCGAGATTGCCTTGGGGGTTACGCGTGAACAACGTTTGCAAATTGTTCAACTTTATTATGAAAATTCACGTTCTGTGAGGAATGTGTTTCGTGCACTTCGCTCAACTTATGGTCAACATAATCGGCCTACTGAGCGTACTATTTGCAACACCATCACCCATTTTTAGACCCAGCATTCATTATTGGATAATATTCGACCGAATAGACCACGTCCAGCAAGCTGTGAAAAAATTATAGCGGCCGTAGCTGAGAGTGTACACGAAGACCGTAGAGAGTCGATTCGGCGCCGTTCGCAGCAACTCGGACTGACGTATGGAACGTCAAGATCTTAAATTGAAAGCGTACAAAATACAACTTGTGCAACAACTGAAGCCGCTCGACCTTCCCAAGCGACAACGCTTCGCTCTATGGGCTCTTGAAAAGTTCCAAGAAGATCCGACGTTTTCGATGCAAATTTTTGTTTAGCGATGAGGCCCATTTCTGGCTCAATGGGTATGTAAACAAACAAAATTGCCGCATTCGGGACGAAGAGCAACCTGAAGAGATTGAAGAACTGCCACTTCATCCAGAAAAAAACAACGGTTTGGTGTGGTTTGTGGGCCGGGGGAATCATCGGTCCATATTTCTTTAAAAATTATGCCGGTGCGAACGTAACCGTCAATGGCGACCGTTATCGTGCCATGATAACCGACTACTTGATGACTGAAATTGAAGCTCGTGATCTCGGCGACATTTGGTTTCAGCAAGACGGCGCCACTTCCCACACATCGCATCAATCAATGGACTTATTGAGAGAAGATTTCGGTGAGCACATAATTTCACGTTTTGGGCCGGTCGATTGGCCACCAAGATCGTGTGATATCACACCGTTAGACTTTTTCCTGTGGGGATATGTAAAGTCAAAAGCTTATGCCGACAAACCCGCTTCGATTCAGGCCTTGGAGGAAAACATCAGGCGTGTCATTCGCCAGTTACCAGTCGAAATGCTCGAACGAGTGATCGAAAATTGGACTCAACGGATGGACCATCTGCGACGTAGCAACGGTCAACATTTGATAGACATAATCTTCAAAAAATAAATGCCAAAGAATGTTCTTTCAAATGATAATAAACATTCTCCGTTAGATTTGAATTTTCTGTTTTTTTTTCTTTAAAAAAGTAGGGAACCTCGAAATGGATCACCCATTATATAAATTCAGAAAAAAAAGTTTTTGCATAAGCACACCTCCATAAAAATCATCAGTTTTTACATAAGTACAGTAGAACGCCGATTATCCGAACGCCGATTAAGCGAATCGCCATTATTCGAATCGGTCCTAAGCGTAATATAAAAAATCAAAACCAAGCACTGTAAGTAAGTAATGTAATTTTTGTTTTGTTTGGAAAGCTTTGTCGAGAAAAACCGATTATCCGAATTTTCGATTATCCGAATCGACCCCGGTCCCAATTAATTCGGATAATCGGCGTTCTACTGTATATAAATTAAAACTCACCCCATAGGCCAACTTGTAGACATAAAGAAGTTAAAGCCAATAAACCTTTTGAGATATTCGTCACGACAGTTGTGTGTACTGATTAAACATTTGATTAACAAAAATCTGTTAAAATAAAAATATTTGAACATCGTGACCAAAAATAGTTACCTGATGATGTTTTAAAGTGTTTTTTAAAATGTAAAAACATCAAGTTTTATTTAATTATTATAAACGTTTATTTGGGCTTTTAATCTTTTTCCCCATTGGGGTCAAGAGGGCGCTGTCTTTTGGATAAAACCTTGTGCCTTGTGCCTACAGTAGCCAAAGTAAGAAGTGTATGGCAGTAATTTTTTTTTGACAGTATCAATATTTGTTAGAAACGGCTACACAACCATCAACTCTAAAATTCAATCTACCCTAGAGCAAAATCTTCAAAAAGATGATGTAGGCGGTTTGCCAATTGCGTTAAAATTTAAGACAGCGGATATTTTTTGACATAAGTGTGGTGAATGGAGACTTTAAAACTTTAACCTGATCAACTACTCGCTAAAATTTATCCAGTGGCTAATTTTTGACATTGGGTATACCTACTGAGGAGTGACAGACATGGAAAGCATGCTCGTGGATTATTCCTCGTTATCAATGTTCACAGGTTGCGGGAAATAAATACATCATTCAGATTATTGTTAATTATATACGCAAATTGTGCAACTATATTTTTTTACTGACAATAAATAATAATGAAGGGATGATCTTGAAATCTTTTCGGTAATTTGTTCCAATTCTTTTGGGAAATTGTTGAAATAGAATTAAAATAAATAAAATCCCATTTGATCCTGGGAAAAAGCCAATTTTTTTTACCTCTACAGAATTGTCAAAAATTAGCTAATTAGCTGTATTTTTGGATGCTCCTTGAGAATTCATAAAGAATTTTCCCAAGGAAATATACAGAATCAGTCCAATCGTGAATAAATTTTCCCGGGAATTGTTCACTTGTCAGCAATGTAAATCAGATTGCGGAATGAGAACAATTTCCCGGGAAAAATTATTCGCGATAGGCCTGAATAACTTAAAGCGTACCTTTCAAATAGTTACTTTCGAATAAATTTTCACGGGAATTTTTTCCTTATCAGCATGTAAATCAGATTGCTGAATGGAAAAGGTTTCCCGGGAAAATTTATTCGCGATAGGCCTGACAAATGCGTTAAAGGCATTGTCAGAGCACTTAGGTATGTGAGGAATACGGACTTACAACACAACCATAAGCTAGACACCATGAAGGAGATAATTTCCAAGCACGCTAAAATGCACTTCATGAAGCTGAGACACCACATCAACCCGGAAGCAGCAATGCTATGTGAAATCAATGCGCAGACCTAAAGACTCAACGTATTAATACGTTTTTCGCTTTAATTTTCTACATAAATATATCCAAGCAGGCCTATCACGATTAAATTTTGCCGGGAAACTGTTCCCTTTTAGCAATCTGATTCACATTGCTGACAGGAGAAAATTCCCAGTAAGGTGAGGTATATGCAACCTTTACACACTTTTTTGTTGCATTGAGGGTAGTCATTTCGGTATGGCGAATACGTTTGATGTAGGAAAGTGACTGATTAAATGTCAAAATAGCATTTTTAAAAGCTTACAACGTTTACCATCTCAATTTACTCACTCAATTTCTATGAGAAAATTCCGATATTGTCGGTTACATGAATACCCATAGTATGTATGGAAAATGATATCGGTTAACCATTAACATTAGAATTCATTCACTCATATATGAGCTCTTTTGTTGGCACTATCCATGACTTTTTGAAGTGTTAGCGGTTTAATTTGAGCGATTTCTGTGCGAACGTTAAGTTTCAGCTTCTGTATAGTGTGTTGTTTGTTAGTAAGCCTTTTCCTTCAGGTAACCCCATACAAAAATCCGGCGCCGACAGATCAAACGCGGTGACCATTCAGTCGTTTTTACTGGGTCACCATGATTGAGCTGTTGGACAACTGAATTTTGTAAGGTTATAAGTGCAAATCTTTCCTCATTGCATTCCACTCCATTCCATTTAAGCAAATTTCAGTCGTGAAGTCAAATATGATCCACAATATGACCCTTTACAACTTTCTGAAGCGTGCTACGCTATTAACTTCCCTAACAATAATAATATAGTGGGAATGTGCAATTTAGTGCTCTAATACAATTTTTCTATTAAAAATTGAGTAACTGGGAACTCCGCTCTGAGTTCCCTTACAAAATGATTGTTTTTCTGATGTATTTTCTGCCCAGCATCTGCCAATTGTATACATGGCTTTTGCACTTCGATCTCGATCAAAACAGGCTAATATTTGTTTCCACTCTCATTTCAGTGCCTGGTTACAACGATTTCAATTCCAACGACCGACGTGTCAATACACAAAAAAGCGTCATGGAATGAAGACGGCTTTTATAGCTGTAACACGGGAAAATCTGAAACAACCCTCTCACATTTTCGTTTCTCTGGTAACGATATTGAGGTCTACACCCGGTGAAGGCAAATTTCAAATAAAAACTTTTACTTAAAAAGAGTGGTTTGGAAGTGAATCTTTCATTTTCATATCACATAAAACCTACCTGCCTTGGAGATGACTTTCATTCCAATAAACCTGTAGCCAGCACTCACGTAAGTTGAGCTAGAGTAAACGGAATGTTGCTCTAATCGCAATAGCTATTTATTTTTATTAGTGACATAAGATAATAAATTATTGCTAGGTACCACCCTCCAATAAATTTCCTATTTCACTACCGCCACCTATCCGTGACGACTACCAACTAACACAGATTACAACTGTCACTTGCCAAACATTGCATATGGCAACATCGCTGTCTGTCTTTTTCCCCATTAAATTTTTCGACTATCACGTCAACTTTTCCGGGGAGCAATTAATAAGTAAAATTCGCATAAAAATAGCGAG
Source organism: Rhingia rostrata (assembly GCA_949824845.1). Lineage (NCBI taxonomy): Eukaryota > Metazoa > Arthropoda > Insecta > Diptera > Syrphidae > Rhingia > Rhingia rostrata. The sequence goes on along the minus strand of OX463756.1, from coordinate 40,785,444 downwards.
AATCTGTGATAAAAAATACTCGTTCCAATTTCAGAAATGGGTGAACCAATATCTACCGCGACTACTTTTCCGATTTTCGAAAAGCCAACTCTTCAATTTAACGAGAATGGATGGGGACCATGCGAGTTGCCCGCAACATTCAAGGATATGCCCTACCAGCCGTTCAGCAAGAGCGATCGTTTGGGTAAAATCTGCGATTGGACTGGTTCCTCGGCCAACGATAAGAAATACCAAAGTGAGTGTTTAAGAGATTTTGTGAACAAAGTGGTTTAAATCGGGTTTTGAGCAAAATTGAAATTGTTAGGTTATGTTGAATTCGTGTAGACGTCGTGTGTGCGATGGCGAAGCCATTTTGGGATATTTTATTTGATCCCAAACAAAAATCCCTTAAAATTTGTCAACAAATTTGTTGTTGAATCGTTTTGATAAACCGCACGAAAAATTGGTCAGAAAACAGAATCTAACATGTAATTCTCTTTTAGCTAAGTACCAGTCGAGCTTTGGAACTGGCAGCCAATATGCCTACTTCCATGAAGAAGATGAAACCACCTTCCATTTGGTGGATACCGCACGTGTGCAGAAGCCTCCTCATCAACGTGGCCGTTTCCGTGGAAACATGAGGAACTCAAGGTATCTTTCGTTTATTAGATAAGAAACTCTAGTTAGGATGTGATTAATTTTTGTTTCCCCCTCAATGCAGGTTCATGAACAGAGGACGCAATACCCGTGGCGGGCTTCAAGCTGGCATGACCACTCTCGGTAAGAATATCAAGTCTCGTGACAACCGACGTGGAATGGGTAAGAAATTCGGTATGCGTGGTGCTCCACCGAAAATACGCGATGCTTCCGTGGCCGTACGTGCCGATTGGACTACAGTGGAGTCCATGGACTTCCCGCGATTGATTAAGTTGTCGCTGCCAAATATTAAGGAAGGCGAGGATATTGTCACCTGCGGCACACTGGAGTACTACGACAAGACGTACGATCGCGTAAATGTCAAGAACGAACGCCCATTGCAAAAGGTTGATCGCATCGTGCATACTGTCACCACCACTGATGATCCCATCATTCGGCGTCTATCGAAGACAGTGGGTAATGTGTTTGCCACGGATGCTATTTTGGCCACCATTATGTGTTGTACTCGGTCCAACTACTCGTGGGACATTGTCGTGGAGAAGCTCGGCGACAAAATCTTCATGGACAAGCGTGACAACACTGAATTTGACTTGTTGACTGTCAACGAGACTTCCGTCGAGCCACCAACCGATGACGATGCGTCCCCGAACTCACCCAGAAACCTGGCCATTGAAGCGACCTTCATAAATCACAACTTCAGTCAGCAAGTCTTGAAGACAGGCGAAAAGGAGTCCAAGTACAAGTTCGCCGAGCCAAATCCATTCATTGGAGAGGACGAGGATGTGGAGATTGCCAGCGTTGGCTATCGCTACAGGAAATGGGATTTGGGCGGTGGAATCGTAAGTAAATCTAGCCCGCCTATTAACATCCACATTGACACGTATTTTATTCCTTTTAGATTCTTGTTGCCCGCTGTGAACACGATGCTGTTGTACAGGTGCCCAACAACGAAGCACAATTCCTAACTATTAAGGCTCTTAACGAATGGGACTCAAAGCTAGCCAACGGCGTCGAATGGCGTCAGAAGCTCGACACCCAACGTGGTGCTGTGTTGGCAAATGAGTTGCGCAACAACGCGTGCAAACTCGCCAAATGGACCGTTCAAGCAGTGCTCTCCGGCTCAGATCAACTCAAGTTCGGTTATGTGTCACGTGCTCATATTCGTGATAACTCACGTCACGTCATCTTGGGAACACAACAATTCAAGCCACACGAGTTCGCCACCCAAATCAACTTGAGCATGGACAACGCCTGGGGTATCCTCCGTTGCATCATCGACATTGTCATGAAGCAGAATGACGGCAAGTATCTGATCATGAAGGATCCCAACAAGCAGATGATCCGCCTCTACGACATCCCCGACAATACATTCGAGAGTGATGGTTCAGAGGAGTGCGACGATGATAATGAAACTTTCCAACCCGTTTACTCGTACGGCAGCAACAAGAGGATTTAAGAAATCAAGGGGCGAGTAGGCTTTAAAGAGAAATCAGATTTTTTCTAAATAATTACGCATAACATTTCAAAATAAAAAAAAAACTAAAAGGAAAGCAGGACACTTCCTCGAACCGATTTGTATCTCTAGGAAGTCGTATTTATTTAGCCGATCAAAGTGAAACAGGCAATAGTCAGAAAAAGCTATGGTTGTTCATTGTAAAAGTAATTATTCCATAAAATGTAACTTCTTCAATAAAAAACATCGTCGGAGAAGAATTCTGTTTGTTTTTTCGATAAGATGGAACAAGGCGTCACTATTGCGAATGGTAGAAACGTGAGGTGGAATAGTCAACCGCCTGTACTGGAACTCTTTCTCCAAATTATCACTTATGGATGCTTGTATCAAGTGGGGGACATGTTCGGAATGAAACCATCATACTACTAGCATATACCGCTTTCGTTTTAGTAACACGTCTGTCAGTTTTTTTTTTGCCCCCGTAAACTTGGGAGAATTGTGCAAAACTCTCGGTCCAACAACAGCGGCACAATCTTATAAGTCTGTGCAACTATTAACATACGAAATCATCCATCTTGACATGAAAATTGTTTGATGTAAACAATCAGTTCTAAAAGTTAATCACCCAACATGGCTATCCAACAGCCCGGCTATCGCTAACTGCCTCCAGTTGCGCACTTCAAGTTGGTTTAGATCGGTTTGTATTTGTGCGCGCTACTTAAGTTGGTATCCATTTGCTATAAATCTCCATCATCACTCAAAACGACAAAGGATTTCATTATCATCAGGACTGCAAAGGAAGAGTCTTATATAGGATCTCCTTAGTTGTTCGAGTGAGGGCTTTACTACTAAATTGGCCCAAGAAACATCGGTTGGCAAGAGCAGTTCTTCGTTTAATTTCTGACGAGATGTTGTTGCCAGAGTTAACAGCGGAACTGAGGTAGACAAGGTCCCTAACTGCCTTAAAGTTATATCTGTCAATGGTAAAGTTCTGTCCAATTCGTCGATGTTGTGTGTGCACCTAATCCTGGTATTATACCAATTTTTGAGGCTTCCTAAACTAGAAAACGTCGAATCAGACCAATGATGTGAACGTCGTCGGCGTATGTTAGTAGCTGCAACGATATTTGGGAGATTGTGCCTCTGGTATCTGCTTGGTAGCTTTGCACAATTATGTTAGAGAAATCCCACGAAAATGAATCTCCTTTACGTTGTTATCGAATTTTTCGCTGAGACAGTTGCCGATCATGAACGAGCAGCGAGAATTCTCCACCATCATTCTGCTACATGCTTGTTTGATATGTATACCGTAACTGGACAAAGCTCAGACAGGTCTCAATGAATTCTTTTGATTACCCGTTGGTGGGTATTTAGGATCTGCCGAGGTATGAATGTTTGGTCAGTGTTGGAATTTTCTGGCCTAAAATAACTCTGATAGCTCCAATCAGGCTGCCGGAAATGACGGCCTTAACGCTGAGCTTTATAAAGCTGGAGGAGATGACTTGGTAAGTAACATCCACCAACTCATAAGCCAAATCTGGTCAAAAAAAAAATGTGCCTGCGGAATGGAACCTTAGCATTGTTTGCCCGATCCACAAAAAGGAGCCCTCTACACTGCGCCAATTATAGAGCCATAATTCTCCTCAACATCGCCTACAAGATCCTATCTGCCGTAATATGTGAACGCCTGAAACCGTTTACCAACAACCTGATCGGCGCTTATCAGTGTGGTTTTAAGCCTGGAAAGTCCACAACCGATCAAATTTTCACACTTCGGCAGATCCTGGAAAAAAATCCCAAGAGGTCCAAATCGAAACCCACCATCTAGTCATCGATTTCAAAGCCGCATACGACACCATCTATAGAGACTAACTATGCAGCACCATGTCTAGTTTTGATATACCGCCAAAACTCACGACGATGGAAAATTCTCGCTGCTCCATCAGCGTCGGAAACGACTTCACTGACACATTCGATACCAAACAAGGATTTGGGCAAGGCGATGCGCTGTCATGTGACTTCTTCAATCTGATTCTTGAGAGGATTGTGCAAAGCTCAAGAGCCAACACCAGAGGCACAATTTTCCAAAAATCTGTACAACTACTAGCATACGCCGACGATATTGACATCATTGGTAGGACCCAACGCGATGTCATAGCCACGTTTGCTAGTATAGAGAAGGAAGCGGCAAAAATGGGTTCAGCAGTAAATGAGGGCAAGACTAAGTATATGCTGTCAACACGAAAGGACACATAACATCGACGAATTGGACAGAACATCACCAGTGACAGATATAACTTTGAGGTAGTACCTGACTCTGTCAATCTCGAATCCGCTATTAACTCTGATAACAGCATCTCGTCAGAAATTAAACGAAGCATTATTCTTGGCAACCGCCCTTTCTTCGGGCTAAGGAGATCCCATATAAGACCCTAATCATCCCAGTCCTACTCTACGGAGCTGAAGCATGGACCGTCTCAAAAGCGGATAAGAAAATCCATGCTCGATTCGAGAGGAAAAATATTCGATCCCGTTTGCGTTGACGGGCAATAGAGACGAAGATTCAACCAATAACTATACGAGCTGTACAGCGACATGCCCCTGACCAAAAACTCCGCATTGGACGTTTAAGATGGCTAAGACATGTAGAACGAATGGACACCAATACTCCGGCTCGCAGATTCTTAGATTCCCAGCCAGACGTCGGACGAAGAAGAGGAGAACCTCGCGTTAAGTGGCGCGCGTATGCTAGTAGTTGCACCGATTTTTGAAAGATTGTGGATCTGGTGTTGGCTCGGGAGTTTTACACAATCCTCTTAAGAACTAAATTATACAGTGCATCGTCTTGCTTAATTCCTTTTTTGGTATCGAATGTGTCGGTGAAGTCTTTTCCGACCCTGATGGACAAGCTAGAATTCTCCATCGTCATCCTACACAAACGCACGAGTTTGCGGGTTATACCCAAACTAGGCATGGCTCTGTATAGCTCGTCTATATAAATGGTGTCGTATGTGGCTTTGAAATCGAAAAATAGATGGTGGGTATCGATTTGGACTTCTTGAAGTGTCAAAATTTGATCGTTTGTGGACTTTTCTCGCCTAAAACCACACTGATAAGGCCGATCAGGGTGTTGGTAAACCGGTTTTAGGCGTTCACGTAATTACTGCAGATAGGATCTTTTAAAGAGGATGTTGAGGAGACTTATTCCTCTGTAGTGGGCGTAGTTCAGAGGATCTTTTTTTTAGTGGATCGGACAAGCGATGCTGAGGTTCAATTCTTCAGGCATACTCTTATCCGACCAGATTTGGCTTATGAGTTGCTGGATGTTACCAAAGGATATAGAACTACATATAGTACGCATCACAGCTAAACATTTTGTAGCCGTTTTTGATGCGGCGGTAAGTGCAAAGGGGAAATTTCGTCGATCGTATGCGTCGGCTATGCTGTTGTTTGATGCTAGGTGAGCAATATGAACACTGGGGTATAAATATCAGTACCCCACATAGAAAATTTGCGTTGTATGAGATGCGCACTCTATGTAGTTCTACACTCGTTGATGTTACTTACCAAGTCATCTTCGCCGGCTTAATAGAGCTCAGTGGGAAGGCCATCATTTCCGGCAGCCTTATTAAGCTTGAGTTTAGAAATTGCTATCTTCTCCTCACTCAGGTCGGGTGGTTGGCAGTTTTTGCTGACGTTGCTAATATTGGAGGGCTCGCTCTGCCTGACAGGAGAATGTTGTTCGTCATCGCCGTTTAACAGTTTGCAGAAGTGGTTCAACCATGTCCCATGTTTCAACTACGATGTGTCCTTGTTCACCCCGACAGGATTTAGTTCAAGCCTTATATCCTTCGCTTTGATGTTTTAGACTTGTGATAATCGTTCCTGAAGTGGTTGCCTCTGCTGTTGCCAATATCTCTGACTGGAAGACACTGCAGTGCTCCAGACAGATGAACGTCCGATTTTGAACAATCAGTATGTATGAATGGATATGTTTTCGGTTGCCAGTTCGTTCCTCTGCCACTCCTCTCTAATTGGAAAGATGAAGGAGGAAAATGGGACGGAATTCCAAAACGCAGTACTTCAGCATTACTGCTTAATCAAGCGTTCCAAAACTCAAACGATTTACTATGATGCAATGCTTACTTTTCAAAAACGCATCGTGAAAGCCATAAACTGCGCAAACAAACGCAAATAGAGCATCGTGAATGTTTGTGTACATACAACAGAACATGCCTCATCACTGAACAACAAAATTGCGATGAAATAAAGCATCGAGATCAATCTCATTTTCGGCCCATAAACCAAAATCACGACGCATTGCATGGTCTCGAAGCTTTAATTCTTGCACAAGCTGGATGTTGTAAGGTCGTAAGCCAAGATCTTTGCGCAAAATCTTCCATAAAGTTGATGGACAAAGCTCCAATTGCTGTGCACGGTGTAGAGTCGATTCATTCGGAAGAGGACCTCTTTACTCTACAACGGCAATTGTTTCTTCGGTGCACCCTGTTCGACGTCTATGCGGATGCGTATTGTCACATAGAGTAAGCGTAGTGCGAAAACGATCCATGGTTAACCGAATTAATTGCTCTGATGGATGATTATGTCGATCATAAATTGGACGGAGCTTGCGTTAAACTTCGCGAACTGAACCATTATTTTCGAAATAAATTTGCGAAATTTGCAAGCGTTGTTTATTTGTCAACCAGCTTATGATGAAATGGCAGGCCAAGCTGAACATAAATGACGTTAGAGTTCCCCGACTTGATCACAAAATGTCATTTTGAAATCTCTATTCGAAAAACCAAGCTCTAAAAAAAAAAAAAAACACGCCCGATACATTACTTTTGGACGTGGATGTGTTTGAAGTCGTGGGCAATTTAACGTTGTCTAAGAGTGTTGTGCCGTTTTTAGCAAGTAATCACCCTTATTGCACATGGCGTTTTTATTAAACGACAGATAGCGTTTTTGAAATCGGTATTACAGCTGGCAAGTCTGAAGGCGTTTTATGTCGTTTGACGCTACGTGGCGTTTAAGTAGTGTGGAACGTAAGTTCTTAAAACGTCATTGCAGTTATTCGCATTCTAATAGTCGTTTTAGTTGGATAAAACGACAGGTAAAACGCCAATAATTGTCGAATAGAAATTTGCAAACGACTAGGTGTCGAATTTTTGTTAAAATGTGAGTTTCGATTAATTTGTGTATTAATTTAAGGATTTTATTAATACCCTTTATATGTTTTAGCACAGTGCGGGCGTTAAGGAAATTAGGGATAAGAAGAAAGGAGATACCGATGCACATTGGTTTTAAATGTCTGTAAGTTATAATGGAATGGAAAAACAGAGTTTGGTAGAGCATTCCACATTCGTGTTGTTCGGTTTATGTACGAATCTCTATATTCCAGCGTACGTCCGAAGATAGGCTTGAGGGTAAACTGATTTGCATTCATTGCGTAACGAGTATTGCGGCTGAATTGTTGAATGGGAGGATTGCAGCTGGCTATTTCATTTGAACATTGGTTGTTAAAATAGCGGTAAGACAATGCTAGACAGGAGATATTTCGATGTTCGAGCGAAACTCAAGAGTTCGCTATTCTAATGTCTCCTATAAGTTTTTTTGCACGCGTTTGAATCCTATCTTGGAGGTGCAATGTTGTTTTTGGTGCACCCCGCCAGACATGGGCGTTGAATTCAAGTTTTGGGCGTATAAACGCTTTATATATTGTGGCCAGATCAGAGGGGGTGAAATATTTCTTACATCGATTTAGGAAACCTAGACATTTCGCTGCGTTTTTAGCGACTTCGAATATGTGATCGCTCCAACGTAAGTCGTTACTAACACACATACCTAGCATGGAAAGCTTTTCGGTTTCTTCGACGTAAGTGCCATTGGCTCTAGATTTTGGTTACGCTTTAATGACAGAAGACAGCATTGTGTTTTGGAAGCATTGAATTCCACTCTATTAGATTTACCCCATTTGATAATGCTGTCAAGGTCGGAATTCAATGAGCTTAACATATTTTGGCGTTTAGAGTCCACTTTCGAAGGTGAGGGACGAGGACCTGTAAACGAATATGAGAAGCTGAGGGTACTGTCATCAGCGAAGGAATGAATTGGATTAGAAGTTGCAGACAGGAGATCATTTATAAAAATGAGAAAGAGAGTCGGAGACAAAACTGAGCCTTGAGGGACACCAGCATTTATTTGGTGAGTTACAGACTTGAAACCATCCAAAACAACTTGAATTGAACGTTTCGAAAGATAATGTCTAATCCATAGAAGAAGTTTTTCGTCGATTCCAAATGCACGCATTTTCGACAAAAGGGCTTGATGCCAAACCCTGTCAAATGCCTTTGAAATATCAAGCGCAACAATCTTGCTTTCGCCACCATGGTGAATTGATTGGTTCCACTTTTCGGTGAGATATGTCATCAAATCACCAGTAGACCTGTTGCTGCGAAAACCATACTGCCGGTCATTGAGAAGTTTTCGTGTTTCGAGATATTTCATAAGCTGACGATTTATCAGCGTTTCCATGACCTTGGAAAGAAGGGACGTAAGTGCAATTGGACGGTAGTTGGAGAGAGAAGATTCGCCTTTTTTTGGTACAGGCTGGACAAATGCTGTTTTCCATCTACTCGGAAAGAGTCCTGATGAGTAGGATAGATAGAAAAGCTTACGCAGTGGTTTTGCTAGCGTAGAAGAACACCTCTTCAGAATGATGGGGGATATACCATCTGGACCAGCGGATTTATGTATGTCAAGATCAGATAAAACTCTTGCAACTGTACGAGTACGAAAGTGAATTTGTCCCATAGAATGATCTACGTTCTCAAGTACAGGAGGAGACTGCGAAATGGGCAGCAAGCAGATTGGCTTTGTCTAAATAGCTGACAGCTGGAATGTCATTGTGAATGAGCGTCGGAATTGATGTTGATGCCGAATTTTTTATGTTTTTAACAAATGACCAAAAGTTTTTACTACCTCTGGGACATTGTAGAATTTTTTGTCTCAACGTTCGGTCATAGAGGAATTTGACACGCTTTAAATGGGCATTACAGTCATTTGTTGTAATACTTATGTTGTTCGTTTTTTGTCGGTGCCAAAATGCGTATCTGAGTGCCATCGACACATCCTAAGACTCCTGGAATTCCAGCCTTTTCATAAAACGTCATTTTCGCACAGTTCTTTTCTTCATCTGTGTAATGCATGCTTATCCATTGTGGGCAAATATTTTCCTCCATAAGGGAAAGCATTTCTTTGAGGATTTTACTAAACGTTGGTTGAGCAAGACCCAAATTAAAATCATTGCCTACACCCTTTTGATACCCACCTTCCGCAAGAAATCGCAATGTCGACGCAAGTTTTAAAATGACTGGCACTGACAATGAAATACCAGCGATTAGAATTTTATCCATTAGTTCATTCAGTAAATAGACGAAAGCTTCTTTGCTAAGTTTGAAGTAAATTTTAAATCTGGAAATGTTATCAGAATTAGGTATTTTTACTTCAAAATATTTTTTTCTTAAATCCACTTACTTTGAGTCTGGTAAATCCAAAGGATTAGATTTTGACCTGATTCTTCTTCTGATGTTTTTCATTTCTCTTTTTGCAATTTCATCTTCACTTTCCCATGATATAAACATTGCAATGCTATTCATTGTTTTTGTAATATTATTTTGTATTTTGAATTTTAAATAGGTAAAATAAATGCTCATTTTAAATTTCAAATTGCAAAACATAAACGCCGATCTGTCATTTTTGTATCAGCTGTTGCTGTGGAACTCATGTGGAATGTAAAAAAAATGAGAGAGGAGGCGTTCAGAGAATAGAATACCGACACTAAAATGAATCGACTCAAAAAACGCCATTTGTCGTTTAATAAAAACGCCATCTGGAATAAGGGTGAATAATACGCAGGGCGCATTTTTTTTGCGTTTTGGGATACAGTCCGGTCTTTAAAAGTCAGGGTGAGGCAGCATGTAGTCAGAAGATACAACTGAGATACAGAATTTGAACGTGCCCTCCTGAGTTAATTTTGCAGCAGTTGAACTGGCTGATCCGAAGAGTCAGAGTAGGTACGAATCAGCTAGGTGAATGCGGTTGTAGAAGAGCTTATCCTCTCATTTTCATGAACCATACAATCGCCGCACCTACAAGAGACCCAAGCAAACATAAACCAATTTAAATATTCCCTCCAGCTCCCTTCGTTTAAACAAGCTTCCGGTAATTTGCGTTAATCTAGTTCGCATCTTTATTCAAAGGAACAAAAATGAAATAAGGTCGTAGGGGCTTATTTACTTAGTTTCACATGTCTTCACTATTGCAATTAATTATAAATACGTGCATTTATTTCATCATAGCGGAGTTTAGTGTACTAAAGCCTTTTCTTTTAAATTCAATTAAAATTTATTTATAATACGTAGTGATAAAGCTTTTCGTTGACGTTTCTTAAAATAATTTAAATATTTTTATACTCTATAAGGAAACAAACAGACACCCATCATCATTATCACTAGAATTAAGTTACAAGCTATAACATTGAATTGTTTTGGTGGAAATAGGCGTAAAGTTCAAGTGCTAATGTTTGTTTTTCTTCGTTTTCTATGAATAGTTTTAGCGAGCAAGCCTTTAAGTACTTCGACGCTTTGCGTTTTATATTACTGACTACTGTTGTTGGTAATTGAACGAAAACATAAAACACAAGATTAAACAAAAATTAAATAAATTTAATTAAATAAAAGAAAAATTAAATCAAAAGGTGATACATACAACAATTTTTTTTTAAAAGTGTACAGTTGCATACAGTAATAATTTAACTAAAACAGCTTTTCCATATTTTTACATTCGTATAACAAATTGATTTTGAAAAGAAAAAAAAAATGAAAATAAATAAAAAAAACAACAAAAAAAATAATTAAAACAAAATAACGCATTCTCGTTCCTAGAGGATTTTAGACAACGAAATAACAATGCTTCGAGTGGAAGGCCCAATAACATAACACAAATAACGATTAATACTGAGAAGAAATTAAGAAAACCAAGAAAAAGACTTAAATACTGAGATCGTTCGTGTTCGTTTCTATGTCTTGTAGACAAGTCTTCACTTAGCTAGGAACGAGAGTTGATTTTCACTGGCATACAATTTGAAATGGGTTTGGGTTATTCTCCTGCAGGAGCTGGGACTGCTGCTGGTGTTGTAGCTGATGTGGTTGTGCCGATGGCGTCGACCTTTTTGCGAAATGTCTCTAGGAGACCCGCCAGTGTAAGGCAGAAGCCACGGCTTGCAGGCACAAGTGGGAAATCTGGTGGAACGACATCCGATGGTGGTGGTGGAGGATTTTGTGTACTTGGAGTCATGGCGGCGTTATGACTGAGGGATAACTCCATCCAACCTTTTATGCGGGTGTACATGTTCAAGCCGTTGCGCTTGAAATGCTCCTCGATTTGTTCACGGAATATCACCGGAGGATTTGTGAGAAGTTTGGTCACCGCCTGTACCATTTTTATGATGGCCATCTCGTTGTACATACGAGAGTTTTCAAACCCTTGTTGGGTTCCTGCAAATAAAAAAAAACAAATGCATGTGTTAGATATTTCCTAAATGTTGTAATGACGTAAGTGAACGACCAACGAGTATATATGAAACAGATCCCAGCCTATTACTCTCTAATTTGCATGTCGTTCGTGTATTTGTGTATGAGTATTGTATTTGTCAGCTTTGTTCGTTTGTTGCTTTAACTAGGCGTCTACTGGCTGATATTAAACCTCTAGCCTGTGAGTGATATTCTTCTTCATCAAATCGTAGAAACTCGATGTATCTCTAGTTGTTTCCAGATGTGTTTTTTTTTATAATTAGCACTTGCTAAAGGGTTTATGAATATGAATACCGTTATGGTGTTTGAGCAAGGAAATTGAGGAGAAGAAAGGAGGAGAAACCGATGTGCGTTGGTTTTTAATGTCTGCGAATTGTAATGTTGAGGAAAGACAGAGTTTGGTAAAGCATTCGTGTTGGAATAAATCTCTATATTTCATAGTACGTCGGAAGATATGCTTAAGTGTGTATTGATCAGCATTAATGGCATGGCGAGTATTACGGTTGAATGTTTGAAGGTGCGGAATACAGCATTTTCTGCTATAATAGCGGTAAAAAGTGTAAGACAGGAGATATTCTTACGATGTTTAAGCGAAATTATAGAGTTCGCTACGGTTGAATATTTTATCAGTTTTATCGCACGTTTTTGTATTCCATACAGTAGGTGAAATTATGATTTTGCTGCACCTGACCAGATGTGGGCGTTAAAATCAATTTTGGGCCGTATATTACTTACTTACTTTAGCCACTTAAGTAAAGTAAGTAAGTAATATACGCTACAGTGTTTCTCTGGTGTTGGCTAATGAGTTTTGCACAATCATCTCAAGAATTAAATGGAAGAAGTCACATGACAGCGCATCGACTCGCCTGAATGCTCTGAGCAGCGAGAATTATCCATCGTCATCCTACACAAACGGACGAGTTTGGACGGTATACCAAAACTAGACATGGCTCTGTATGGTTCGTCCATATAGATGCTGTCGTATGCGGCTTTAAAATCGATGAAAAGGTGGCGGGTACTCGATTTGGACATCTTGGGTTTTTCCAGGATCTACCGAAGTGTGAAAATTTGATCGGTTGTAGATTTTCATAGCCCAAAACCACACTGATAATGGTCGATGCCGTTGTTGGTAAACGGTTTCAGACGTTCACATACTACGGCAGAAAGGATCTTGTAGGCGATGTTCAGGAGACTTATGTTGTTTTCGCCACCAAGGTGGATAGATACCATTTGGTCCAGCCGATTTGTGAATGTTAAGATCTAATAATACTCTTGTGACTGTACAAACACGGAAGTGGATTGCTTCCATGGAATGATCTACGTTCTCATGTACATGAGGAGACTGGACACAATATGGCAACGTCGAACTGGCTGCAGAATGAGCAGCGAGCAGATTGGCTTCGTCTATAGAGACGACAGCTGGAATGTCATTGTAAATGAGCGTTGAGTTCATTCTTCATCTTATCGACGAGCTAGTCTGGGTTCCATCATCTTCGACCCTGCGCACGTTATTTACATACATCCAGCCCAAGCGCCCCGGCATCCCCAATGACTACATCCTTAAGCCATAGGGCAGGGATTAAAAGATTCTCTTGGATAAAGCATTGCATTCGTTTATTGTTGCCTTGCAAATTTATCCATACCTCAGTAGAGCTCATAAAGCTCGAGGTTGTATTTTCTTCTCCATTCGCCTTTCCTCGGATGCAGGACCAACAATTCAACAAAGCATTTTCCGTTCGAAAGTGCCTAATATTTGCACAGTTAAGGCTTGTACGTTTAGGAAAAAAATAGGTTATCTCCACGCATTAAGTGGCAGAGAGGTAAAAAAAAACTAACCCACGCACTTGCTGAGCGAAAGAGCGACGTCACTCTGGCTCAACGTGTGGCTTTAGCGTTAGGAGTTTTGACCCCATAATCTTCACCAAACAAAAGTAGCATCGGTTTTCTAAGGTCGATATCCCTCATATCTCCTTTTTACTGACTTAAATGGCGCTACAGTCCGGTCCAAAACCAATTGCGCCCAGTTGTGCACTTCAAGTGATCCTTTTCGAGGTTGGCATCTCGTTGTGCCCGCCTCTTAAGACGAGGTCTACCTCTACTTCGCTTAACGTCTTCGTGGGAATCCAAGACTATGCGAGCTGAGGTTATTCGGGTTGATGTAGACTACGGGGTTAATGTGCACTAAGGGGTAGATAAACTCCTTGACTAACTAAAGCTTACTATCAACAGTGAAATTTGTGTTCAAGGTTGTAGGACGACAAGATGTTGTTTGTAGATGGCATATGCCTTGCCTTTTCCTACGAGACCATAAAACAGGAAGTCCCGTCATAGTGCAGAAGTACACACGTACAAGTGAATGGTTGTGAGCAAGCTCGGCCATGGGTACAAACGAGCCTGTTGCGCCGAAAATTTGTTCACATTTGCCTAACAATATGTGGCATCTAAATAATTGCAAGTATTTAATCGTATTAGCATCTGCTAAGGTCATTTGGTCGACAGTTAGATTTTGTATCTAGGGAGGCACTGAGTGGAGTTAGGTTTTGTTTTTCCTTTCAGTGGTCTCATCCAACAGATTTTGAGTTGCTAAACTTACAAGTGCGAGTATTGAACAGAGAAATGAAAATAGTGCAACCAAACACATGACTGTCGCAGAATATCCGGGCTGAGGACCACAAGTCAAAACACGAGCATGGCCCTTCATGTTGGGATTGTAGCACACAACAAATATTTCTACGAAGCAACAATGAGCTTCCATACTAATAAACAAATAAATGGATAAACTGCATATGGAATGATAAAACATTCAAAAGTAGGGGTGCAACTAGCAGATTCCCCAAGTTAGTTAAAGTCTTGCCATCTAGGAAATACGGTGTGATTACGCTCCATTTACGGTTCGTGTTATTGTAAGCACAATCAGCACGACTAAGCGGATTCCGAATTTTCATAAGCGACAGACTTGGTAAGAAATGAAGATATCAGCAAGCGCATTGTAACAGTCTGCATCAAGGCCAAACTCACCAATTCCACGTCTATGCATTCATCCGCCAGAAAAATAATAAAACACCAGCTTCTCCACTAATCTTCCTGTCCAACAATGAAACAAGCCTGGCAGATATCACGTTCCTTACACCGAGCTATAAAAACCCGAAGGAGAGGTTAAAAGCCCATTACCTATATTTATCGATTGGAAGACTTCATGCGACAGCGTTTATAGGGGCGAGCTATACACAGGCATGACTAGCTTGTATAAGCATCGGAACAACATTTGAATCCTTATATGAAATGTTTCCTGTTGCGAGCAATTTTAAAACCTCATCGCGGAAATACTTTCAAAACGACTCAGGTCGACGAAAACTATCTCTCAACAGATGAAGATGCAACATGTTGCAACCAAATAGTACTAACTCCGTGCTTGCTGCTTGTTGCGCCAGAAGCTGTAACATCGTCATTTGTAGGTCAGGAATATCTTGTGCCTCAAAGTGTAACTTGTATAGCATTCTCCCCCAAATCTTCATCGCTCAACTCTAGCTCTAGAAGTTTAGTCTTCAGTTCCAGCTTCAAAATTTCCTTGCAAATCGATTTATTTCTAGCTCGCTGGTTTATTGTTCTAATGCGGTATGGAAACTTAAATACATTCGGCTTCCGGAATGATCCTTATTGTGTTTACAAATAAAAAGTTTTTATCATCTAAATTGCAGTGTTATCGTTGCAACTACTCTTTACACCTCTTAACACTTTTGAAATTGAAAGTTTCACACCGCCATTGAGACATGATCGCTGTCTCGACTGGGTTAACCGTTCGTTGCTTCCCCACGTCGAAAAGAACAAAAACAAATATTGCATGGTATCGTAGTAATATTTCACTTACCCCTCTGTTTCTCGTAGCCAGCTTCATTGAAGTAAGGTTCGGCGACCAAAATCAACCCTTGAATAGACACAATCACTTGCAGCAGAGTGCTGTTAGGCCCCCAGACTTCAGTGTCCCGTCCCGCCCAAGTGCCAAGCAATGAAACGCACACTTTTCCATCCTCATACAGATTTGGATTCAAACGATCGGAGCAATAGCTTATGTAATGGCAAAACGGTGGACTCTTTGGATAGTCGCGACCTAGTTGAATATCGAAGAAGAACATTCCATGCTCGTAGGGAGTGTTCGCTGGCCCTTCAATCATCACACTAACCAGATCCATGCGGTCCTCAAAAACCCTAAAACAAAAATCAAGAATAAATCTCATTCCAAATGCAAAAACATTCCCATATCCTACCTCACCCATACCCCCGGGGGAAGAGATGACCTCAACATTCTATGCTCCCGCTGCACCGCCTTGTAGTACTGCTGCGGGTTGTTTGGGTGCAGGATGGTAAGCTCGAATTTATGCGTCTTCGGCGCCGTATCCAGTACTTGAAAGCACTCTAAAGGCACTGGCTGCACAACCGGCGTCGACACCACAGTTTTCAATTCGTCTGTTGTCGGAGTCTCTGGCGAGCTAAAGTAATTAGTGGCTATCTCGTCCTGGTTAACACTGTCATCATTTGTTAAGATGCTCGTTTCCGCAATTACATCGCCATCGGTGATGTCGTGCTCAATGATTTCGCTCAGATTTAAGTTGTCCACGTAGTACTTGTTACGAATCTCATTTATGCACTTGACCAGCTGCTCTTTGAGCAGACAACACAAGCGAATGCATACAAACTCTGGAGCGTCTTCGGTAAACTCGATACTGCTGCATGAAATCGACTTTGGATCATCGATCGCCTTCAGTAGACTAGAGTTTGTGTCGATATTTGTCAGGTCATTTGAACTGGCGTAGCTTGTCGAGCTGCCGTCACAATTCTCGATGCGTGTGAAGTTTCCCGAATCATCCTGCGACTTGTTGTTCACCTGGCTATTACCGAGCTTCAGTTGATTAGTCTTCTCCGTTGCCTTCTCGATGTTTAGCATTACTGAGGTAAGCAGTTTGTTCTTCTCCTGGTTATAGGGATTCTTTGGCGAGTCCAACAACGCCGGTTTGGTGTTAGTTGGCGTGTTAGTTGTCTGCTTCTGGGGCGACTGGAGTTCAGTAAACTCCTGGGTTGTGTTATTACTTGTATTAGAGGAGGTGAGATCCGGCTTTGATGCTTTCTTTTTGGTGTACTTGAATGGCGTTGAGGAAATGTTGAAAATTACCTTCGGTGCGTAATCTTTCGGCGATGTTACACTACCAGGAATTGATTGTGCACTGTTCACCGGAACTACGATACCTATGGCTTGTTGGGAGTGCTGTGTTGACGACTCACTGAAAAGGCGATTTTTACGATCTTGAGCACGCTCACAGGTCGTCTGATTGTCCTTGCGAACGCGTTCTAGTAAACCCTATAAAGAGATGGTGTTCTGGTTAACTGGACTCGACTAAGTTGTCCTACATTGTACTCACCAAA
Organism: Rhingia rostrata; assembly: GCA_949824845.1. Taxonomy (NCBI): domain Eukaryota; kingdom Metazoa; phylum Arthropoda; class Insecta; order Diptera; family Syrphidae; genus Rhingia; species Rhingia rostrata. The sequence goes on along the minus strand of OX463756.1, from coordinate 40,768,341 downwards.
AAGTGATCTTCGTGGAAAAAGCTGGTGTTCATCAAACGATCCAAGTATCGGCAGTTTTTATATACACCCAACAACTTCTTCATGACCTACAACAAAGAAGCATTACGCCAAGAGTAATATTTGGATTGCTGTCCACTTACATCATGATTCTGCAGGTGGGGGTTAATGCTGAAAATCTCCTCCAGCCTCGAAATGGCTACCCGAGCCCTTTCAAAGTTCGATAGAATATGCGACTCTGAGAATTTGAGTTGTGGTGACCCGCCTCCAAATTCACTCGTTTCGCTTTCTGTCTCCCAAGAGTCGTCGGTATCGGGAGCCCAATCAGCATGGTCATACTGTCCCACTTCGAAAAGGTCTTGCGGCCAGCACATACTGATATGACCATCCACCCACCACACCTTCACACGTCCATCGATGTAGTTGTCGATGATTTGGCCGGCTGTGCATGATGCATCCTCACCGAGGAAGTTCGCCACACGTATCACCATCGTTCCTGGGCGGTATTGGAAATCTGGATGGTCTTTCAAATCGTATACACTCATCTCTGATTGGCCCTTATATGTCGGCCTAGAACAACAACAATTTCAGCATACTAATAGCAATTAAGAGTCATAGCGAACTAACCTCGGTTCAACGGCAGAGGTGTATGTGGTGAACCACTTAACATGGGCTGTCCTTCCGTGGTGGTCGACGGTTTGAATGACGCCATAATCTCGAAACGAAACATCTGAATCCTCCTTGCCAGAAATTACAAAATCTCCTGGGAAGAACTCCTAAACAGCGAGATGCATAGAATATAAAATTTTTGTTTGTTAGCCTTTACGTTACCAACTTACATGATCATCCAAATGATGAATCGGATATAACTGAGTGGATGATATACCCGGCTCCAGGGTGCCATCTTGCCATACTACAGTCGCAGTACTGTACACCAACATCGCTTCAGTCATGAGTTCATCGCCCACTGCTGGCAGTGGCGTTTGCACACTTGGACTGGACTTTTTCAACTTCTTCACTTGCTTCTTCTGCAACCGGGACGTATGCTTCGGACTACTGCGGGGCGTTGGGCTTGAGCACGTTGAAATTGTCGTAGCGGTGCTTCCGGTTTCATTATCCAAATCGAGCCCATCGGCATCATCGTCATCGGTTTGCCAGCCATCAGCGGAGTTCAGATTTGTTGCGTCTTCCGATTTACTCTCAGTCTCAGCTTTCTCTTTCGATGTGTTGAACTTTTCCAGGTTTGCCTTACTCAACGGTTTCAGGGACATCTTCAGGGGTTGCTTCTCCAGTGTGGTCACCTCCAGTGTCGAATTGGAGAGTTTTATTTTTATCTTTTCGTTGCGGGATGTCGGTGCGACTTTGTTGATTCTGATTGGTTTCTTATTGAGATTCTCCTCCTTCTCTTGCTGGCTAAGTAGGAGTTTGTATTTTATTGCTGAAATGGAGAAAGATACGCTTAGGACATGTGTATGATGATCAATTTTGTTTGGAAATACCTTGCTCCTTTTCCCATTGGGACTTGCGTATTACTACATCACAGTCGGCGAATTTTAAATAACTTTTATCGTTGATTTGGAGCATACACGATTCGAAGAGATTCAGTCGCTTGAGCCTTTCAAGATCAGCACCGGTTACCATGGCATCGGGCTGTTGCAGCAGATTCGATTTGATGTCACCGTCTTCGGAGAGTGCTTTGCATTGCCAATGCACCCACACAGAGTCGATATGAACCGATTGAACTGTGAACTAATATACAAAATAAGTAGGGAGCGTTAGAAAAATATTTTAAGGCGTTAATTATTTTAAATGGGTCGTACTCCTGATATGTCATTGCATCACCAGTACATTGTTTAAGAGAAACACTTACAATTAACAAAGATCAACGCATGTCAGTAGAGGACATACAAGTAGTGCAGTTTCTAATCATAGGGACACTCGAGACCGCAGTGTGTGCCCTAATTCCAAATTCAAAAAGTGTGATAAAGGTTTCATGTCTCAAGGTGGAAGTTCCTTGTACTAAACTGTGTATGAGTACCTAGATGGAGCACCAGATTGATTACCGGTGTAATGAAAACTAAAGATCAAAGAAAAACAACTGTGAACCAAACATGGGAACCCCAAGATTCATAAAAACTGATTATAACCCGATCTATATGTAGTAGTTGATGGTTGGGTATTGCAGAACGAGGGTAGACTATGATTGGCTTGAACTTTGCAATGCCCAGTGGTTGTAACTTTGAAAAACTGTGACATCTACTACGGACCGTGTTATAGTGAGCAGAAACAGCGACTCTTCAGATGCGAATTTGTTATAAGTGCCAGACATAGACAAGAAGTCTGATGTTTCTAAGACATTAGCGAACGCATTGTAACAATCCGCATCAAGGCCAAATTCGCCAACATAAGCCTTATATGCGCTCACGCCCAAACGGACGAAAAAGATGATATAACCAAGGATTACTTCTATGAGCAACTTGACAAAACCTATGAGCGACTACCGAAGTACGATGTTAAAATCGTGCTGGGAGATTTAAACGCAAAGGTAGGAAGAGAAGACATCTTTAGCAGTATTGTCGGAAACCATAGACTACACGACAACACGTCTGGTAAAGGACTTAGGCTAATTGACTTCGCTACGGAACGAAATGCCACTATAGCCAGCACACTATTTTCTCACCTCGATTTGCATAAAGGGAACAGACCAACGAACGGTCAACCAAATTGATCACATTGTGATAGACAAGAACATTCTCCGAACATTCCGAGGAGCTAGCATCGACTCGGCCCACTACCTTGTTGTAGCAAAGGTAAGAATGCAGATATCCAACACACCACAACAATCCAGAAGTACTGTGAAAATTTTTAATGTCGAAAGACTGCAATTGCAAGAGACCTCCAAGATCTTCGCGCAACGCGTAGCCCTTAACCTCTCGATTAACACCATTCCACCAGCATCGAAAGCCGAAGAACAATAGCAACGATGCCAACAAGCCATTAGATCAGCCGCAACTGATGTGCTAGGTTTCCCACGCCCACCAGCAAAAAACCCCTGGGGTTTGATAAGGAATTCCGACATATGCTCGCAGCCCAGAACGAGGCCTACAAGGCCAAGCTGCAGGTGAACACAAGAGCTGCCATTGAGCTCTATAGACAGAGAAGAAGGGAAGAACACCGGCTTTTCAGAAAGAAGAGCGCGCGATCGAGGTTATAGAGAGGTGGCACTCCAGGAACGATGTTCGCAAGTTTACAAGGATACAAGGCTCGAACAGAATCCTGTCGAGATGAACAAGGAAATATCGTAGTTGAGACACAGTCGATGAGGAGGAAGGACCACTTCAGCAGACTGTTAAACGTCGATGACGAACATTCCGCTGTCAGACAGAACGAATCAATAAATATGGGTACCGACAGCGAAAACTGCCAACCACCCGACCTGAGTGAAGTGAGGATAGCAATATCTAAACCGAAGCTTAATAAGGCTACCGGAAATTACGCCCTTCCCCCGTTGAGCTTTATAAAACCGGTGGAGATGACTTGGTAAGTAATATCAAAAATTATAAAGCCGTACAGATCACGCATTGAGAACAAAAAACAAAAACTTTGCGAAAGCTTCATAGTACGAGCGGGCGTTGTGTACCTACGTGCACACATGAGAAACGAGATCCAAAGATATGGCTGGCTGTGCCAGTACGATCCGCAAAATAAAATTTTGTATTGTATGCAGTGCGTCATCTGTACGGCTTTATAATCTTTGGTAACATCCACCAACTCATAAGCCAAGCTGGCCGGATGAAAGTATGCCTGAAGAATAAAACCTCAGCATCGTTTGCCCGGTCCACAAAAAAGGACATCCTCCGAACTGCGCCAATTACAGAGGCATAAGTCTCTTCAACATCGCCTACAAGATCTTATCTGCCGTAATATGTGAACGCCTGAAACCGATTACCAACAACCTGAACGGCCCTTACATGTGTGGTTTTAGGCCAGGAAAGTCCACAACCGATCAAATTTTCACACGTGGGCAGATCCTGGAAAAAACCCAAGAAGTCCAAATCGGTACCCACCACCTATTCATCGATTTCAAAGCCGCATACGACAGCATTTATAAAGACGAACTATACAGAGCCATGTACAGTTTTGTTATACCGTTCAAACTTGTCCGTTTGTGTAGAATGACGATGGAGAATTCTCGCTGCTCCATTAGGGTCGGAAACGACCTCACCGACACATTTGATACCAAAAAAGGATTTAGGCCAGGCGATGCGCTTTCATGTGACTTCTTCAATTTGATTCTTGAGAGGACTGTGCAAAACTCATGAGAAAACACCAGAGGCACAATTTTCCAAAAATCTGTACAACTACTAGCATACGCCGACGATATTGACATCATTGGTATGACCCAACGTTATATCATAGCCACGTTTGCTAGTATAGAGAAGGAAGCGGCAAAAATTGGTTTAGCAGTAAATGAGGGCAAGACGAAGTATATGCTGTCAACACGAAAGGACACACAACATCGACGAATTCGAAAGAACGTCACCATTGACAGAAATAACTTTGACTTTGTCTACCTCGGCCCCGCTATTAACTCTGACAACAACATCTCGTCAGAAATTTAAGGAAGAATTACTCTTGCCAACCGCCGCTTCTTCGGGCTAAGAAGGCAAATTAGTAGTAAAGCCCCCACTAAAACTACTAAGGAGATCCCATATAAAACCCTGATCATCCGATCATCCTTAATCAATTCGAGAGGAAAATTCTTCGAAAAATCTTCGGTCCCGTTTGCGTTGATGGGCTATGGAGACGAAAATTGAACCAAGAACTATACGAGTTGTACACCGACATGCCCCTCTAAAAACTCCGCATTTTACCTTCTAAATGGCTAGGACATGTAGAACGAATGGATAATAGTACTCCATATCGCAGAGTCTTCGATTTCCAGCCAGACGTCGGATGCAGCATTAAGTGGCAGTTGAAACCGACCTCAACCAACTTGGAGTGTGCAACTACAGGCAGTTAGGACCGGGCTAATTGGAGAGGCGTGTTGGTTGAGACACAGGTTCATTCCGGGCTGTAGCCTCACTTAATTAAGTGTATGTATGTATTCGCAAAACTGTCAAGTTGGTGCATGCCTTTTGGCGAGTAACTTACGAAATTTGTTTTCTTAATTCTTTGATGATGTCACGGATTTTGGCTGGGATTGAACGCGTAGCGGTTGAGTTAGGTGTAACAACGATTCTAACTCTTAAGGGGGGACAGCCCCTGGCAAATTCTGTTCGGAATTTTTTTCCCGATACTCATTCGATTTTGATACTCATGTTTCAGCTATGTAAATTCGGACATGGATGAGCAGGACTAAGATAGAATCTCGTTTGTAGTTTGGAAATTTGGAAATTTAGTACTTAATTGTGACACGTCAAGGGAGGGGTCTACACACTGGTGGAATCCCTTCTTAAAAGATAATACAAACGTATAAAACAGCAACAGAAAATCTGTCAATCTAATGTTACCAAAACATTCAGACGTCTGGAAGTAAAATAAAAACGGATCAACGAGTCAAACATAGCAGTTACCCACTAGACCTCCACAGAGCATCTACATTGACCTGAATGTGAAGAGGAAGGTCAAATATCCCCTCCCTCTTCATCCTACAACAAAACACATTAGAACGTGCTTTTCCATCGAATAAACCCTTAAGTTGAAGGCAAGTATAAAGACCGACACTGAGTAACAGAGAGTGGGGGGTGTGCAAATCCATGTTGCATAAAATAATTCATTAGAAACCCACAAAAAGTCTAAACTGGCTTTGATTTAAGTTGGCCTCAAGTTCAATAGCTTTTGAGTTGACTTCCAAGTGCAAATTGAAAAAGGAAATAAAAACTCACACCCCCTCAAAAACCAGGAAACGGCAGTTAACAAGCATGCATAATATAAATTTCATTGAATCACGCTACAAGTCAACGACCACCCTCCCCCCCCCTGTCTGGAATAGTTTTCAAGTCGATTGGGCTTGGAATTAATTAACCCAGTCGCTAGGGCTTTGATGAATTCTTTTAGAGTGCTTCACGTAGTATATGTTTGGAATGACATTTAAAAGCTCATCGCAATGGAATGACATAATACAAGTAGTCGTCCATGTCCATATGCACATAGACAAAGACACCCCCGCTGTGATGCAAATTATGTAAAATATTCCTCTTTCGAAATGACTCATAGCAACCCTCAACATGTCACTTACCTTTCTGGCCAATGGTTTGCCCTTTCTGTTCGTTTTTAACGAGGTGGTTGGTGAGAGTAGTTTCACGCTATCCATTGATTCGATGCGACCGGTTATCACTTGTCCCGGATAATAGACCATCTCAGCGAAATGGCCATTACGGAATTTTGTATTGGCATCGGTGAAATGTAACAAATCCAGTTCGGACATTTCGATTAATGCACCACAGGATGATCTAGAACGGAGACATTATGTTGTGTTTGAATGAAAACGGCTTGGTGTTACTTACTTTAAGACAATCTTCTCATTGACACCCTTTACACTACCCACCCATGAGTCAAGGCAGACGGCACTATCGCGCGGCATTCGAATCATTGGCTGTAGTCTTTCTGCCATCACATTTTTGATAATGTTCTTCGAGCCTATGATCCGGACATCGGAGCGCATGTTAATCTCACGACAATAGCCGCGTTGTGTGTCTTTGCCGGGCACCAAACGTCGCACCACATCGCCAGGCATTAGTGTACGATCTGCTAGACCGACCTGCAAAAACAATGAAAATGAATTGAGTAACGAATTGGTTCGAAAGAGTAGACCTCACTGTTTATCGATAGACTGCGTATACAAAATGAACAATTAACGCCGATTCGCTCCGGTTTGCCTTTTAAAATTGAACCTCAAGGTTTCAAATATAATTTACATGAAACACTTTAAGCGCTCCCGTTTCGGCATTCATGAATAAGCATGAGTCAGCCGATACTTAAAGTTTGGTTACTTTTTCCTGCATAGAATGTTCAGCCAACTGTGAGCAATAGATTCCATTAAGTGGATAAACCCTGACGAAGGATGACATCAATAAAAACTGTTTAACGAGCTGCATAGCAAAACATAGGAGCGGCTTCATAAATACGTGAAAACGACTTAGGAAGGGAAGCTATGTTTAGCACTTTTTGATGGTTTACTCATCTTAAAAAAACATTCGGGGACATGACGGGCTATGAGTTAACTCAATCAAATCGATGATCATATTACGACCAACGCGCATTCAATATTTTGGATGCCTAAACATTCCAAACAGCTAATATCGACACGGGACGCTTATTACAGCCATACACTTTTTTAAGAACCGAGAGATACTAGAGAAAGTTTTTGTCAAAAGCCTGCTATCACAAGAGACCGCTAAAACATTACCAGAAGTCTTCGTTATCAAATCTCGTAGGACTGAAGCGAAAGGACAAAAGAAATTGTCTTACCATTCAATCTAGAGCTAACTAGACAAGGCTACTTGCAGTTACTGGCTGGTAGAATTAAAGTTGACTGAAAAATATTTTAGTCGAGATCACTCCTGCAGGTATCTCAGGATGAGGCTTCGGTTCGATTCCCTTGGGAGAAACGGTTTACCAGCTGCATTTTAGCGCATTAAAGTATCCCTTAGAAAAGGGAATGGGAATGGGATACACCTTCTGAACTCCAACGTGATACGAGGGCGAACCCAGAAAGGCGTTAACTTGGCCCAGTCGTTGTAACTTTGACTACAAGGAATATGGGCCTGCCCCTACAGCTTGTGCTTCTGGCTAACTACAAGGTGCGCCAAAGAGATCACCTTATTGGAAGACGCTCTTATTTTTGCAAATGGCCGCCAATGTCAAATCTGTTTTAACATTTGTGGACTAGACAGATGTAGAATACAAGTGAACAAGCCATGGAGCAATACACTCCGCGGAATAATCGTGTCTATGTTTTTACGTAACAATTCGTCTGTAGTGTTGGCACAGCGCGAATCCCGTCCCCGATTCCCCGGCCGTACGACACCGACTGCGCAAACACTGCGCTGTTTGGCCACCAACCTTGAAGAGTATGGGACCACACGAGACGTTGCCAAGAGTGCCCGGACCCAGAGCGCCTGTTGTGCCGATAATATCGCCGCTGTTGCCGAGGATGTCGAGCTGTCGCCGGAAACATCGACCAGACGCCGTTCCTCGCAATTAGCCATCAGCCGGTCGTCCCTAAGGCGAATTTTGTTCAAAGACTTGCACATGTTCCCTTACAAAGTCCAGTCCGGGCATCAGCTACTACCTGTCGACCGCCAAACGCGTGTAACCTACGCCCAAGCCTTCTTAAATCTCGAGGACAAAGTGGACGATTTTTCGACCTAAATCATAATGAGCGATGAGGCTCATTTCCACCACAGCGGGTACGTGAACAAACAATCTATCGCTTCTGGGGCACCGAAAACCCACGAGTAATGTACGAGGAGCCATTACACCCGCTTTAAGTTATGCATGGTGCGCTGTTCACCCTGGAGGAGTCATCGGGCCTTTTTTTTCTCATAAAGCCGGTGGTCAAACGAAAACAGTGGACGGTGCGCGCTATAAGGCCATGTTAACCGAGTTTTATCTGCCGCAATAGGACGAATTAGAACTGGAGGACATGTGGTTCCAACAGTACAGGGCAACGGCACACACTGCACGAGCCACAACCGATACAAATGAGAGCCAAACAACATCGGATGACATCGGCAGTAGCCATACACTGCCTAAAACTAAATATTACTGCGATTCTGAAAATGTGATGGGATGGACCGCACAAAGGGAGGGCCCATGTTATAATGAGTAGAAGCAGGAATTATTGGCATGCGCTTTTTTTAAGTGCCAGACTTAGGCAAGAAATCTTATGCGAACGTTTTGTCACAATCCGCATCAAGTCCAATATCGCCAACAGTATCCTTATATGGAGATTGAGTTCCAACGGAGGAAAAGATTGATATAGCAGATTACTGCTTGTACGAGTTTCTGGATAAAACTTATGAGTGACTACCGAAGCAAGATGTTTAAATCGTGGTGGGAGATTTTAACGCAAAGGCGGGAACATAATCTTAAATTGACTTCGCTGTTGAACAAAATGCCATTATAGCCAGCACACGGCTATAGCGATATTCATATAGGGACATGGCGTTCTCTAAATAAACGAAGAGTCAACCAAATTGATCACATTGTGATATACTAGAGGCACGCATCCAGAATTTTGGATGTTCGAACATTCCGACGGGCTATCATCGACTCGGACTACTTTCTTGTTTCAGCGGTGGTAAGAATACCGATACCAACCACGCCGTCGTAATCTAGGTGAACTGGCTACCATCAATGTCAGAAATGTCCTTCGCTACATATTTAGCTCTGAATGGTTCAATTAGGCAAACGAATATAGGAAAGTCGACAGATCCACGTGGCACCACGATGGACCTCTAATTGTGCAACCACTTCAACCTAACCTGACCTAACCACGCCGCAACTAATGCGAAGCACTATAAAATTAATTAATGTCGGAGACTGCAATCGCAAGAGATCACTTAACTCCTTGATTTAAACCTTACCACCAGCATCTAATGTAGATGAACAATGGGAATGATGCCAACAAGCCATTAGATCAGCCGCAACTAGTGTCCTAGGTTTCCCGCTCCCACCAGCAAGAAACCTCTGATTTGAAGAGGAATGCCGACAGATGCTCGCAGCCAAGAACGAGGCCTATAAGGCTAAGCTGCAGGTGAAGACGAGAGCTGCCATTGAGCTCTATAGGCAGAGAAGAAGGGAAGAACACCGGCATTTCAGAAAGAAGAAAAAAAGCAAGAAAAGCGCGCGACCGGGGATATAGAGAGGTGCCGTTGCAGGAACAATGTTCGCAAGTTCTACCAAAGTTTAAAACATCAAAGCCAAGGATACATGGCTCGAAGAGAATCCTAACGAGATGAACAAGGAAATATCGTAGTTGAGACACAGTCGATGCTGAGGATAAGGAAGGACCGCTTCTGCAGACTGTTAAACGGCGATAACGAACAACATTCCACTGTCAGGCAGAACGAACCATTCAATATTGACACAACAGCGAAAACTGCCAACCACCTTACCTGAATGAAGTGAGGATGGCAATATCTAAACTCAAGCTTAATGAGGCTGTGCCAGCACGACACGTCATAGAACAATTTTTTTTGTATGCAGTGCGTCATCTGTATGGCTTTCGAATCTTTAGTAACATCCACCAACTCATAAGCCAAATCTGGTCGGATGAGAGTATGACTGAAGAATGGAACCTCCACAAAGGAAACCCACTCAACTGCGCCAACTACAGAAGGATAAGTCTCCTCAGCATCGCTTACAAGATCCTATTTGCCGTAACATGTGAAAGCCTGAAACCGTTTACCAACAACCTGATCGGCCTTTTCAGTGTGGTTTAAGGCCAAGAAAGTCCACAACCGATCAAATTTTCACACTTTGGCAGATCCTGGAAAAATCCCAAGAAGTCGAAATCGATACGTACCACCTATTCATCGTTTTCAAAGCGCATACGACAGCATTTATAGAGACGAACTGTACAAAGCCATGTCTAGTTTTATGGTGTACCACCCAAACTCGTCCGTTTGTGTAGGATGACAATGGTGAATCGTCGCTGCTTGTTCGGTGTCGGAAACGACCTCACCGACACATTCGATACCAAATAGGATTCAGGCAAGGCGATGCGCTGTCATGTGGCTTCTTTAATCGTCTTGAGAGGATTGTACAAAACTCCCGAGCCAGAGGCACAATTTAAGTAAGTAATTGCGGCATGAATTTAATATGGCCAAACCAACCCAAATGCCCGGTCTACTGTGCAGGTTATGTAAGATACCAAATCGTGATTTAAAAGCAGTAGAGAAAGACCTCGCGGCGCGCACAAGTAAAAATCGACTTCAACCTCCTTGAAGTGCGTAAATGGATGTAGAAGCTAAGGATTGGAAAACCATGTTGGTTGCGGACCAGGTTCATTCCGGACTGAAGCGCTACGTAAGTAACTTAAGCAATACCAAAGGTTATGAAGTCATACAGAGACGCACTGCATAGAAGAAAAAATATTCTATGTGGGGTCGTGCCCGCCATATGTTTGGATCTCGTTTCGCATTTGTGCACACTGCACACCGCTGGTGAGCAAAAGTTTCTGTTTTTTTGTTCTCAATGCGTCATCTGTATGATTTTATAGTCTTTGGTAATACGTTTCTTGATCTATTGGCGAATATGTCCGAGAGCTATATTTATCAAAGTGGGCAAACGGGACAAAGTACCTTGTTGTCCATTCTCTGATCAACTTCGCTCTACTTATTGCAGAAATTTATTTTGGCAGTCGGTAAGGAGACGAGACTCAGTTGCTCGGTGGCTAGTCGAATGAACTGCCCCTCAAGGTCTGGGTTTTATTTAAAATCGTAGCAACACCTAACCATGTTATCATTTGTGTGGATGTAATAAGCCATCCGTGCAGTATAAAACTGTAGGTGCCGCCATCGTGCAAGGAGAACACACGCTCTCATGAATGGTTGTTTACATACGTCTAGTTAACGACGTTTGTAAAACAAGTTCTTTGAAGGTACACAGACCCAACTACTAGTCAAATAAACTGCAAGAAGCCACTTAAAGGATTCACGATCAGGACGGCGAGCTCGTACATAATTACAGAACCTAGGGGTAAATATAAACCAAGAGGGACACGTTATTTTCATTGTATAGAAATATATTTAAAGAATTACAATGGACTAGCTCTGTAAAGTTCTATGCAATGGTATCAAGCTTTTTAAGGATTCGCTTCAAAACAATCTTTCCAGACCTGCACCTTTTATGAAATACGATGCACTTCCTCTCTAGCACACTATAACACAATTCGTGTACGACTCGCAAGCAACTTGTTTTGTTTTTTTTTTTTTTGTATCCAACACTCTATCAAACTAGTATCGATTATTATCTAGAAACGCCTTTTCTTCGTAAAAATATGAGACGACATCCATATTCGAATGAATAGTTTATGTAAATCCACTACAATTTCACATTCAATGCGAAGGCACCACTCAACACCGAATTGCAAATACGTTCGCATTAAAATTACCCTTGGATTGCATAAACAATTGCAAACTTTCCAAAGACCGCATTGAATTTGGACTTTAGTTTGACCAAGCAACACAATAAAAGAAAAAAAAAACGCAAAATTATGCACGTGGTTGCGATTCCACTTACCATTCGATCCGTTATGACCTCCTCTTTGCCCTCGGGATGCCATATTACTCGAATCTCACCTTTTGACAGATTATCCAATTCGTCGTCATCGGAGAATGCCTCCGAATTCTCGAGGACAAGACCAAATTTCGCACGACCCTTTTTATCGATGCGAAATATTTCATCCTCGTAAAAGTATTGATTGTCCACAGAAGTTGATCCTGCGACAGGATTCTCTAGAATTCTAGGCGCCGGTGGTGGCTGCGGCGGTGTTGGTGACGGAGGTGGTGTATTTGATGTTGGTGCCGTTGAAGTCACCCCAGTGGCCATAATCAATTGAGCATCTAGTGGGTAGTGTTGATTGGAATGCAAATTTGTATTCCCGAAATTTTTCACTTTTTTTTTTAGAAATTTGTGTTTCGTTTTAGCTGTTTTCCGAGTGTGACTGATTTTGCTTCGATAGAATTAACGGCAAATTGCTTTTTTACACCCCAGCCAGTGCACTGCAGGGAGAAGTTTTCTTTTTTTTAAAGAACTTTGACGGCTGCTTGTGTACACTGAACTGTGAATTTGTGTGTACTCTTTTTAATGGTGGTGTTTTGTAGATTGGACGAGAGAGGGCACTACTGCGGTGAGCAGCTGATTTTGATAGGTGGGAAGAAGAAATACGTTGCATATCAGTTAGGCATTGACGTAAAGGTGTTTATTTATCATTGTATGTGGCGGGGTGCTTAGGTGGGTGATTTTGTATGGACAGGGTTGTTACACAATGCTTTTCTAATTTTTTTTTACAAAACAATATAATAAGGGTATTCATGCAACGAGTAATTTTACTATGTGCGAAAGATTGTAATTTTATGACTACGCTTCATTAACTGTACCAATAAAAAATGCGGTAACCCACTTGTTTGGAAACCATCAAACCTAATATGTTTATTTGTGTTAATTTACATTATTATTTTTATTCGTTGTATTTTCCTTTCATAACGACATGTTTCAGTCGATTCATTCGTCAATACCTATTTTTTGTATTGTTACTTATTTAAATATTGTTTGATTCACTGTACATTAATGTTAAATTCTGTACCTTAAATGTTAAATCCATGTCGAACCATTGTGCAGTTGCAGTGCAAGAACAAATTACATTGCAAATTATCACACCACCCGAAACTGCATTTGGGCTGTGTGCATTGTTAGTGCATATTTTTTGCATTCCCTTTTGTGCGAGTATTCGTTCTACCACGCAGCTACACTCGACTGCGACGAACGATCACTTTGATCGTGTTCGCCTACAACATAACATCTCTAAGGATTTACCCAGATAAGTTATCTTAACTATTGATACTTATGTATATAGATATTGGATATTATCATTTGTGTTACTGATTTGTGACAATAAAACGTTTTCTTATATTACCAAATTTATTCTCTTGTTCGCAAAATCCATCATCGTTGGTATTATAAGCATTTCGTTTAGCAACACCACTGGATTCAATCTCAATATAATTAAATGTCTAAAAGCAATTTTAAAAGTTTACAATGTTTACGCATCTCAACACACCCAATTCCTGTGAGAAAATTCCGACATTGTTGGAAAAGATTTCCCAAACAAATTTTGACAGTTCATTTATCACGTCGTAACTTTATCACTTTTACAACTTTAACGACGACTTTCCCACGTTGCATGAATACCCCAAATATCGTCGGCTTAACAAGAAAACCTCGCAACTCCAAAATTTTAACTTTTACAGGAGGAACGAACGTTTTTTTTTAACAAATTCACTGTTTTTCGGTAAAAGGTGTTATTTTTCATCCCTAATTAAAAATAAAATCGCAGGTTTTTAAAAAATAAACGTTTTTTAATACGACCACGTATTTTTTTTTATGGAGTAACGAGTTTTTTTGTCATTCTACCCTTAAAGTTATGAGGATTGCTGTCAGTTTTTTCGTCAGGCACTTACAGTTGAAACTGAAATAATTGGGATTCCCCGCCTTTTCATACCACTTTTATACCTTTGGATAGTGGAGTTACGAGTTTTTATTGTTTTCAGCAGGAGTTAGGAGTTTTGTTTTTCAGTAATTTGTAAGAGTCACGATGTTTTTACAGAGCGTATAATAACTTCCTCAAACTATTTGATGAAAATGAAATTACCTCCTCTATAGACAATTCAAAAACAGATAAATTCACTGGTAATGACCGCGTAGATGCAGAGATGAAATACGGACGAAACGCCCTTACACATATTCTGACAAAGTTATTCCACTGCATTATTTCAAGACAGAAAATACCATTATAGTGGAAGCAAAATACAATCATACTAATCCACAAAAAGGAAAAAAAAAGATGATATAAATAACTACAGACCGATAAACAAAACCAAGGGAGCAAGCTGGTTTCGAAGAAGGATATGCGACTACCAACCATTTACAGACTATCAACCAATTGATCGAAAAATTCAACGAATACAAGAAACCTTTCTATTTATTGCCTTCAGTCAGTGATGCCAGATCGTGGGTAATTACCCATTTCGTGGGTATTTCTAGTCCCAAAAAATAGCTAAAAGGCCGAAAGAGCGTTTTCTTACCTTCTAGAACAAAAAAAAAGGGATATTTGGATTCTACAGACTATTTGATAAAAAAAATGTGTTTGGGTTTTTATGAAATTTTTTTATACATCGTTGACAAAAAATCAAAACTTTAAACGAATTCATTCAGATTAACTTAGTAAATGCGCTCAGTTTTATTTTTCTGAATCTCATGATACCAGTAGTAACGGGTGATCCAAGTAGAGATACTTTTTTCAATCGCCTTTTTTGACAGATCACGTGTGAGTCGTGTCATGCTGTCATGTTATTTTTGTTTAGTATTGTTTGGCATTTCATAATGGAAATACTTACGCGTGAACAACGTTTACAAATTGTTTAACTTTATTATGAAAATTCACGTTCTGTGAGGAATGTGTTTCGTGCACTTCGCTCAACTTATGGTCAACATAATCGGCCTACTGAGCGTACTATTCGTAACACCATCACCCATTTTGAGACCCAGCATTCATTATTGGATAATATTCGACCGAATAGACCACGTCCAGCACGCTGTGAAGAAAATATAGCGGCCGTAGCTGAGAGTGTACACGAAGGCCGTAGAGAGTCGATTCGGCGCGGTTCGCAGCAACTCGGACTGACGTATGGAACGACTTGGCGCATTTTACGTCAAGATCTTAAATTGCAAGCGTACAAAATACAGCTTGTGCAACAACTGAAGCCGCTCGACCTTCCCAAGCGACATCGCTTCGCTCTATGGGCTCTTGAAAAGTTCCAAGAAGATCCGACGTTTTCGAGGCAAATTTTGTTTAGCGATGAGGCCCATTTCTGGCTCAATGGGTATGTAAACAAACAAAATTGCCGCATTTGGGACGAAGAGCAACCTGAAGAGATTGAAGAACTGCCCCTTCATCCAGAAAAAACAACGGTTTAGTGTGGTTTGTGGGCCGGTGGAATCATCGGTCCATATTTCTTTAAAAATTATGCCGGTGCGAACGTAACCGTCAATGGCGACCGTTATCGTGCCATGATAACCGACTATTTGATGCCTGAAATTGAAGCTCGTGATCTCGGCGACATTTGGTTTCAGCAAGACGGCGCCACTTCCCACACATCGCATCAATCAATGGACTTATTAAGAGAACATTTGGGTGAGCACATAATTTCACGTTTTGGGCCGGTCGATTGGCCACCAAGATCGTGTGATATCACACCGTTAGACTTTTTCCTGTGGGGATATGTAAAGTCAAAAGCTTATGCCGACAAGCCCGCTTCGATTCAGGCCTGGGAGGAAAACATTACGCGTGTCATTCGCCAGTTACCAGTCGAAATGCTCGAACGAGTGATCGAAAATTGGACTCAACGGATGGACCATCTGCGACGTAGCAACGGCCAACATTTGATAGACATAATCTTCAAAAAATAAATGCCAAAGAATGTTCTTTCAAATGATAATAAACATTCTCCATTAAATTTTAATTTTCTGTGTTTTTTTCTTTAAAAAAGTAGGGAACCTCGAAATGGATCACCCTTTACCAACCCAACAAACAATTATTCCTCTATAAGGCACTAAAATTGAGTATTCACATTATTTTTTTTCATTATTATTTTTTTTTTTTATATACACTGGCTTCTCTTCAGTGTCGAATAAATCTTTCGTCTTTTAACATTATTTCTGTAGGCCCTATATAGTGCTTGTGGGCGTAGGTTGAACATTTTTGCAGTCGATTGTTTGGGTAAAAGCCTGTTTAAGACATTATGCAGGAAAAATCACAAGAATAGATGAATCTATGATGGTATAACCCCTGAAAGGTTGTTTGTAAGTTTCCAGAGATGTGTGCACAATGTACATGTAACACATACGCAAGAAGTTAATCCGAAGCAAAGCATATAAGGCTTAAAAGAGCTAAGGTTAAAAGATCGGAAAAAATGAAAAAAATCGGAAAAGGTGAAAACATCGGGAAAAAGGTGAAAAGATCGGGAACCTTCATAAGAATGAGTCAACACGATTCAAGTACTTCGATGTACTTACTGTTCTTTTATGTTCCAGAGTATAGCCTTGTGGATCGCGTGTCTTATAGAAGTAAATAGCTTCCTAAAAGTGCACCAAATGTTTTTCAATAAGACTTCATACAGGTAACATTGCTGGGAGGGAAGTAGCTTTGATAGTGCTTTATCGAAGCGAAATTGTTAGTTGGGAAAATCTAGAATTTGGCCATATGTCACTTTCACAAAACCTCAAAAGACCAAGTTTATAGATTTGGCTTAAGACGCTTGGCTTTATTTCACGGCACCTTGTTTAACAACACGTGCAAAATCAAAATCGTTTTATCAATATGTGTGTCCTGTCCGGGCAACGTTCGTCGTGCTTGTAATACCAACATAATTGTAATACCACAATAACTGTTCTCAGATTTGTGTGTAAACCAACACCCGAAACGAAACATTAGATGTGACGAAAGCATCCCCGCAGTCAGTGAGAGTGTGCAGAAGAATCCGATGCAGACAATTTCGCGTCGATCACAAGAACTCACCACAACTTGATGAATTTTAAGTCTTGACTTGAGCTTTCAGTCTTTCACGAGTACAAAATACAACTGACCCAGAAGCTGAAGGTAAATGACCATAGACAACGATGTGTGATTGCTAAATAGGCTCTGAAGTAGTTGGAAACTAACTCTTATAAAAAAAAACCTTCAGCGATGGGACCCGACAAAATTTGTCGCATTTGTGACGAAACCAATAAAAAGTCACTGTTTGGTATGGATTTTGGGCTGGAGGCGTCTTCGGTTCATATTTCATTGAGAACGTCATTGGCCAGTTCAACAACGTCAACGACGAGAGCTATAGGTCGATGATCAAAAAATTCTTTTGGCCTGACACCATGGACATTTGGTTTTAACAAGAGGGAGCTACGTGATACACAGCATTCAAGGGCATGTTCATCCCACGTAGAGGTGATGTGAATTGGCCGTGCGATCTGACCGTTAGACTTTTACTTGTGAGGTTCCCTGAAGTCGCAGGTCAACAATGACATTTGACGCCATTTGCAAAAATAGCACATTCAGAACAATTTTTACTTTAATCCGTTCCCGTGCATAATTTTCATTGGACATTGGACATCACAGTACTTCGCACATGAATGCAACGAACTACAGACACGTAACAGCACTGGCGACTGAGGCCATCGGCTGGGACAGATCAAGACATTAATACAACAGAGAGAGACAGATAGATACAAAGAAGGAAAGACATATAACATACACCTACGTGGCACAGAGGAGGAGACATAGATTTATATTGTCTCATATTATCGCACAGGTGGCCTCAGATAAGCTGGCGATTTTCGTAGAAAACAAATGCTGCCGCAGCTGGGGCTTGAACCCGCAACGTTTGGCTTAGCAGTCAACTACGCATTCCTCTGAGCCATGGCCACCTGCATATAATTTTCATAGGCAAATACATTTCTGCAGTAAGGATTAGTAAAAATAAAATTATATGGTAAATATTATTGACAGACATGTTATGACATTACTTTTGACTCAACATCTACAAAAGCGATGATGTGCCAATCTTCGTCGGAGGTTCAAATTCCATTCGAGTCTTGTGTCATCGGAGAAAAAAATCGCTTCACTACAATTAGTAAATAAATTTGTGTCGGAGGAAATCGGAAAAAGAATTGCATTTAGCTGTCAAAAGTTGCACAAAAAATGCACCTGAACGTATTTCAACGAAATTCACTAGCCGGCGTTACAAAATGTCGGAGAAATATTCCGAACCGCTTTTTGGAAGAATACCTCGAAGCTAAAATCCTCCGAATCGTACAAAATCGTAGAATTTTCCGCTTCGACGGATACCTCGCTAGGGCTGAAGGTGTTTCCAACATAGATTAAGAAATTACGTATTCTAGTAAGAAAACAGTTTTAATAAAATCTACCCTTCTCAATTGAACATCATATTTGAGACGAAACTTGAAAAAAAGTTCAAACTTTTGAATCAAAATGTGTCTTGATAAGTTTTAATAACTTCAAAACAATTTGTCTTACAAAATTAATTGTTAAAAATAAAATTTAAAATTGAAAAAAAAAATGATACATATAAGATCAAGAGGTAAATTCTACAAATCTCAGTTATATTTAAAACAACATCCAATACTACATAGGACCCGGACCTGCAGCATATCTCCTTCCACGTACCTTTGGTTTTTTGAATCAAGATATTCGCAAGCAGAGACTACCGCAATACTCGTTTGGAACACATCACCGAAAGCTTAATAAATCATTTGGCCCAGGACCAGCTGCATATTATGTACAGAATGTAACAAGATATGGCAACGATGGTGCACCCAAGTACACTATGCGTCCTCAAATTTTCAAAAAAGGTAGTGTAGATTTTTAAAAAATAGGAACAACCTTCTAAAAGTTGATAAAATTGTAGAAAAAAGTCAAGGACCTGGTCCAGGTGCACATGAAAATCATTTGAAACCCTTCTGGAAGGGCACAACAGCACCAGCTTTTACTTTGCAATCAAGGCACTATCAAAACGAAAAACAAATCTTGTCCCCACCTCCAAATGCTTACAATGTTCAATTGAATATGGTGAAGCCGAGCCTTCCGTCATATAGCATGTAAGACAACTGGGATTTCTAAACCTTACGATACCAGTTGTTGGCATTTTTTTTCATTTAGGGGTCTCGTTTGGAAAACAATTCAGAAGGCACGTTCACCTGGACCAGCTACATTTGGAAGGCTGAATTTAAATATGCAAATGAACAAAAGTCCGGCATATTCAATGACTGGCCGTAATTTATATGCATTAGAAAAATGCACCCCAGGACCTAATGTTTATGATATGAGTTACTATAGGCCAGGCAAAACTGCAGTCGCTTATTCCTTTGGAACAAGGCATTCTGATTATGCCCCGCCTTTGGTTATTCCTTGCGATAGCATACTTTAACAGAAGAAACCTCAAAGCATAGCAAGAGCCATTGCCCGTGTTCCGGATTTAAGTTTTACGAAGTTAGCTTTGCCGATGCACAGTTCTCATTGATTTATCGAGCATTTTAAGTCACCTGACATGGTTGATTGACCAATGATAACAGCGCATCGGCAAAGTTAACTTGGGAAATCTAAAACCGAGAACACAGCCATTAAATGGTAGCTTTCGGCACTTTCAGGTTGATATACCTTGGTGATTGTCCAAGGATTTAAACTGGAATCACCTTTAGCTATCATTTAAGTTTTGATTAAATTTTTGATTATTGAAATGGATGAATAAAGTTTATACAAATAAAATCGTGCATTTAAAAGGCTTTATAGTTATATCCAAATGTGAGTATTTTCTGTAATACCTCCATAGCTAAAATAAGGCCATTTATAACGGGAGCTCTGGTAAAAATCATTTTTGAAATGATGCCGAGCAAGCATTCTTCGCGAGTGGACAAAAACATCTTTAATCTGTCAAAGGTCGATGGTATAGAGACAATCAATGACCGCTCATGGCATTTTTAGAGTGTCAACAAGGCGTTTCACCTTGACTTAGTAGAACTTCTTCCTCTGTCAAATGGATTTTCGGACATTCTCGCTGTCGTTGATAAACTTACACGTTGCCCACAAATTTATCCTTTTGAAAACATTTTTGCCGGCATAGTGGGTGTTAAATTCGTTAGAAACTTAAATTCAAGATTTGGAACACCATCGATCAAAGTATTCAACTAGAATCTAAACTTTTTAATGAGCTTTCATTGTTGCTAAGTATTCACAGAATTCAAACGACACCCTACCAAAGAGAATCCAAAAGATTGGTGTAATTTATTTCATCGAAAATTAAAATGTTTCCACATAATCCCAACACTATCTATTGGAACGCCGAACTCTTGATAACTCTTTAATGAATTGGATGCAGAGTATGTATGTAAAGTATATTTAACGTAAACACCTAGCCATTACAGCTCTTGTCTTACGGTGGGCCTATCCACTGTACCAGAACCATAGAAAAGTGTTGGTTAACACCTCAACGTAGGAGACGTTTTATTGGTGCAATTTTTAAAATCAATTCTAAGGCACGAACTTTATCCTTGCTTAGGACCGATGTTCATCTAACACCTCATGTATTCCTAAGTATATTACCTCCATTTTCAGAGTACTATCTGCTCCCGCCACCCCGGCCAATCACAGCCACCACGATACTCACACAAGGACTTCATGTCTAAGGCGCTCCTGATTCCCGTGTTAGCTGACTATAGCCTCTGGTAAGGCTCCGCACGATCTTCCTTATGGGTCCTTAACAATCTGCAGATTTTCGCAGCCAAGAACGAGGCCTACAATCCTAAGCTGCAAGTGAAGACGAGAGCTACCGTTAACTCTATAGGCTGAGAAGAAGGGAAGAACACCAGCTTTTCAGAAAGAAGAAAAAAGAGCACGATCCACGATCGCGTGCTTGATCGTGGATATAGAGAGGTGCCACTCCAGTTCGCAAGTTTTACCAAAGTAAAAACGTCAAAGCCAAGGATACAAGCCTCGAACAGAATACTGTCGAGATGAACAAGGAAATATCGTAGTTGAGACACAGTCGATGCTGAGGATATGGAAGAACCGCTTCTGCAGACTGTTAAACGGCGATGACGAACACCATCCCGCTGTCAGGCGGAACGAACATTTCAAAATTTTACAACGACAACGAAAACCACCCGACCTGAGTATAGTGAGAATAGCAATATCTAAATCCGCCGAGCTTTATAAAGCCGGCGAAGATGACTTGGCAAGTTACTTCCACCAACTCACAAGTCAAATCTGGTCAGAAGAAAGTATGCCTGGAGAATGGAACCTCAACATTGTTTGCCCGATCCACGAAAAAGGAGAACCTCTGAACTGCGCCAACTACAGAGGCATAAGTCTCCTTAACATCGCCTACGAAATCCTATCTGCCGTAATATGTGAACGCCTGAAACCGTTTACCAACAACCTGATTGCCCCTTCTCAGTGTGGTTTTGGGCCAGGAAAGTCCACAACCGATCAAATTTTCACACTTCGGCAGATCCTGGAAAAAACCCAAGTCCAAATCGATACCCACTACTTATTCATCGATTTCAAAGCCGCATACGACAGCATTTATAGAGACGAACTATACATAGCCATGTCTAGTTTTGGTATACCGCCCAAACTCGTCCGTTTGTGGAGGATGACGATGGAGAATTCTCGCTGCTCTATCAGGGTCGGAAACGACCTCACTGACACATTCAATACAAAAAAAGGATTTAGGCAAGGGGATGCGCTGTCATGTGACTTCTTCATTCTGATTCTTGAAAGGATTGTCCAAAATTCACGAGCCAACACCATTGGCAGACTTTTCCAAAAATTGGTAGAACTAATAGCATACGCCGACTATATTGACATCATTGGTAGGACAGAACGTGATTTCATAGCCACGTTTGCTAGTATAGAGAAGGAAGCGTCAAAAATTGGTTTAGCAGTAAATGAGGCCAAGACGAAGTATACGCTGTCAACGCGAAAGGACACACGACAAAGACTAATTGGACAGAACGTCACCATTGACAGATATAACATTGAGGTAGTACGGGACTTTGGCTATCTCGGCTCCGCTTTTAACTCTGAAAACAACATCTCGTCAGAAATTAAACGAAGAATCACTCTTGCCAACCGCTATTTCTTCGGGCTAAGAAGGCAATTCAGTAGTAAAGCCCTCACTCGAACTACTAAGGAGATCCTATATAAGACCCTCATCATCCCAGTCTTGCTTTACGGCGCTGAAGCATGGATCGTCTGAAAAGCGGATGAAGAAATCGTTGGTCAATTTGAGAGGAAAATTCTTCGAAAAATCTTCGGTCCCGTTTTGACGGACTATGGAGCCAAAGATTCAACCAATAACTATACGAGCAGTGCAGCTACATGCCCCTAGTCAAAAAACTCCGCATTGGACGTTTAAGTTGGCTAGGACATGTAGAGCGAATGGACACCAATACTCAGGCTCGCAGAGTCTTCGATTCCCAGCCAGACGTCGGAAGCAGTAGTGGAAGACCTCGCCTTAAGTGCCGCGCACTTATGTAGACACCGACCTTAACCAGCTTGGAGTGCGCAACTGGAGGCAGTTAGCTAAAGACCGGGCTAATTGGAGAGGTATGTTGGTTGAGGCCTAGGTTCACTCCGGACTGTAGTGCCACTTAAGTTTGTAAGTAAGTAACCATTTTAATGAACTTTCATTGTTGCTAGGCATTCAAACGAGAACCCATCACCGAGAATCCAATCGATTGATGGAATTGATTTCACCGAAAACTAAAATGTTCCCACATCATTCCAACCCCGAACTCCCGATAACTCTCAAATCAAAGAAGATCTCAAATGATCTTCGCAAATAGTCTCCGCAGGATCTTCTTTATAGGTCCCTAAAAATCTGGACAAAACATAATTATGCAGAGCGAGGAAGAAAAAAAAATAAACAAGCAAATTTTCTTAAAGGTGTCCAAGCAAGAATCTATTGCACATGGAGAACAGGCACGCCACGCTTTAAGGAATAAATTACAATTTACAGGCGAGGTATTCCAAAGGGACATTGCACTACTGACGTTAAGTCGAAACTAAATTAACTTTGGTACATCAGGCCTAATGATCAAATTCCTCTCTTTTTTATCAGCGCTGATAATAATTATACCACAATCTACCCAAAGCCTCACCTTGCAAAAAACTTTTTTTTTAAAGAAAATCAGATTTTCATTGAAATAAAATACTAGAAATCTGATTACTTTTTCATTATTATTTGGATTTTTCGACCAGAAACATCAAAATTTATTGAAATTTTTAATTACATAAGCAAATTAAAAAAAAAATGTCAAGAAAACCATTGGGTAAAAATTTTAAATAGGTTTCCTTATTTTATAAGCAAAACCCGCTTAATATTTAAGGACCTGGACCTGGTGCATATGGTCTTCCGTCAGAGGTCGGTTACGACAGCCATGACATTCGTAAGAAACGACTTCCTCAGTATTCATTTGGAGGCCAAACAAAAATAATCGACAAAAGAATAAGCCCCGGCCCTGGAGGTTACAATCTCGAAGGTATAACAAGATATGGATATAACAAGGCTCATCAATATACCATTGGAGCTAAATTACATATAGCAGGTATGACTTTCTTACATTTGATTACTCTATAATGCAATTAACTTTTGTAATCTTGTAGAAAAAAATAGAGGTCCAGGTCCTGGTGCCCACAATTTTCATGTAAAACCATTCTTTAAAGGGAGCAATGCGCCGGCTTACACGATTACACCGAAAAACAACTATCAATTCAAAATCATTGGTCCAGGACCCAATGTGTACATGTTTGGAGTGCAAGCGATAAAGCCTGGCATTCCAGCAATAACCATGTGAGTATGAAAATGTTATCAGCTTGTATAAAATTTTCAAGAATACAACAATTTTCAGGGGAGTGAACAATCCTATTGAAGCGAAACCCAGATCTCCTGGTCCAGCTCAGTATGGGTCTCCAGATTTAAATACAAAACTTAAACGAAGTCCAGCTTATTCGATAACGCCGCGTAATGTTTTTATGTTTAAAAACTGTGCCCCCGGATCGAATATCTACAATTTAACAGAGCATAAGCCGGGCAAGAAAGGGATTGCATACTCGTTTGGTGTCAGGCATTGTGAATATGCCCCACCAATGATTGTCGAATGTGATAATTAAAATGAAATTACAGGGTCTTGAAAAATAAAGGTTTTTAGGGGGGATGCACTGTATTTCACTTTTGTCTTCTACAACTTCTCTAACTCTTCCTTACAAACATTCACGTATGATCACAGGATGTCCAGTTTTATGAAAAAAAAAAATGACAAAGCTACAAGCCGTTGAGCGTATACGCTATTCCATCATATTTTTAGAACATCCTTAGAAACATCCTTAAAAACTGAGTGAAGCTAAAATGTTTTTTTTTCTTAAATTTATGAAAGTCTCAAAAACTCCCCAAGAACGCGGAATAATCGTGTCTATTTTTTTGCGTAACAATTCGTCTGTAGTGTTGGCGCTGCACCAAATCCGTCGCCTATTCCCCGGACGTCCGACACCGACCACGCAAACACTGCGCCGTTTGGCCACCAACCTTGAAGAGCATGGGACCACACGAGACGTTGCCAAGAGTGGCCGGTCCCGGAATGCCCGTTGTGCCGAGGATGTCGAACTGTCGCCGGAAACTTCGACCAGACGCCGTGCCTCGAAATTAGCCATCAGCCGGTCGTCCATAGAGCGGATTTTGGTCAAAGACTTGCGCATGTTCAAAGTCCAGTCCGTACATCAGCTGCTACCTATCCACCGCCAAACGCGTCTAACCTACGCCCAAGCCATCCTCATTCTCGAGAAAGAAGTGGAGGATTTTTCGACCAAAATCATAATGAGCGATGAGGCTCATTTCCACTTCAGCGGATACGTGAACAAGCAAAACTATAGCTTCTAGGGCACCGAAAAGCCACGAGTAATGCACGAAGAGCCGTTACACCCGCTCAAAGTTACTGTACTGCATGGTGCGCTGTTCACACTGGAGGATTAATCGGGAACGTTTTCGAGAACGCCGCTGGTAAAACAACAACAGTGGACGGTGCGGCCTATAGGGCCATGTTAACCGAGTTTTTCTGCCGCAATTGGACGAATTAGGACTGGAGGACATGTGGTTCCAACAGGAAGGAGCATTGCGTGAGCCAAAACCGATATTCTGAAGGCGTCGTTCCCGGGTCGCCTCATCTCTCGTTTTGGCGATTGGCACTGGCCCGAAGGATCGCTCAATTTAACAGTTCTAGACTTTTTTTTGTGGGTTTTTTTAAAGTCCCGTGTTTACTTCAACAAACCTGAGATCCAAGAAGCCTTTAAGGACAACATTCGACACGAGTGCGAGAATCTGTCGCCCGAAGTTCTCGCCAAATCAGCCCATTTGGCCGATGTCATCTTCTCGACTCAACCAATAAAATTCTAAAGGTTATTCAGTTTGCAAAAAAAAAATGGAAGCCAAACAACATCGGATGACTTATTTTGGCCCACCGTGTACAAGACCAATCCAACAGAGAAAACCCGAACAATATTCAAAAAAGCCAAACATGACTGTAATTCCAATAACGTGTCAAATACCTATACGACCAAAAGTTGAGGCAAGAATTTCTACTTTGTCCCAGAGGTAGTAAAAACTTTTGATGATTTGTCAAAAATTTAAAAAAAATTCGGCCTCATCATCAGTTCCGACGCTCATTCACAATGACATTCCATCTGTCAGCTCTTTAGCCAAAGCCAATCTGCTTGATGCGCATTTCGCAGCTAGTTCTACATTTGCCAGATTGTGCCCAGTCTCCTTCTGTAGTTGAGAAATTCACTTTCGCACTCGTATAGTTGTAAGAGCTCTTTTTGATCTTGACATTCACAAGTCCGGCATATCCCCCATTATTCTGAAGAGTTGTTCTTCTACGCTAGCAAAACCACTGCGTCAGCTTTTTTATCTATCCTACTCATCAGGTCTCTTTCCGAGTAGATGGAAAACTGCATTTGTCCAGACTGTACCAAAAAAAGGCGAATCTTCTTTTCTCTCCAACTACCGACCAATTGCACTTACCTCCCCTCTTTCCAAGGTCATGGAAACGCTGATAAATCGTCAGCTTATGAAATGTCTCGAAACGCGAAAACTCCTTAATGATCGGCAGTATGGTTTTCGCAGCAACAGGTCCACTTGTGATTTGATGACATGTCTCATCGAAAAGTGGAACCAATCAATCCAGCATGGGGGAGAATGAAAGACTGTTGCACTTGATATTTCAAAGGCATTTGACAGGGTTTGGCATCAAGCCCATTTGTCGAAAATGCGTGCATTTGGAATCGTGAAAAATTTCTTCTTTGGATTAGAAATTATCTTTCCAAAGGTTCAACTCAAGTTGTTTTGGAGGGTTTCAAGTCTGCAACTCACCAAATAAATGCTGATGTCCCTCAAGGCACAGTTTTGTCTCCTACTCTGTTTCTCATTTTCTTCAATGATCTCCTGACTGCAAATTCTAATCCAATTCATTCCTTCGCTAATGGCAGTACTCTCAGCTTCTCATATTCGTTTTTAGGTACACGTCCCTCATCTTCGAACGTGGCCTCTAAACGACGACATATGTGAAGCTCATTGAATTCCGACCTTGACAGCATCATCAAATGTGGTAAATCCAACAGAGTAGAATTCAATGCTTCCAAAACAGATCGCTGTCTTCTGTCGTTAAAGCGAAACCAAAATTTAAAGCCATTATCCATGAATGGCACTTACGTCGAAAAAACCGAAAAATTGTCCATCCTAGGTATGTGTGTTATTAACGACTTACGTTGGAACGCCACATATTCCAAGTAGCTTAAAACGCAGCGAAATGTCTAGGTTTCCTCAATCAATGTAAAAAATATTTCACCCCCTCTGACCACAACATATAAAACGTTTATCCGACCTAAATTTGAGTTCAATGTCCACATCTGGTGGGGTGCACCAAAAACAACATTGCACCTCCAAGATAGGATTCAAACGCGCGTGCGAAAAAAACTTAGAGGACACATTGGAATAGCGAACTCTTTACTTTCGCTCGAACATCGAAATATCTCATGCCTAGCATTGTCTTACCGCTATTTTAACAACCAATGCTAAAATGAAAAAGCCAGCTGCATTCCTCCCATTCAACAATTCAGCCGCAATCCTCGTTACGCTATGAATGCAAACCAGTTTACCCTCAAGCCTACCTTTGGACGAACGGTTGAAATATAGAGATTCGTACATAAACCGAACAACACGAATATGGAATGCTCTACCAAACTCTGTTTTACCTTTCCATTATAACGGGTGATCCAAGTAGAGATACTTTTTTCAATAGCCTTTTTTGACAGATCACGTGTGAGTCGTGTCATGCTGTCATGTTATTTTTGTTTAGTATTGTTTGGCATTTCATAATGGAAAGACTTACGCGTGAACAACGTTTACAAATTGTTCAACTTTATTATGAAAATTCACGTTCTGTGAGGAATGTGTTTCGTACACTTCGCTCAACTTATGGTCAACATAATCGGCCTACTAACGGCCGTAGCTGAGAGTGTACACGAAGACCGTAGAGAGTCGATTCGGCGCCGTTCGCAGCAACTCGGACTGACGTATGGAACGACTTGGCGCATTTTACGTCAATATCTTTTGAAAGCGTACAAAATACAGCTTGTGCAACAACTGAAGCCGCTCGACCTTCCCAAGCGACATCGCTTCGCTCTATGGGATCTTGAAAAGTTCCAAGAAGATCCGACGTTTTCGGGGCAAATTTTGCTTAGCGATGAGGCCCATTTCTGGCTCAATGGGTATGTAAACAAACAAAATTGCCGCATTTGGGACGAAGAGCAACCTGAAGAGATTGAAGAACTGCCACTTCATCCAGAAAAAACAACGGTTTGATGTGGCTTGTGGGCCGGTGGAATCATCGGTCCATATTTCTTTAAAAATTATGCCGGTGCGAACGTAACCGTCAATGGCGACCGTTATCGTGCCATGATAACCGACTATTTGGTGCCTGAAATTGAAGCTCGTGATCTCGGCGACATTTGGTTTCAGCAAGACGGCGCCACTTCCCACACATCGCATCAATCAATGGACTTATTGAGAGAACATTTCGGTGAGCACATAATTTCACGTTTTGGGCCGGTCGATTGGCCACCAAGATCGTGTGATATCACACCGTTAGACTTTTTCCTGTGCGGGATATGTAAAGTAAAAAGCTTATGCCGACAAACCCGCTTCGATTCAGGCCTTGGAGGAAAACATCACGCGTGTCATTCGCCAGTTACCAGTCGAAATGCTCGAACGAGTGATCGAAAATTGGACTCAATGGATGGACCATCTGCGACGTAGCAACGGCCAACATTTGATAGACATAATCTTCAAAAAATAAATGCCAAAGAATGTTCTTTCAAATGATAATAAACACTTCGTTGAATTTGAATTTTCTGTGTTTTTTTCTTTAAAAAAGTAGGGAACCTCGAAATGGATCAACCTTTAACTAACTTACTTACTAAAGTGGCGCTACAGTCTGGAATGAACCTGGGCCTCAACCAATATGCCTCGCCAATTATCCCGGTCCTTAGCAAACTGCCTCCAGTTGCGCACTTCAAGTTCGTTGAGGTCGGTTTCCACTTGTGCGCAACACTTAAGGCGAGGTCCCCCTCTACTGCGTCAGACGTCTGGCTGGGAATCGAAGACTCTGCGAGCCGGAGAATTGGTGTCCATTCGTTCTACATGTCTTAGCCATCTTAAACGTCCAATTCGGAGTTTTTTTTACAAGGGGCATGTCGCTTTACAGCTCGTATAGTTCTTGGTTGAAACTTTGTCTCCATAGCCCGTCAAAACGGGACCGAAGATTTTTCGAAGAATTTTCCTCTCAAATCGACCAAGGATTCCTTCATCCGCTTTTGAGACGGTCCATGCTTCAGCGCAGTAGAGCAGGACTGAGATGATCGGGTCTTATATAGGATCTCCTTAGTAGTTCGACTAAGGGCTTTACTACTGAATTGCCTTCTTAGCCCGAAGAAACAGCGGTTGGCAAGAGTAATTCTTCGTTAATTTCTGACGAGATGTTGTTGTCAGAGTTAATAGCGGAGCTGAGATAGATAAAGTCCCGTACTACCTCAAAGTTATATCTGTCAATGGTGACGTTCTGTCCAATTCGTCGATGTTGTGTGTCCTTTCGTGTTGACAGCATATACTTCGTCTTGCCCTCATTTACTGCTTAACCTATTTTCGCCACTTCCTTCTCTAAACTAGCAAACGTGGCTATGACATCACGTTGAGTCCGACCAATGATGTCAATATTGTTGGTATATGCTAGTAGTTGCATCGATTTTTTTGTAAAATTGTGCCTCTGGTATTGGCTTGGGAGTTTTGCACAATCCTCTCAAGAATCAACTTGAAGAAGTCACAGGACATACATGATCATTTAAAAGAGTGATAGTTCAATTTTTTTTTTATTAAAATACCAAAATTTGTAAAGTTGTAAAGTTGTAATATAAATGCAAAATAAAAATTTTGACTACAAAAGGAATATCCATCCAGTTATGGCTGAATGTTGTCCAAAATCCAATCAACATATTCACTCACGTTCGTGTATATAACCGGCAACCCTTGAACATCACATGGCACAGGGCTAATAAACTGAATTCCGGTTATAAAATAGGCCCCTTTAAACCGTTTAGACTGGTTGGAATGAATTACAGGTCCTCCAGAGTCACTGAGGCATGTGTCGTTTTTCTTCAAAAAGTTAAGACAAAAATGTGAAGTTTTCAATTTGGCCTTGGTGTTGGCATACATTTCACGACATCGATCAAAAGATATCATTGTAGCATGGGTATTCTGCTTAACAGTGCTCCAGAAGCCGTCAACATTAACACCCCATCCAGCCACAGTTAAAGTTTCATTATCAAGCAATGAATTTCGAATATCTTTATCAATAGGCAGACATATGGGTCTGATAAAATCTGTGTAGTTTACCTTATCTGCAAGCCTAATAAGAGCAACGTCATGATTATAACTCTGGGATGAAAAATTCGGATGTGGGATAACTTTGTCAATTGCAACAATTCTGTGGGGATCAGCACAGTCATGAAAGAATTCTTCCCGGGTACAATCACGATCCGTGGATACATCCCATTCTCCTAAGCGAACACTTTTTAGAGACCATTTTTCAGGAACATCCGCTACACAATGGGCAGCTGTAAGAATGTAACGATCACTGATCAATGTGCCGCTACAAAAGTGCTTCGTTTCATTCGTGCCTAGAGGTTTCATAATAAATTAGATATGCAGTCCATATGTGGGTATTGAAAAGTCTACCTTTGGAATATTCAAGCAATGCCAGCCAAGGGTGTCCATCGATGTTGGTAGTGTAGCCCCTAAAAATATGATCCTCTAACATTGATCCACATACCGGTGGTTGGGGTAAACGATTCTTTGATTGATAGTTCCAGAGATGTGTAACGTCATTTTGTTGATCAGGACAACAAACCTGCAATAAAGAAAAATTTATTTCAATACCTTCAGCGGGCCACCTCGACTTTTACCCAAACTGTTTTATTCCAAGATCCGCACTGAGATAGTCTGAGATAGAGTTTGATCTCCTCCGTCAAAGGCGTCTTCATTATTAATTTCATGAGCGAAGCACATTGATATAAGTCAATGCATTGTCCATTATGTTCTATAGGCGTTGTACATTCAAGGGTTTTGGGTGCTATAACATTTATGGTCCCCGACGATATTGTTACTGTTGGCGGAGTTTCTGTTGCATTCTCTGTTAATTTAGAAGCAAAATTTTAAATTTAGATTGACAATATTACTTCGAAAACCCCATTTGAGTTCTTACCTGATGTAGAAATTTGTAAAATTGAAACAAAAATAACCGCAATTAACAATTCGCACGACATATTCTTTAAAAATACTGCGCTGCTATATGACTCAATCGGAATATTGGAATTCCCAAGAAATTGTTTGATGTTTTCGAAATATAGGAACCAGATAGAGTGCGAGAGTAATTACTTCCAGCCAGAGTGCTTCGGCCGGCAGACTGATAATGAAATCGAACTTATCGAACTTATTTATATGCGATAACATCGAAATATTCATCCAGATAAATTCAGAACTTGTTTGCGATTTTGTAATTTGCAGCATTCAAAGCTTCTCTTAATAAGTTCTCATTGGCAGATGTGAGTCACTTAGTAATATTTCTTCATGTGATCTCTTTGGGTAAACCCAGTTGTTCTGATCAGAGTGGCCATTGTGACGATAATTATTATCACTGAAAAAACTCGCATGGGGACAAGTGTAGGGAAAAATTAAAAGTTTTGAAGGTTTTTCTATCACGCTCGAAATTTCTTAGATCTAATAAGCTCATCCAGAAGATAAATCAAGAGTAACCACTGGATATTGGTATAATAAGATCAAATAATGATAAAAAGTGAAATACCAATTCTGGTTAAATTTTAAGGGCCAACGTTGATTTTGAATAAAACGCAAATTATTTAAAAAATTACTGTCTTTTTTTTTTATTATGATAACATTGATATTCTTCAATTATAAATAAAATAGAATAACTCCCAAATGGCCGCCGCGACCCCGCCGGCACACCTCCATCCGATGGTCCCAATTTTCGATGACGGTGAGGCATAATTGAGGTTCTATGCCGTTAATGTGCCGAATTATCTTATCCTTTAGCTCTTGAATTATTGCTGGCTTATTGAAGTACACCTTGTCTTTCAAATAACCTCAAAGAAAGAAGTCCAACGGTGTCAAATCACATGATTTTAGCGGCCAACTGACATCGCCACCACGTGAGATAACACGGCCATTGAATTTGTCGCGCAAAAGACCCGTGGCTTCGTTAGCTGTGTGGCAAGTGGCACCATCCTGTTGAAACCACATATCGTCCACACCCATATCTTCCAATTCGGGCCATAAAAAGTTCGTTATCATCTGACGATAGCGAACACCATTCACAGTAACTGCCTGACCGGCCTCATTTTGGAAAAAGTACGGCCCGATTTTCCCGCAAGCCTACAAACCGCACCAAACAGTCACTCTCCGTGGGCGCATTGATCTTTCGACAATCACTCTTAGATTATCATTCGCCCAAATGCAGCAATTCTGCTTATTGACGAATCCACTTAGGTGAAAATGTGCCTCATCCCTAAAGATGATTTTCTTCGAAAATTGATCATCCACTGTTGCCATTTCTTGCCACCATTCTGACCATTGACGACGCTTGAAACGGTCAAGAGGCTTTAGTTCTTGAGTCAATTGCACCTTGTAAGCGTGTAAATGCAAGTCTTTATGCGTGAGAGGTGCAATTGTTTGGCACGACGACGAGTTTAGGTGGAAGACTCCTCATCCACACTATTGCGAACAGCAGCAATTTTTTCAGCTGTACGAGCTGTACGAGCATTGTTTTCACATCTCTGCAGACCCGGTTTGATCAGATTTTTTTTAAGTTTTTTTCGATTGTACGCACATTTGCACGTTTAAATTGACCGAAAAAATCACGAAGTGCACGATATGCATTTTGATTTGAAAACCCGTTTTCATAATTAGCCTGAATATCTTTACCAAGTTGCTCGATTGTGTATCTTTCCATAGTTCAAATTGGAATTGAGAAAAAGAGTTGACGTTTAGGTGTGGTTCACATTCAAAATCATCCTTTTAAATTAAAACACCCGTTCTTAAAATATAACCATAACCATAAAACCATTTACATGCATAAGTAGACCTACAGCCCTGGGCAACCTGGGTCTACACCAACATGCCTCTCTAACTATCTCGGTCCTTAGCTAACTGCATCCATTTGCGTTCTTCAAGTTCGGGTTCTACTTGTGCGGTCCACTTAAGGTGAAGTGTTCCTCTACTGTTGCCGCTGCCTTTTTTGAAATCGAAGACTCTGCGAGCCAGAGTATTGGTGTCCATTAGCTTTACATGTCCTAGCCATCTGAGACGTTAAATGCGGTATATGTCGCTGTACAGATGGTATATTTTGGGGTTGAATCTTCATCTCCAAAGTCCGTCAATGCCAGCGGGGCCGAATATTGTTCGACTCATTTTTTTCTCAAAACAAGAAAGGATTTCTTAATCTGCATATGATACGGTCCATGCTTCGAAGCCGGAGAGCTGGATTGGTATAATCAGGATCTTATATAGGATCTGCTTAGTAGTTCGATTGAGGGCGTTAGGCTTGAGGGCTTTGCCTTCTTAGCCTGAAGAAACAGCAGTTGGCGAGAGTAATTCTTCGCTTTATTTCTTACGAGATGCTGTTGTAAGAGTTAACAGCGGAGCTGAGTTAGACAAAGTCCCGTACTACCTCGAAGTTGTATCTGACAATGGTGACGTTCTATCCGATTCGACGATGTTGTGTGTCCTTTCGTGTTGACAGTCTATACTTGGTCTTAGTCTCATTTGCAGAAAAACCCATTTTTGGCTATTCCTCCTGTATATTAGCAAACGTGGCTGTGACATCACGCTGAGTCCGAACAATGATGTCAATATCGTCAGCATACGCTAGTGATTGTGCATGTATAGTTCGCTCAGGAGTTTACAACATCCTCTCAAGAAAAATGATAAATAAGTCACAACACAGTGCCTCGCCTTTCCTTAATCCTTTCTTTAAGTGGTACGAAAAGTTTTGGTGATTTCGAATGGACGTGTTTAGCGGATAAACCAAAACTAGACATGGCTCTGTATAGTTCGTCTCTATAAATGCTGATACTGTCGTATACTTACTTACTTAAGTGGCGCTACAGTCCGAAATGAACCTGGGCCTCAACCAACATGCCTATCCAATTAGCCCGGCCCTTAGAAAACTGCCCCCATTTGCGCACTCCAAGTTTTTTAAGGTCGGTTTCGCGCAACTTAAGGCGAGGTCTTGCTCTACCGCGTCCGACGTCTGGCTTTGAATCGAAGACTCTCCGAGCCGGACTGTTGGTGTCGTTCTACTTGTCCTAGCCATCTTAAATGGTCATGCGGAGTTTTTTTTAGACAGGGGCATGTCGCTGTACAGCTCATATAGTTCTTGGCTGAATCTTCGTCTCCATAGCCCATCGACACAAACGGGACCGAAGATTTTTCAAAGAATTATCCTCTCGAATCGACCAAGGATTTCTTCATCCGCTTTTGAGACGGTCTATGCTTCTGTGCCGTTAAACAGGACTGGGATAATAGGGGTCTTATATTGGATCTCCTTAGTAGTTCGAGTGAAGGCTTTACTACTGAATTGCCTTCTTAGCGCGTATAAATAGCGGTAGGGCAAGAGCATTTCTTCGTTTAATTTATGACGAGATTTCTGACGAGATGTTGTTGTCAGAGTTAAAAGCGGCGCCGATATATACAAAGTCCCGTACTACCACAAAATTATATCTGTCAATGGTGAAGTTCTGTCCAATTCTCCGATGTCGTGTGTCTTTTCGTGTTGACTGCATGTACTTAGTCTTGCCCTAATTTACTGCTTAACCCATTTTTGCCGCTTCCTTTTCTATTGCACGATTTTTGGAAAATTGTGCCTCTGGTGTAGGCTTGAAAATTTTGCACAATCCTCTCAAGAATCAAATTGAAGAAGTCACATACAGCGCATGGCCTTGCCTAAAACCTTTTGTTTTGGTATCGAATGTGTCAGTGAGGTCGTTTCCGACCCTGATGGAGCAGCGAGAATTCTCCATCGTCATCCTACACAAACGGACGAGTTTGGGCGGTATACCAAAACTAGACAGCTCTGTATAGTTTGTTTCTATAAATTCTGTCGTATGCTGCTTTGAAATCAATGAATAGGTGGTGGGTATTGATTTGGACATCTTGGATTTTTTTCAGGATCTACCAAAGCGTAATGATTTGTTCAGTTGTAGACTTTCCTGGTCCTGGTCGTTGTACACTTTCCAACGATCAGGTTGTTGGTAAATAGTTTCAGGCGTTCACATATTAACACAGATAAGATCTTGTAGGTGATGTTGGCAGACTTATGTCTGGCGCGGTTCATAGGATTCCTTTTTTGTGGATCGAGCTGGGGTTTCATTCTTCAGGCATGTTGCTTATGAGTTGGTGAATGGTACTCACCTAATATTACCAAGCTTTATAAAGAGAGAAGGCAGTAATTTTCGGCAGCCTTGTTATGCTTTAGTTTTGATATTCCTATCCTGATTTCATTAAGTTAGGGTGGTTGGTAGTTTTCGCTGTCCTTGCCAGTATTGAACGGTTCGAACTACCTGACAGTTCCTTATCAGTGTGGTCCTATGCCAGGAAAGTCTACAACTTATTCATCACGCATCAGCAGATCGTGACAAAAATCCAAGATGTCCAAATCAATACCCAACAGTCAGCAGGTGTTGTTTTTACATAACGCTCAGCATCAACTGTGCCTCAACTACGATCTTTCGTAGCTCATCTCTACAGGATACTGTTCGAGCCCTATATCTCTGGGTTTGATTACGAAAAGCATTCCTGGTGTGACACCTCTCAATGTCTTCTATCGTACGCTTTCTGTGCTTTTTCTTCAATCTTTAAAGTCGGTGTTCTTCCCTTGTTCTTTGGTGGCGCTCGTCTTCTTCTGCAGCTTTGCCTTGTAGGCCTCGTTCTTGGCAGCTAGTATCTGTCGCCACTCTTCGTAAAACCATGGGTTTCTTGCTGGTATGGGCAAGAAACTAAAGACATTATTTGCGGCTGACCTAATGGCTTCTTGACATAGTCGACATTGGCCGTGTTCCGGGTTTCAGATTTCACTTGTTAACTTTGCCGATGCACTGATGTTCTCATTGGTAAACCGACCATGTCAAGTGACTTAAAATGCTTGATTGGACAACGAGAATAGTCCATCGGCAAATTTAAGTTCGTAAAACTAAAACCCGGAACACAGCCATTGTTTCGACATGAGCTTGCTGTGGTAATGCGTTAATCGTGAGGTTATGGAATACGCATTCTGTGCAACCTTGACTGTAACAAGGTAGTTGTCTGAGTTGGTGCTAGCACCTCGGAATGTTCGGACAGGAAAGGAGGAAACCATTTGCTGACTAAGCGAAGTCAATTAAGGTAGCTCACCGAACTTGCTCGTGCTCGATATGTTTTTCTCGTGTAGGGGCTAGTTTGCAAGTCAATCACTGTTGGCGAAAAATTTCGAAATTTTTGTGTTCGTTCGCTTTGATGTTCATCGTTCAGGGCCATGTTCGCGAGCAAACATCATTTCAGCTTTTAACGCCTCCACCGAGTTCATATCGTGGGTAATGAGCTTGCGCTTCTTTATCGCATTCCTTATCTTTTGTGTTCACGGTATTAAGAATCATCGTATAAGGGATACCGCAAACGAGCAAGTTCGGTGAGCATGTTCGTCGGTTAGGGCTACCTTTTGCCGTTGTCAAAAAGACCACTGCCAGACGTAATGGCGTGTAGGCTGTGTATACTGTTTATATTGCTAAAGAAATGGTGCTAGAAGATTTTAACGTAAAAGTAGGAACAGAATCAAAATATCCGATTTCATCCTCCCCATGATCCTACTTTTACGTTAAAATCTTCTAGCACTATTTTTGTTGGCGAATTTGGCTTTGAGGCAGAGCGTTACAATGTCGTCAAAGCATAAGACTTCTTGCAGAAGCCTGGCATTTATAACAAATCCACATCCGGATAGTAGATGTTTCAGTTCACTTTAGCAAGGATTGTAGTAGATGTCACAGATTTGCATCCTTCTTTTGCCCGATACGTCCTAATGTATTTCCTGGATGGCAATAATGTATGCTTGTTAGAAGCTTCCACTAGGTGCTCGGCTACAGCTCTTCTAGTTTATGTAAGCGCATCCCAGATGCAAATATAAACGTCGTGGTCCTTTTTATACCCTATCCCATAGGGGTATATTAGTTTTGATACATAGCTTGTAACATAGAGAAATAATTGAGCTAGGTATACCTCAAAGTGGATCGACTCAGAATCGATAGCTGGGTCGATTTAGCCATGTCTGTCCGTCCGTCCGTCCGTCCGTCCGTCCGTCCGTACGTACGTCACCAGTTTTTAAGCCTTAAATGTTGAGCTATAATGATGAAATTTGGTACACGTGCTTGTTGTCGCTTCCAGCAGAACAAGTGTAAACATTTTTGAAATCCGTCCGCTGACACGCCCTATTTTCAGAAAAACCAAACCGTTAGAGATGCTGAAAAAGTGTCTGAACAGTATATCTAGACAATCATAATATCTATATTTTGTTCATACAAAGTTTTTTGCCACGCCCACTTTTTGGGGGCGTTTTTAGTAAAAAAAAAACTTTTTTCGGTAAAATTTTAAACATTTCATCTCAAAATGGTGATGCAAAATCATTGGTTCTGTTAATGTAAACATTTCTTCCATATATCACCATAAGCCACGCCCACTTTTTGGAGGCGTTTTCATACAAAAACCATTTCTATACACTACCTCGTAGCATAACCAGGCGAAAAACGGTGTTTTGGCGAGTCGGTGGGTTGGCGAGTCTAATGCGTGAACAAAAAAAAGGGTCGGAAGCAAATTCTGCAGTCGCCACTGCACCGAAGGTTGAAAGTCGAATGAAGAAAAAAAAAGGAATGTCCACGGAAAGGTGAAGGAATTTCCTCCGTGAGAGTATAACACGCAGCTGGTTAGATGCTGCCGGCTCGACCGCTCAGCTGAGGGTGGGTTCGCGGGTATTCAACTAGATTGAATTAAAAAGGGCGCCACACAACCTTTTTTTTGAGGAATTGTGAAACCTGGATAATTATCTGACGGTGTTTCTGAAAAAGCAAGAAGGTTCCGAACGAAATTATACACGGGGTTAGGTGACGTTATAAGAAAATAATTTATTGCTGCACAAAAGCAAACAGCTGAACATAAAATAAAATTATTTGGGAGATATTTGAAGACGGAAAGTCTGGAATATAAAATGGCCGGAATTTCTATTCTATTTCCGGAATTTACCAAAATGGCGTCGATCTATTTCAACAATTCTCAATTCGGGTTCACTAACTTTAATAACTTTATCACAAGCACTATACTTATCTTCTCTTCCTTTCCGCTATATCTCCTACGCCCTTCCTGGCGTTCTCCAATTTCTCCCAGTCACTCAGGGGCCTAGCCTGCCGCTAACTCCTTATGACTCTCCCTGTCTGTTCGTCCTTTCTCCAACTTTTCTGTTTTCCCGACAACTACGGGAATTCACACTTCTAATCAAAAAAAAAAAAATACAAAAAAAACTTCTCGATCCTACTTTTTTTTTTTTAAACCCGTCGCACACTCCGTTCGTATCGCTGGTCAACCAAGAAGTGGTTTTTCTTTTACCACCTTCTTTGTTTCCAACAAAACGGTCACACTCTCTCTCATTCAGCCAATAGCGGGCCCAACTTACGGCTTAATTTCTACCCCGCTCCGCTACTTTGCTGGAGTGGGTTGCCGTTTCCCGCTATTCTCTCTTTCTCAGTCTGGCGTTCATTTGTGAATTCGCTTGTAACCTGGGAAATTTCCTCGGGGCCAAACGTCCCACTGAATGCATTCAGACCACACACACAATTTCCCTCGTTTGTTCGTTTATCTATTAAAATTCGATCGAGGATCTGTTTCGCGGCATTTGTCCCCACGAATTTAACAACGAAATTAACTCGAAACCCCAATGTTGGAAAAAGGAACCCGCAGACATGGATTAGTGCTTAGGATTTACGCTTAGGGCAATTACCGCCTAAGTGCCCCTTGTGGAAGGAAGGAAGAGGTATAATAATATCGCGGATAATTACCGTCCGTTGGTATTTCGTGCAGATTTGGGGGTTGGGGAAATTTCGATAGTGTGCCATTTTTTTATTTCATGATTATTTAGGGTGGGCTCTTGGCCATAGATCTCGTTAAATCCAATCGTCGGGGCTCTCTGGCATTCAGCCTTTTACCCTTTTGTGTGTGCTGCTTAAATCAAGCGTCCCTCAGACCGTCCGTCTGGCTCCATACCTGCTTTGTTGCCTTCAAGAATGGGTGGTCGAGCAAGAGCGCTGGGTCGTAAACAACCCATCCTTAACCGTTCTCCAAGAAGGGCAACGGGAGGAAGAAACGTGAAGGGGCGAAGATGTGAAGGGGTTGGATATGGGGTGTGGCGGGGAAATCTTTTTGCCGCGTTATTTTAACGCGACACGTTAACTTTCTATTCCAGACGCAAGGTCAAAAAAGGGTGAACGGGATTGTTCGATTGCGATTGCTCTCAGGGAATACGCATAGAGCTGCTAATAGCGGTCCTCTCCCGTAGGTCTAATGCTGGAGTGATCCAAATGGCGTTTGCGATTTAAACGAATGCGTGTGTGCAAGAAAAGAGATGATTAATATTTATAGCTATAATCTAAACTAAATAGGAGACATAATCGAACATAGGGCGTTACATGTAATGTTTGCCAATTAAATATTATACAAATAAATATATGGCATAACAAGCAATTATTATAAATTTACATATGCGTTCTTCAACATGCCGCCTCCCCTGAAGGAATTTCAGGAAGATGGTAGAATGGCAAGCTTGCTGATGGGGCGCTTATATATTCCACTGACTGTTCTTATAGAAACGACTCGTACATGTCCATCTTGACTCGGATGAACAACTTCAATGCGTCCTAGAGACCATTTGGATGGTGGCAAATCGGGTTCCTGCACGACTACCAAGTCACCAACTTTGAATTCCCTAGAGACTTGTGTAGTGTGATTTAATGCAACACAAATTACGAAAATCAATTACGTAGCATTGTATCACCCCAGATACCATATAGTGTCAAATGGCATTCTATCGGCATCGACAGTGATTCATGCATCGTAAAAGTTCATTCGGGTTTAAGTGTTTGTTTACACTGTGTCCCTTACTCCCGGTATGCATTACGCAGTATGTAGGTCAAATTGAATTATGTTCGATAATTAAGTTATATGATATTTTTGATAGGAGCTATGAGTATTCAGATATTTTATGTCTTGATTCAGTCTTGATCTAAACACTCGAGTCTCAATTAACTGCGGCAGTAATATGCCATAGCTTTCAGCGAACTGCGCTTTGTACAGTAAAGAAGAGCGGGTCGCGCTTTATACGACATAGGGAGGTAGGCTCCGTGGAGAAAACTCACGACATAAACTCAAGCATTACACTTGCCTCCATTTCGGACGCTGCTGAAGCGATGTTAGGTAGTCCTGATGCCATCGCTGCCAAAATCCTTACATCATATTCTGAATGAGCTCCCATCGACCCAAACGGTTAACTGGAAGGTCCAGGTAGCAGGGTTCAGGCAACGCCGTATAGGGTCTTCCTATAAGAAAATGAGAAGGTAATAACGGATTTAAATCTGAGTCTGGAATCGCACATAATGGCCTAGAATTTAATAATATGCTTCTATTTGGGCTAGCAAAGTGCTAATTTCCTCAAAGGTCAGAAGGTTATTTCCTATAACGCGGCGAAGATGTAGCTTAACACTTTTAACCGCCGATTCCCAGAGTCCACCAAAATGAGGACCATAGGGTGGAATAAATTCCCATTTGATATTTTCAGCCGCTAAAGTGGTGGTTACTTCTTCGTTGTGTTGCCTTGATCGTAACAGTTGGTACACCTCCGAAAGTATCCTAGCAGCGCCTTGAAAATTGGTTCCGTTATCCGAGTAAATGATACTGCATTTCCCTCGTCTAGCAATGAATCTACGAGGAGCAGCCAAGAAAGCCTCTGTGGTTAGGTCACTAACCACCTCTAAATGCAGTGCCTTCGTAACCATGCAAACAAATAGGGCAAGGTATCCCTTAATAAGTTTTGGTTTTCTTCCCATAGATTGTCGAAGGGTAATGGGACCGGCGTAATCACAACCTGTATGAGCAAATGCATGAGATGGAGAGAGGCGTGAGGATAGTAAATTCCCCATTAGTTGCGATGATGTAGCTTGACGAAGACGGAAACACTTAATGCAGTCGTTTACAATTTTCCTTATCAAATTTCGACATCCAATTATCCAAAACTCTTGACGCACCAAACTGAAGAGATGTGAATTACCAGCATGTAAAAATTTCACATGCGCCTGCAAAATAATTAGTTTGGTAAATGGATGATGCTTGGGTAGTATAATTGGATGTTTGATACTCTATAGTCTATATGAACCTCGACCGCATTCGCTATCCTTCCTCCAACGCGAAGTAATCCGACCTCATCAATGAATGGCGACAATGAACTTAATTTTGACCGTGTGTTGAAACCAACTGATTCGATTCTAGTGCTCGTATTTCTTTCCGAAACTCAGTTTGGGCCCATAGAAGACCTCTTTCGCTTTCTTTATCTCGGTTAACGATAGGTAGCTAGATGCACGATTTATGGTAGATCTTTTTGAATTATATGCAAAACGATATACAAAAGCGACAATCCGAATAATTCTCGACCAAGAAGATACGTTTTTCGATAAGTTTTCCAAGAAATGTTCCATACGATGCGAAGAGGTATGTACACATACTTGGGTTTTGCGTTCCTCTGGAATATTGTCCTCTTTTACGTGGTTTATCTGCGGCCAACGGCAAAATTCCAAATTCATCCAATCGGGACCTTTCCACCATAACTTCAGCTGCATCAACTTAGATGGTTCAATACCTCGCGAAGCCAAGTCAGCAGGGTTTTCTGCGGAGCGAATGTATTTCCAACTGGAACGGGGTAGGATATCCAAGATCTCTGACGTCCGATTTGCAACAAATGTATTCCATATTCGGGGAGGTGCAGCGAGCGATCTGCGAAACGCTAAAAGCGAATGTCTTAAGTGGTTTAACATCTAAAGAAGAATTAATTAGTTTTATTAGTTGACTTAAGAGAAGAGCTCCGCAAAGTTCGAGAAATGGAGGGTTGCTTTACCGGTGCCACACGAGTTTTGGCAGCGACAAGTTGAATCTCTATTTCATCGTTTTCACCTTTACTTCTTGCATAGACCACGGCTCCATAGGCCTTTTCAGAGGGTACAAAATGATCCACACAGTGGATTGTAGCCTTCTCATATGTTTTCATTTAGCATGAACTTCAACAATCAAATCAGTACTTTTCGAGGCTATTAGTTCCTTGATATCGAAGATTATAAAGCCACACAGATGACGCATTGAGAACAAAAAACAGAAACTTTTGCTCAACAGCTTCATGGTACGGGCGGGCGGTTTGCACGTGCACATATGAGTATCGAGATAAAACTATATGGCGGGCTATGCCAGTACGACCCGCCATAGAACCATTTTTCTTGTATGGAGTGCGTCAGCTGTTTTTTTTTTACGTGACATGGTTATTTTATTATTTTCCAAAATTTCTGCAATCTTTAAAAAAAAATAAAATTTCTTCATACCTTAATCTTGAAGGCATTAATTAAATTTACTTTATTAACATTTGAAAAATAGTATATTGCAATCAATGAAATGACCGAGAGGGAAGTAATCAGTGTATTCAAGGAACTTTTCTGTACGTATTCATGGTGAATCATAGTGTATTCAAACGTATTCGCATGTATTCTCACGTATTCATATGCATTTACGTGTATTCTTACG
Organism: Rhingia rostrata; assembly: GCA_949824845.1. Lineage (NCBI taxonomy): Eukaryota > Metazoa > Arthropoda > Insecta > Diptera > Syrphidae > Rhingia > Rhingia rostrata. The sequence continues at coordinate 40,725,514 of OX463756.1, read as the reverse complement.
TATTCGCGTGTATTTAAGTGTATTCACGTGTATTCACAATGTATTCACGTGTATTCACAATGTATTCAAGTGTATTCACAAGTATTCACAAGTATTCACGCGCATTCAATGTGAAGTCAGCGTATTTTTAGTGTAATCACGTATTCGCATATTAATTTTTATGTCTCTTTATTAAGGTCGCAATGACGTCAGAACTGTGCGTTCGTATTAATATCGCACCGTCCTTCTTGCACAATGCTTGTCGTTGACGTATATGTCATTTTCTTAATCAAAATAAACAAATGTCAAGTATATTCCCGCTTATTGCGTGTAGCCGTACGAGTGATTGGAACAAGGATTTAAATCAATTAAATTTGTGGATAGTACCTACTGAAAATATCAGTGATAAATGGAAAAGAAAAAAGAAAATGTCTGGGATGACATCGAAAAAGAAATTGGGTGTGTACCAGAGAACATTAAATTGATTTTCAAAATCAATGGTTTTGAAAGCACAACTACAATCGCACAAATCACATCCGAAGACATAAGCGAGATGGAAAACTCGGTGCGCACTGTTTTCCGGACCATTCTATCGGAGGAAGAATATTCGGTTTGCGTTGGAGCGTTTGCAACGAAACCTGAAATGTAAGTGTTCGTTCGTTCGTTAATGATGCAAGTTTTTATACCCTATCCCATAGGGGTGTATTAGTTTTGACTTTAAGTTTGTAACATAGAGAAATAATTTCGATACATATACCTCAAAGTATATGGATCGATTCAGAATCGCTAGCTGAGTCGATTAAGCCATGTCTGTCTGTCCGCCCGTCCGTCTGTGTGTCACCGATTTTTGGGCCTTAAATTTTGATCTAGAGTGTTGAAATTTGGTATAAAGACTCTCGGGCCGACGAAGCAAAACAAGTATAAACATTTTTGAAATCCGCCCACTGCCACGCCCCCTTGTAGAAAAACGTTGTTTACGGCCAAACCGTTAGGAATTTCAAAATAGTGTCTGAGCTATATATTTAGACAAACCTAATTTCTAATAAATTATTTAAAATAATTTTATTACATTTACTTTTATAATTTATTATAAAAGTAAGATACAAAGGAGTTCTGGTGTGCAATTAAAAAGTTCAACTACAGAGCACCCCAAATTGGCACTCAGCTAGACGCAAGGACACTGATGAACCACTTCCAAACGCTATTGAACCCACAAAGTAGCATACTGCCGTTTCACTACGCAATCCCATTAATTGAAAATGAAATTCTAGATGCACCTATTACACAGGGAGAAATATGTAACGTTCTAAAAAAAACTTCAAGATGGAAAGGCACCTGCCGCTGATCGGATACCCGTTGAATTTTTTAAGTATGCGACAAACAATTTTATCGACAAAATAGCGGTGATTTTCAATGGGATGCTGGAAACAGGCAACCTACCCCAACAATTCAAACAATCCATAATATATCCGATTCACAGAAAAGGTAATATCGCTGACCCCGCAAATTATCGTGGAATATCGTTCCTAAACTCATCTTATAAGATTTTCACAAAACTTTTAAATAAGCGTTTGTCAATCTGGATCGAAAATAACCATTTGATCAAAGAATTCCAAGCAGGTTTTCGGAATGGTTATTCAACCGTAGACAACATTTTTGTACTGCAAAATATAGCTGGGTCATTCATCGAACAAAAAAAGAAACTATTCACCTTTTTCGTCGATTTCAAGGCAGCCTTCGATAATATCGATCGAAAAGCTTTAATATTCAAACTTTATAACGCTGGGATGAGGCAAAAGTTCGGGAAGGTTATCGAAAATATATACGAGAACAACCAATCGAGTGTCTGGAGCGAGACCGAAACATCAGAATGGTTTGAAACAACTATGGGAGTAAGACAGGGATGTACACTAAGCCCATATCTTTTTGCTTTGTACATCGATGACCTCACCGACTTTTTACCTGGAGGAATAGAGATTGCGGGACATCTAATAAAGGCCACTTCTATTTGCAGACGATGTGGTTCTATTTGCATATTCGCCAGAATCCTTACAATTAATGATTAACCGTCTTGATTTGTACTGCCAATTATGGAATCTTACGGTTAACCTTACAAAATCAAAAATTATGATTTTTAAGAAGGGAGCTGGTAGAGAGTGCAGAAATGAAAAATGGCATCTCAACGGACAGCCCATTGAAATTGTGAAAACCTATAAATATCTCGGGGTGACAATAGCTAGTAATCTTAGTATGAAACCACATCTAAAGGAAAGACTAATAAAAGCTAAAAGTGCCATATCGGCTACATGGAAAAAATGTTTTTCAAATCAACTAATTGACCACAGCGTAAAATACAAGGTCTTTCAAGCTGTATCAGAATCTGTTATGATGTACGCAGCGCAGTCTTGGGGATATTGTCAATATGAAACAGTAGAGAAACTCCTTAGATACTACATAAAACGATGCTTTAACTTACCAAGCACAACACCAAACTATATGATTAATATCGAAACAGGACTATCACCGCTTTTCATTAAATCATTGAAATTGCATGTAGATTATGTAATTAAAGTTTTAGAACTGTCGGACGATAGACTTCCAAAAATAATTGCCAAGAAGGTAATAGAAAGAAATACGCTCTGGTATAAAAAAAAACTCGAGGAGCTAGCAACATACTGCAGTTTCGAATGCAATTTAGCTTATGGAAATGAAAGATACCATAAGGATGTGATTGGCAATCTTATAGCCAAAGTAGATGAACAATACAGAGCGGATTGCGTAAATATGGCTTCATCATCCGTTCACCGAGCTACATACAGCGGTTTAAAACACAATCTGTCTGAAAAAAATTACTTCCACAGCAATGAACTGATTTCGGCTCTATTTAAGATGAGAGGCGAACTAATACGACTCAATTATATCCCACATCGTCCAGATCTACCAATTTATTGTAGTCTTTGCAACTTATCCGCGAGAGAAGACGTTTTACATTTTATAGGAAGATGCCCCATCCTTAATGAAATAAGGAGATATTTTCTAGGAAACGACGTAAAATCTCAGGAAGAAATTATAGCCTACCTAAACTGCGAAAGCGATGTAAAACAACTCTTTTATTTCTATAAAGCTGCAACTAATTACCGTTGTAAAATTATAACTGAGAACTTTTAACTTTTTAGTATGTTTTGCATTTTATAAATTTTTTCCATCTTTTTAAATTCAAGAATATAATATACATTAAAACAAACTTGTTATTAAATGTTTAATCTCATGTCAATCAGGCAGACGGCAAAGTCATGCTTAATGTTTGTAACATAAATTTTTTGTATTATAAACAAGAAAACAATAAATCTAAATCTAATCTAATCCAATCCAAATCTAATTTATTAAATCTTTTAAAATCGAGAAAAAATGTTAAATATATTTTTAGCAAAAAACGCTTTTTGTCCAAATTTTAAAAAAGTTCGAAAATTTGATTTGTTGTTTGGATCTATTGCGAGAATGGTCCCATCTATTGTGAGAATGGTCCCATCAACACCAAATTTTAAAAAAGTTCGAAAATTTGATTTGTTGTTTGGATCTATTGTGAGAATGGTCCCATCTATTGTGAGAATGGTCCCATCAACACCAAATTTTAAAAAAGTTCGAAAATTTGATTTGTTGCTTGGATCTATTGTGAGAATGGTCCCATCTTATGTATAATAATGGCGATGGGCCTTAAGATTATAATGTCAGTTGTTATCATTTGTACAGTTTAAGTTGTCTGTATGCCATATCATCAAGTTTTGCTGACGATTAATAAACGATCTTCTGCATGAAATAAATGGCTCGATAACTGGATAACCGACATGCATTGCTAAAAAATGAAGATTTCAATAAAAGTGTGTTCAAATTTGTCCATTTGTATTCAAATGTATTCAAGTGTAGTCACGTGTATTCACGTGTATTCACGTGTATTCTGATGTATTCTAATTAATTTACGCGTATTTGCATGTATTCTCGTGTATTCCCATGTATGCACATGTATTCATTATGTAATCACACCTTGAATACAGTATTCCGTGTATTTTTTTTTGTGTATTATGTAGTCTAGGACCACGCAAAAATATTGATTACTTCCCCCTCGGAAATGACAGTAAAAGTTAATAATATTAAAAAAAAAATCAGGAATCTTATATTATAAGTCCACATTCTCTATTCGACTGCATTGTATAGCTTCTTGTAGTGCGAGCCTGGACCACTACCAGATGTAGCAAGTAGCATTTGATTTCGTTTCTCAGCCACAAACTTAAATTATGAGCAAATTACCTAGATGATTAGTACAACATTATAGATGTCACATACCTTTGGATTATATTTCTGATAAAGCACCACCAAAAGCGGTCCATAGATAATGTTGCAAAATCCGACTAAACGCATCAACCAAGTGAATCCCAAAGCTTGTGCGAGTTCTCCTCCGAGTAATGGAGCTAAAGAAAAAAAAAATAGTTAATTTCTCCTTGAAAATAAACCTTTTAGTCTATTTACCCAAACAATAGGCTAGACTAACAGAAGTCTGTTGGATGGCATAAACTGTACCATAGCTTGACATCGAATCACTTCCTACTGTAGAATCATCACTTAAGCTTGCATCAACAAAAGTCGCAAGAAGTGGAACTAATGCTGCATCAATAATTCCAATACCAAGACCTAGTCCAAAGTGAGGTAATAAAAGTTGAGGAACTGTTGTAGCACTTGGAATCTATATAAAACTCAGTTATAATCAAAGTTTTATAAAAAAAATCGATCCAAAATATACTCACCAGCACAGAAGATATACCGACTAACAAAAGAGACAGACAGGATACTCGAATTTGCCCAAAACTATAAGCCACGGTCCCGAAGAAGTTTGTTCCAATGAAATATCCCACAGAGTCTGGTATAAATACGGTACCAAGCTGCCATTTATACGGTTTAAGATGTTCCATCAGCCATATGGGAAGACATGGCTCTAGGATAGCCATCGACGATGTGGAAATTAAAATGGCAAAGACAATTGCCAGAATCATTTTATTTCCAAAAATAGGACGCCATTTTGGTTTACCAGATTCTTGAGATACCTTGGAAATAAATTAATCAAGATTGGGAATAATATGTAAACATGATTTTGAAACAATTTTTGGGGTTGGCATAGGAAACATCTTAACTGAATTTTAAATTGGTGAAAACAAAAATATCATTAAACTAGTCTCCTATTATCACGAATTAGTTGTGCATTTCTTTAAAATTAAAAAAATAACAAGTCTTGTAATATTTTCCCATTAAGTCCGAATGCACGATTCCCGCAAATATCTTACGTCAGCCCAGAGAATACCATTTCCACATTCCGAAATTCACAGTTCAATGGGAAAACAATCCAAATGAATGAAACAGTACTACTTTCACCTCTTAAGAAAGATTACCAATCCTTTTATGTTAAAAGAACAACACAAAAACTTATCAGAAAGCTAGGATTCACTGCAGGAATCATTCAATACCCTACCCCTCTTAAAACAAATCTCAACTGAAAGGCTTATCTAAAGATGTTTCTCAAACATTTCATGGAATTTCTGTGAACTTTTCATGAAAGAAGTTGGGGTGATTCAAAATTGTCTATAGACGGAATGTAAGAATATAGCATTCTGATTTTTTTTTAATTCCAAATTGTTTTTTTAAACGCCTTTGTCATAATAGGCTCGATACAAAATATTTCCAAATTTCATCAACCCAGATCAAAATTTAGGATTTCTTAAAAAAATTTAAGCACTTTAAACTGGATAAACTGTAGGTATTGACATTGTTTAGGTTGACTGCTTCAAAATTGGAGGAAGCAAAATATGATTGTGCAAAATAGGGTCCTAGGGGTATCTAATAAATAAGAACTGGCCCTCTAGGTTGGGGGTTAACTACCCAACCATGGAAAAACTAAAATGTAACGAAACAAACAATAACCTCGGAAAGGACTGATTTTTTGTTGACGACCCGGCTAAGCGAAAAAAGGACAACGACGTTCGTATCTGCACCTGGACATTTAACAGGAGATGTGCAAGCGAACAACTAGCGGAACTGCTAAACTGCTACAAAGCAGACATTACTGCCATCTAGGAAATAAGATGGGATGGGCCGGCAAGAAGGGGATGAAAAACTGTGACATCTACTACGGAACGTGTTAAAGTGAGCAGATACAGCGAGTATTCGGATTTGCTTTTAGTGGAAGTCTTAAGTTTTCATGATGTTAGCGAACGCATTGTAACAATCCGCATCAGATGACATAGCTAAGGATTGCTTCGAAGAGCTTCTTGACAAAACCTATGAGCGACTACCGAAGTACGATGTTAAAATCGTGCTGAGAGAATGAACCGCAAAGGAAGAGAAGACATCTTTAGCAGTATTGTCGGAAAACATAGACTTAGGCTAATAGACTTCCCTATGGAACAAAATGCCACGATAGCCAGCATATGGTTTCCTCACCTCGATATCCATAAGGGGAAATGGAGGTCTTCAGATCAACGAACGATCAACCAGATCGATCACATTGCGATGTGCAAGAGACACGCATAAAGTATTTTGGATGTCTAACCACCGCATGTACTAACATCGACTCGGACCACTACCTTGTTCCAGCCAGCGGATATCCACCACGCCACAATAAAACAGAAATACTGTGAAACAATTTAATGTCGAAAGACTGCAATCGCAATAGACCGCCAGGGACTTCGCACAACGGGTATACCGAAACCTCTCGTTTAGCACCATACCACCAACCTCGAATGTCGAAGAACAATGGCAACGATCCCAACGATCGCAACTGGTGTGTTAGGTTTCTCGCACCCATCAGCAAGAAACGTCTGGTTTGATGAGAAATTCCGACATTATGCTCGCAGCCAAGAACGAGGCCTACAAGATTATGCTGCAGGTGAAGACGAGAGCTGCCGTTGAGCGCTATACGCAGAGAAGAAGGGAAGAACACCGGCTTTTTAGAAAGAAGAAAAATGAGCAGGAAAGATGTTCGCAAGTTTTACCAAAGTGTAAAACGTCAAAGCCAAGGATACAAGGCTCGAACAGAATCCAGTCGATATTGAGGATATGGAGGAACCAATTCTGCAGACTGTTAAACCGCGATGATGAACAACATTCCGCTGTCAGGCAGAACGAATCAATAAATATTGGTAACGACTGCGAAAACTGCCAACCACCCGACCTGAGTGAAGTGAGGATAGCAATATCTAAACTGACGCTTAATAAGGCTGCCGGAAATGACGGCCTTCGGAGGTGACTTGGTAAGTAACATCCACCAACTCATAAGCCGAATCTGGTCGGAAGAAAGTATGCCCGAAGAATGGAACCTCAGATTCGTTTGCCCGATCCACAAAAAAGGAGAACCTCTGAACTGCGCCAACTACAGAGGCATAAGTCTCCTCAACATCGCCTACGAAATCCTATCTGCCGTTATATGTGAACGCCTGAAACCGTTTACCAACAACCTGATCGGCCCTTATCAGTGTCTATCTAGGCCAGGAAATTCCACAACCGATCAAATCTTCACACTTTGGCAGATCCTGGAAAAAACCCAAGAAGTCCAAATCGATACCCACCACCTATTCATCGATTTCAAAGCCGCATGCGACAGCATTTATAGAGACGAACTATACAGAGCCATGTCTTGTTTTGGTATACCGCCCACACTCGTCCGTTTGCGTAGGATAACGATGGAGCATTCTCGCTGCTCCATCAGGGTCGGAAACTACCTCACTGACACATTCGATACCAAAAAAGGATTTAGGCAAGGCGATGCGCTGTCATGACTTCTTCAATTTGACTCTTGAGAGGATTGTGCAAAACTCATGAGCCAACACCAGAGGCACAATTTTCCAGAAATTGGTGCAACTACTACCATACGCCAAAGACTATTACCATACGTAGGACTCAACTTGATGTCATAGCCACGTTTGCTAGCAGTATTGAGGGTTAGACGTGCTGTCAACACGAAAGGACACGCAACATCGACGAATTGGACAGAACGTCACCATTGACAGATACAACTTTGAGGTAGTACGGGACTTTATCTATCTCGGCTCCGCCATTAACTCTGACAACAACATCTCGTCAGAAATAAAACGAAGAATTACTCTTGCCAACCGCTGTTTCTTCGGGCTAAGAAGGCAATTCAGTAGTAAAGCCCTCACTCGAACTACTAAGGAGATTCTATATAAGTCCCTGATCATCCTACTACTGCTCTACGGCGCTGATGCATGGACCGTCTCGAAAGTGGATGAAGAAATCCTTGGTCGATTTGAGAGGCAAATTATTCGAAAAATCTTCGATCCACTTTGCGTTGACGGGCTATGGAGACAAAGATTCAACCAAGAACTATACGAGCTGTACAGAGACATGCCCCTGGTCAAAAAACTCCTCTTTGGACATTTAAGATGGCTATGACATGTAAATCGAATGGACACCAAGACTCCGGCTCGCAGAGTTTTCGATTCCCAGCCAGACGTCGGACGCAGTAGAGGAAGACTTCGCCTTAAGTGGTGCGCACAAGTAAAAACCGACCTCAACCAACTTGAGGTGCGCAACTGGAGGCAGTAAGCTAAGGACCGGCCTAATTGGAGAGCCATGTTGGCTGAGTCCCAGGTTCATTCCAGACTGTAGCGCTACTTAAGTACATAAGCAAGTGCAAACTTAGTTTGTATGCGAAGGATAACCCATGTTTTCCGAGAGAATTATTATGGAATTATGGAGTTATGGAGTTATGGACTTATGGCTTATGGACAACATACTAGAACTGACAAATTACGAACTTGCGCGGAACTGCGATTTCGATTATCGAAAGAAGAACTGTCCGCGCTTTGCCATAGTTGTAAAGCGAGAATTACGTTTGAGCGAAATTAGTTCTGACGACCAGACGAAGAAATTTCGAACGCCAACAATCGATGCATTCCACAAACACAAAAACTTACTGGTCTCGAGGCTTAAACGGCTGTGTAGGCAATTTACTGACAGTCAAGACCCGGAGATTCGGACACTGAAGTCAATGATCAAAAACCTTACCCAGTTAATCGCGGAGAATTACAGAAAATCTGTAAGTTTGTACGGGAGCAACAAAGTTCAGGCTATAAAAACCGGTAACCCGAATATGTTCCCGCAAATAAATTAAATATTCAGGCGAAAAGATCGTAAAGACATTCCAAGTGTCCGAATTTCCGAAACGACTGAGAACAGACAGACACTCACGGCTGTTGGTATAAGTCCGGAAAACGTTGACTCGAGCGACGGTTTTTTCACGATCGAAGATCCTCAAGAGAAGGCGAATTCGATAGGCGCTATTTTCGAGACCGTGTATACGGTGAACAATCATGTTCGCCCAAATCGCGATATTGAGGAAAGAGCCTTTCTGAATGACTTTCATTAACGCACTGAACTCCAAGCTTGGCGATCTGAGAATCACGGTTTTACCGAATTCAATGACGAAAATCATTCAAATGGCATACCGGCTGATGCTGTTCGTGCAACAGATGAACTCCTGGGAACATTTCGGCGGGAGAGGACGGTCTCCCAAACGTCGTATCGAGACTGCTTCTATTGGCGGGTCAATAGAAGCAGTCGATATTTTCACCAGAGGGCACTGAATAATGCATATTATCCAGTGCACTGGAAAACGGCGGTGGTAAAACCTATCCGAAAAAGGACAAGGGCAAAACAAACCCTGCAAATCTTCGGTCAATAATCCTTCTGCCGAATGTAAGCAATGTAATCGAAAAGATTGTCAAAAGGATTCTGCATAAGTGGGTCGAGGAAAACAAAATTATTCCGGAAAATCCGTTCGGTTTTCGAGCGAGGCTTGACACCATTCATGCTGCGTCGAAACTGGTGTCCGACATCTAATGGAATAAATCCAAAGGACAATGCATAGGGGCCTGTCTGGTTGACTTTGAAAAGGCCTTCGACACCGTAAGGTTAGACGGGCTTTTCTACAAGCTGACCAGAATGGGCATGCGGAAACCCATGCTATATATGATTTATGAAACGGTTATGGGAAAGAAGTTCGTTGTCAAATGTGGCAACGTAACTTCGAGTAAAGTCTTCGAAATTAAAAACGGTTTACAACAGGGGGCGGTGAACTCCCCGATATTGTTTAGCATTTATACAAGTGATCTTGTAGGTTCTCTCAGTCACGCTATAGCGTACGCAGATGATCTAGTGGCGTACAGATCAGGTCCGAAAATCGAGGTCATCAACACACTTTTGCAACGTGACTTCGATCACATTAAGGGATATTGCGATGATTGGAAATTGAGGATCAATTTCAAAAAACCGAAACAATTCTGTTCAGGACCCCATTGCTTAGGGCTTCTACCGACACAACAAAAAGTGGAAAAATGTGCATCATTGGACGACATTGATAGCCGTTGTCAGTGAGAAGTGAAGGCGAATACCTAGGCATCTGGCTTGACAAGTTTCTGTATTTTAACAAAAATGTAGATGCTTGTCTGGCTAGAGCTAGGGTCGCTTATGCTCTGGGAAAAAGCAGTCAACTTGATTCAAGTGTGGAAGTGATTTACTACATGGCCTTCTTAAGACCGATCATCGCTTATGGTTGTCCCGTTTGGTCCATTGTAGCACCAATCTAGATTGAAAGGATACGGCTGTTTGAGAGGCGTTGTCTACGATTCTGCTTATGATTGTACCGAACGCAAGACTGTGAGAAATTTTATCGCAACGAGGTTCTATACAATGGGGCTCAGTTGAACAGAATTGACAATTTCCCTACAAAGGTGATTCGAAGGCTCTCTGCAAGGGCGATGGCTAGCGACAACAGCCTGCTCTTCAGGGCTTACTACCCCAATGACATACACATGGAGAGTACGCTCATATCGGGTTTTATTTCACCAGAGTAATTCATTTATCGGGTTTTTTAACAGGGACGCTACAAAAGTTGAGCGACAGGGACATCAAACGACGCCATATTTCTTGCCACTCTTTTGACATTTCTCTTCAGTAAGGTTTGACATTTCATGATGGAAAGATGTACGATCCAACAACGAGTCGAAATTATTAAAATTTACAACCGAAATTCGGAGTCAGTGGCCGTTAAGAGCGCTACGTCCAATTTATGGTCGTCCTAGCATATCAACAATTGAGCGTCTAGTGGAAAAATTTGAATCCACAGGCACAGTACAAGTGAAACAAAGAAGTGCCCGTTGTGTCGAGAATATAGCTGCCGCTGAGGCTTCAGTTGACGAAAGCCCAAATGAGTCTCTCACACATCGTTCTCAAGCGTTGGGCATCTTTGTGACGTCGTTGTGGCGAATTTTGCGAAAAGATCTTGGCCTACATCCTTACAAGATTAAATTGACGCAAGAACTGAAGCCGCTTGACCACCAGAAGCGTCGTATGTTCGTGAATTGGGCTGAGCAACAACTTGAAAATGATTCGGATTTTTATCGAAAAATCATCTTCAGCGATGAGGCTCATTTCTGGATGAATAGCTTCGTTAATAAACAAAATATGCGGTGTTGGTCAGGCAGCAATCTACACGTACTCCATGAGTCATCATTGCATCCTGAAAAAATTACGGTTTCGTGTGGTTTATGGACCGGCGGCGTCATTGGGCCGTAATTCTTCCGTGATGATCAAGACCGGCACGTTACTGTGAATGGGAATCGCTAGCGTTCAATAATAACCGAATATTTTTGGCCCCAATCGGATGATATGAACTTGGAGGACATGTGGTTCCAACAGGACGACGCCACAAGCCACACAGCGAATGCCACAATCAATTTATTGGAAACCAAGTTTGGAGAACGTGTTATCTCACGAAATGGTCCATTCGTTTGGCCGCCTTGGTCGTACGATTTGACTCCGTTAGACTATTTCCTGTGGAGCTACGTCAAGTCTATGGTCTATGCCAACAAGACAGCGACGATTGATGAACTTCGTACGAATATCGAACGTGAAATTGCAGCAGTATCGGCCGATTTATGCTTGAAAAACCGTTGGGTTCAGCGTCTGGACTTCTGCAAGCGTGCCTGTGGTGGCCATGCAAAAGAAATCGACTTCCATACACAATGGCATCGAACGTACTTTCACAGGAATAAAAAATTTAATTGATATCCAAACCCGTTTTTGTTTTATTTAAAAAAAAACTTTTGTAGCGCTCTTATTGAAAAACCCTTTATATAGACTCGTTAGGGTTAGTACAGGGGATGATGGTATCCCGGTTTTATTACAAAGCTGCCGTGAAGCACGAGACAAGCGGCTAATCCACGACGGGTACGTTGGCAATGCTTCGGAGCTAATCTGCGCTGCAAAAAGCAAATGAAAAAAGTTTTTCTGCACTTCCTCAGGGCTCCGCTTTAGCACAGCGGTATCAGATCGCGATAGGACCGATGCTGAAAAGCAGCCCACCGAATTCTGCTGAATAAATGAGGAAAGTTTTTCTGCACTTCCTCAGGACTTTGCGGACTTTTAGTTCAGACCTTAGTTTTTAGTATTAAATTTAGGTACAACGTCTGGGTCGGACAATATATGGTTTGATACATGATGGCCAGGCACCCAAAGACTCAATCTGGATGGCGACCCCTCGCGGCATATGCAACGAGTGCTTGCCACTCCGATTGTATTTAAGTTATTTATAAGTAGTCTGAAGTAGTTTAAGTAGTCTTAAGAGGTTAAACTAGATTTAAGCATTTTTGTCTAGTATAAAGTTAAGGTTTTAAGAAAATAAAAAAAAATGAATTCAAAAGTAGAAAAAAATGTCATTGTATGAGGCACTTAAACATATACAAAGTGGACGTGGCTGTCGGTAAAATCTTAAGCCTAGCACTTGCTATATTAAGGTCAAAAAAGATTTCATACACAAAATTTCATCATACCGACATTTTAAAATAAAAAGACTAGGTGGACCCAGCTTCCTATTCTGCTTGGATCCATATCTGTAGTAAATTTTGTTAATTAAAATGAGAATTGCTTTATGAATTCAGGAAAGAGATTTAGTGAGTTGACGCATTTTTGGTCGGTGGGAATGTGGACTGAGCAAAAGAAAATTCGGTTTTGTTATTGGATGACTCATTAAGTTGACAAGACTTATCATGAATTCTGACAAATAAATAAATTTATTGATTGTGAATACCTCAGGCTGCACGGATAAATCCATTGTGAGCAACTGCATTCCTAAAAAAAAGAAAGAAATATCTTATGATTTAGTATTTGGATTTTTTTAAAACATATTTTGCATTAAAATAAAATAATTTTACACAAAGTAATAACTTAGCCCGGTTTTATCGGTTCCTACTTGGACTTAGTCTAGAAAATAAATCTTTTGGTTTAGACACATTTGTTTTATTCAGATAAAGCCAGTGCGATAGTGATAAATTACTGATTCCAAAGAGAGTTCAAACAACCTGCACATACTCAAGATGTGTAGGTTGTTTGACGTTAGACTTACCACTAAAGCCTGTCCACCGCTAAAAAGATTTAATATTTCTGTCTACTTTTACTTACCCAAATTGAGAAATATCAACGTTGAAAGAATGATGAATGGTGATGATTTTCCCACTAGATCGTATAGAATTCCGCCAAAGGGATAACCCAAAAGCACGCCCAATGCAATACTTCCTAGGATGATACCCATGATTTTGGAACGTTTATCTTCCTCAGGGTAAAGCTGCAATTAAGAATTTATATTTTAAATAATTTGTTCTATTGTTAGTTTAAATTTTAGAGGTTTTCAGATATCCCAAATCCATTATAATGAAATCCCTTTTTACATGCAAAATCTTTTATAAGTTAATAAAAGATCTGCACAAGAACTTAAAAAAAATCTTTTTCAGAGCAGGTTGCTCTGACCTTTATTCATTGGCGAGTCGATAATAACTAAACTATTACATGTTCAACTTAAATAACGAAAGCTTGCATTTCTGTTCACAATGTGAACTTCCCTGGAAATTTGATTCGTTTGATCAGCACTTCTTTTGCGCATGCAAGTAGTCATGTGAATTTCCCTGGAAATTCGGTTCATTGCTCCAGACGTTTGGTCAGCATTTTCTTTCGCGCGTGTAAGTTGTTTGTCGGTGTTAAGTCTTCCCCTTTTAAGTTCGATTGTCCTCAATCGTTAAAAATACGGTATATTGTTGAATCTTTGGTGTGGCATCTCAAGATCTTGAAGGGTATTGGGTGATGCGATTGTTCCTGGATTGGGATGTTCTTCCTGTACCTTTTCCTTCGGGATTTGGATGGTTACCTTAGTATTGTTTTGTTTAGGTAAAAGCTTCAGAATCGTGGCTATTATGGCAAGTGTTCCAAGACAGGCGATCAGTGAGTAGGTGGTTATCTGATGAATGTTGTTCTCTGTTTGTAATAGCCGAAGTTCATTGGTGTTGTTGATGTGAAGATCTTTCATCATTTCTAGAGATAGGATTTCTTTGTATTTTTTTTCTTTTGGACTGGTTTGCAGTATTGCTGGTAATGCTTTAACCATTGATATTTCTTTGGAAATAAATAGCTGTCCGTCGATATTTATAGATGTATTGTGGAATTTTATGAGGAATGTTCCATTGAGGCTGTGGGTAGTGTTTTCTACTTGTATTGTTCCGGTAAATTGGTTAAGCAATACATTGCCTGTTGAGATCTCGTCTACGGTTGGGATATGCTGACTATTGACGGTGTTGCAGACAGCTGGGAGACTGTTGAGCAAGCTAGGGATACATGCATCGTTTCTAATATTGACAATGTCTTTTAAATTACAAATGGATAAGGAGTTATAATTTTTACATTTTTTTACAGTTCCAAACATTTTTTCGTTATTCTTAAGAATTACATCATACAAAATTTCTGTTACAATATTATTTTTCTTTATTGGTTTTATTACAAGGCTTTCATAGGTTTCATTTGTAGTTAGTGGAATATTTATAATATAGAGCATTATTGAACTATTGCTTATAACTTTTATTTCTGAGAAATCTAAAGCTTCTTCTATTGTATTGTATGGTAGCATCTGTTTACTTAAAATATTTGTAGCAAGTTCTATTTCTTTTTTTGACAAAATAAATGAATTGATCATGCCTAATCTAGCCCAATGAATGGCATAGTTAATATTTTCTATTTCCTCCTTTACAAGTTTAATTTTGTATTGCACATTTGCTATTACCTCGAAGCTTAATTTATTGTCTTCTTTTAACAATTTCTGTATTTCATTTTGAATTTTAGTGATATTATTAATCCTCTCATTGTATAATTGATTTATGACAACTTGCTTGTTATTATTCTTTAATACGTCTGTGACTTTTTCTTTGATGGTGACAAAGTCGTCATGGTCTGGATTCCCGGCAATCCATTTCCATGCGCTACCAATAAAATCTAAAGAACGTTTTGTTAATCGCGGTTTCAAGTTATGCAAAAGATTTTTTATTTGTTGCAACTCGTGTGATAGCAAAGGGAATATGGTATGGTTTTGGGTTGATTCAAGTTTAAGGATAGGGGTTATTGCAGATATGAATTGGTCGTATTGGTCTAAGTCGATAACATGTATTAGTTTAAAGTATCCGTCTTGTATCTTCGTCTGTCCAACGTGAAAGGTTACTATTTGTGCGTTTGAAAAGTCCAATATTTGCATGGTTGCCTGGCAAGTGCCTAGCGCACATCTGGAAAGATAAAGTTTAATTTCTGATGTTACTTTTATGAACTACTTTGCCGGATTCGGTTATGACAGTAGAGTTCTTATTTACCTTAACTATTTCTTGCCGGTATCTGCCGGTTAGTTTCGAACCTAGCCGTTTATTATTTTTAATATAAATAGATTGTCCTATTTGATAATCTTTGATCGGTTTCCTTTTCTTGTTGTGGTATTTAGTATCATTCTCTTGTTTAATTCTAAGTCTTTCGATATTAGTCAACCGTGTTTTTTCGAACTGTTCGGGATTGAGTCTAGGTATTCGCCCGTAAAATAGTTCTATTGGTTTCTTACCTGTCGTTGAGTGGATGGTGAAATTATATTCGTTCACAGCTCGTTCCAAGAGTTCTTCGAAAGACCGTGCAGGTCCGTCTGATTTTAAACATCTCATGATTTCAGCTAAAGTGGAGTGAAAACGTTCAACTTGACCGTTCACTTCGCTTTTGTATGGCGGCGTTTTAAAAATCTTTACTTGAAGGTCGTCTTCCAGCATCGATGTAATTGAAGCTGAATTTAGAGCCTTTTCGTTGTCTATTACGACAGCTTCGGGGACGCAGAAGAAAAATAAAATATCTCTTAATGGTCGTTTAATATATTCGATTGATCGTGATGAAATAATTCTGGTTTGAGCGAATTTTGTGAATTTATCGACGGCTGTTAAGACAAGTTGTTTTTCGGTAGAAAAGATATCGATATGAATGGTGTGTCCCGGATAATTAGGGATGGGTGTAGGACTCAAATGCGGCTTATTAGGGTGTCTGTCGTATTTATTTTCTTTACAGGTTATGCAACGTTTTACTAGGTTTTTAATTTTTGAAGACATTTTAGGGAAATAGAAGTTTTCTAGCAACTGAACTCGGTTTTCTTCGGCGTTGCGATGGGCTCTACGATGTACCTTTAGAATTTTTTCTTCTTGCTCTACTTGGTTTGGTACGTCTTCAACCATTTTCTGGGTGAAACGAATACGGTAGTCTTTGAAGTGTAAAGGATAAATTTCCTGTACTCGTCCCATCGTCCTTTCGTCTGTGAGGAGACCGTTTATAATATTTGGATTGAGATATCTTTTGAAGATATCAATGATGTCGTTTTCTAAGTAGTCCTGTCGTATCAAAGTATGTCTTGTATAGTTATCGAAGGGGTTCTGAATTTGATAACTATTTTCGTCTCCTATTTTGAGTAAAATTTGGTTTCGGAAAACGTTTATGGGGGTCTCTACGGATGGTATGAGGTTTTGCGCTGAGCTATCTGCACTATGTTCGGTTGGGGTCATTGAGTGAATTTCAATTATTTGGGGAGGCCTTGAAAGGGAATCAGCAACCACATTTTCCTTTCCTGGTTTGTATTTTAATTCGTAATTATACTCCTCCAATATGGCTTTCCACCGTTTCATTTTGGAGTTTGTATTTTTATTGCTCAGGGCATAGGTAAGTGGTTGGTGGTCTGTAAAAATGTTAACTTTCCGGGATCCGTAAAGGAAGTTTCTTAAAGAATTGAGGGACCAAATAATCGCCAGCATTTCTTTTTCGTTTGTGGCGTAACCTTCTTCCGTTTTACTTAAGGTTCGGGAAAGAAATGTGATTGGCTTATCATCTTGTGATAAAACTGCACCAATGGCGTAGTCAGAAGCGTCGGTTGTTAGCTGAAAGCTTTTGCTAAAGTCTGGGTATTGGAGAATTACTTCTTCAGAAACAAGAGAGTTTTTTAGTTTATTGAATGCTTCGATTGCTTTTTGATCTAACTGAATTAGTTTTTTCTTTGACATATTTTTGGACACGTGTCCGTCTTCCCCTCTTAGAAGGGATGTCAGAGGTTTCGCCAGCTTTGAGTAATCTCTTATAAAGCGGCGATAATATCCAGACATTCCGAGAAAGGATCGAAGCTCTTTGAGGTTTTCGGGAATAGGTCGATCAACTATAGCCTGCACTTTTTTTGGGTTAGTTTTTATTCCAGACCTACCAATAATAAATCCTAAAAATTCGACTTCCTTCTGAAAAAATTCACATTTATCTAGTTGAATTTTCATATTCGCGGCTTCTAAGGTATGAAATACTTTTTCTAGATTCAAAGAATGTTCGGTTTCGTCCTTCCCGAAGATGACAATGTCATCGATGTAGACGTAGCAACATTTTCCAATGAGATCTCTTAGGATGTCGTCAAGGGCTCTCTGGAAAATGGAAGGGGCATTCTTAAGCCCAAATGGCAGGCGAGTAAACTCGAACTTGCCGTTATTTACCGAAAAGGCAGTTTTTTCTATATCAGAATCTTTAAGTGGGATCTGATGAAAACCACTTCTTAAGTCTACAATTGAAAACCATTGATTTTTGTTTAGATTTGCGAGAATTTCGTATATTTCTGGAATTGGATACTTGTCGGCAATAGTCACAGCGTTTAGCTTACGGTAGTCGATTACCATTCGAAATTTCTTTTCTCCCGAAGCATCCATTTTTTTGGGGACAACCCAAACAGGAGAATTGTAAGGAGATTTTGATGGTCTTATGATTCCATCTTCTAGTAGCTTTTGTATTTCTTTTTCTACTTCATTTTTAAGTGCCATAGGATATGGGTATGATTTCGAATACACGGGATCTCGCGTTGTAGTTCGGATTTCTCCTTTAACAGTGGTGGTGTATGTCAATTTTTCATTTGGTTCCGAAAAAACATTGGGACATTTATGAATGACTTTAAGGAGTTTAGAATGTTGCTCCTTACTCATGTGATCGGTTCTAATATTAATGTTATTGACAAATTGTGATTGATGTTGTTTGAGAGGGATTGAAATTCTTTGGTGGGTGGGGACAGGGTGAATAGACATATGATCTTTACTCGTATGGATAATTGCTTTTAATTGTTTTAGGGTATCATGTCCTATGATCCCATCAAATGAAATGAGACTGGGGAGGATAAAAAATTGTATTTTGTCTGTTTGAGGACCGAAAAGTTGAATTAGTGCATGATGTGTTATTTTGATGCTTCCTCCAACAGAATGAGCATAAAAGGGTTTATTATTCAGTAAAGGATTCTTAATATGACGTGGTTGGACGTAATTTTTGTTTGAGCCGGTGTCGATGAGAAATTTTAGGGTCTCTCCACTTCTAGAAATATGTTCGAAAAAGGGAAGTGAAGAGGATGCTAATCTAAAAAATAAATGTCGTCGAGTTCTTCAGGTTGGTCAAACTCAAAGTGATCTTGAGAGTCAATGTAATTCGTCAATGTCTGCTAGTGGTTTTGGTCTTCTTCTTCTATCTCGTTTTCGTATTCTTCCGATGTCCTCTCGTCTGGTTCGGGCCCTTCAGTGTGATAGACTCTCTGCAATTTGTGTGGCTGATGTACCTGTTGTGAGTGTTGGCGTTTCTGTGGAGCTAACTGTTGGTTGCGGGGTCTGTTCTGATAGTTCACATTTTGGGATCGGACGGAATAGTCAACGTCCATTGGCTTTGGAGGAAGCGGGCGTTGATTTGCTAGTGGTCGTTGCTGTGGATACTGGTAGTTCGGCTGATTCCTATAAAACTGTGGTGGATTAGCATTTCGTGGGTTATGGAGTAACTCGGGATGAAATTCTCTTCTGGGTGCGGCAATCGGTGCTGGTCCTGAATGTGAAAAATTGTTTCTTCTAGGAGGAGCTGGAGGCGGTGTTTGTTGAAATGTTTTCCGGGTGCTAGCTTGCGAATTGTTTGCATGTTGGGTTCGGAAATCGATATTTTGTAATTTTAAGCAAAGGTGTAAAGCCTGGGGTAAGTCAGCAGGCTCACGGATACTGAGTAACCTAGGCAAGTCGCCTCTCAACCCTCTGACGAAGGTATCCAGAGCTTTGTCCCGGTAACACTGAGTCATGTTATTCATGGACTCTTGACTCATATCCGTTGATCCTAACTTATTTAAGATAAGCGACAGGTGGTGGTAGACGGCCTGATAGAACTCAGGAATCGTACTACTACCTTGTACCAAAGTTGTCATTTGGTATTCGAGGGTTCCTAAGTCCCTCTTATCCGCGTAGTGGAGGGTAAGACATTTTGATATCTTATCCCAGTTTAGTGGAGTATTGTACGATTCTAGGGCGACATCTGCGTAGCCCGTAATTTTGTTTCTGATGACTGATAAGATCCCATAATACTTGGGGGTTCCCTTTAGATGTTCATAGATTTTGAGTATCCTATCGACGCTCTTTTTCCATGAATTAAATTCGTGTGATTGGCCAGAAAATTCTCTTAGGCTTTTCACTACGTCGGGTACTTTGTCCATTTCGGACAAATTCCTATCATTAGCCAGATTTATTGGCTGGTCAATATCATTATTAATGTCGGACGCAGGGTTCATGATGGAATTAAAAAGTTGTCGTCCCTGTATTTGAAGGGCTTGAGTTACTAATTGTGTAATCGTCTGAATCATGTCGTCGTTAATTACATTAGGTTGAGGAATGGGAGCAGGAGGTTGAGGAGCTGCAACATTATCTACAGGGACTTCCAGACGAGCTGGTCTTAATAGATTGTTAGGGTTTGACATCTTTCGAAATATGTATATGTTTTTTTTGCAAATGAGAGAATCAACTATATCACTTGTTCGAGTA
Organism: Rhingia rostrata; assembly: GCA_949824845.1. Lineage (NCBI taxonomy): Eukaryota > Metazoa > Arthropoda > Insecta > Diptera > Syrphidae > Rhingia > Rhingia rostrata. Next base: position 40,705,283 of record OX463756.1, on the reverse strand, counting down.
AATAAAACGGATGTTATAATCAACGTACAGGGCAATAATTTAGTAAAAACTAATTAATTTTATAATCAATTCTTTTTTAATACTTATGTTATTTACTAATGACTTACAATAATGTTAAAATAAATTCTTGTAGCATCTCTTCTTAACGTTGTTTATTTTGTGGGTTCTGGGCTGCTTCCTGCTGGTTAGGGCGGCTGTCAGTGTTTACTGACTCCTTTTTGTTCCTATGGTTGGTAGAACTACTCGGGGGCCTTCGTTTTCCCTATCACTACACTGTTATCGTGGTGGTTTTGTTGTCCACTCTTTCGGTTACTTCACTGAGCTTGGTTGTTCACTCTTTATTTCTTCCCCGTTTATGTTTTTTTTTTGTTGGTGGCTTGGTTGTCCACACTTTATTGATTTCACTGTTATGTTGGTGGTTTGGTTAGCCACTTTTTATTCACAAAAACTTTCACTGGTTTTAGGCTTGGTTATTGCCTAAGTTCAGTCGAGCTTTATGTTAACAGTAATCTAACAGTGTTGCAGAATGCAGCCCCACGTTGGGCGCCAGTTAATAAAAGATCTGCACAAGAACTTAAAAAAAATCTTTTTCAGAGCAGGTTGCTCTGACCTTTATTCATTGGCGAGTCGATAATAACTAAACTATTACATGTTCAACTTAAATAACGAAAGCTTGCATTTCTGTTCACAATGTGAACTTCCCTGGAAATTTGATTCGTTTGATCAGCACTTCTTTTGCGCATGCAAGTAGTCATGTGAATTTCCCTGGAAATTCGGTTCATTGCTCCAGACGTTTGGTCAGCATTTTCTTTCGCGCGTGTAAGTTGTTTGTCGGTGTTAAGTTATATGCAAGGCCACAATTAATTTACCAAATTCTTTATTTTACTAACTAACTTACTTTACTTAAGTGGCGCTACAGTCCGGAATGAACCGGGGCCTTAACCAACATGCCTCTCCAATTAGCCCGGTCCTTAGCTAACTGCCTCCAGTTGCGCACTCCAAGTTGGTTGAGGTCGGTTTCTACTTGTGCGCGCCACTTTAGGCGAGGTCTTCCTCTACAGCGTCCGACGTCTGGCTGGGACTCGAAAACTCTGCGAGCCGGAGTATTGGTGTCCATTAGCTCTACATGTCCTAGCCATCTTAAACGTCCGATGCGGAGTTTTTTTGACCAGGGGCATGTCGCTGTACAGCTCGTATGGTTCTTGGTTGAATCTTTGTCTCAATAGCCCGTCAACGCAAACGGGACCGAAGATTTTTCGAAGAATTTTCCTCTCGAATCGAAAAAGGATTTCCTCATCCGCTATTGAGAATGTCCATGCTTCAGCACCGAGAGCAGGACTCGGATGATCAGGGTCTTATATAAGATCTCCTTAGTAGTTCGAGTGAGGTCCTTACTACTGAATTGCCTTCTTAGCCCGAAGAAACAGCGGTTGGCAAGAGTAATTCTTCGTTTAATTTCTGACGAGATGTTGTTGTCAGAGTTAATAGCGGAACCGAGATAAATAAAGTCCCGTACTACCTCAATGTTATATCTGTCAATGGTGACGTTCTGTCGATGTTGTGTGTCCTTTCGTGTTGACAGCACATACTTCGTCTTGCCCTCATTTACTGCTAAACCAATTTTTGCCGCTTCCTTCTCTATACTAGCAAACGTGGCTATGACATCACGTTGAGTCCGACCAATGATGTCAATATCGTCGGCGTATGCTAGAAGTAGTACCGATTTTTGCAAAATTGTGCCTCTTCCTCTCAAAAATCAAATTGAAGAAGTGACATGTCAGTGCATTGCCTTGCCTAAATCTTTTTTGGTATCGAATGTGTCAGTGAGGTCGTTTCCGACCCTGATGGAGCAGCCAGAATTCTCCATCGTCATCCTACACAAACGGACGAGTTTGGGCGGTATACCAAAACTAGACATGGTTCTGTATAGTTCGTCTCTTTAAATGCAGTCGTATGCGGCTTTGAAATCGATGAATAGGTGGTGGGTATCGATTTGCACATCTTGGGTTTTTTCCAGGATCTGCCGAAGTAGGAAAATTTGATCGGTTGTGGACTTTCCTGGCCTAGAACCACACTGATAAGGGCCGATCAGGTTGTTGGTAAACGGTTTCAGGCGTTCACATATTACGGCAGATAGAATTTTGTAGGCGATGTTGAGGAGACTTATGCCTCTGTAGCTGGCGCAGTTCAGAGGTTCTCCTTTTTTGTGGATCGGGCAAACGATGCTGAGGTTCCATTCTTCAGGCATACTTTCTTCCGACCAGATTCGGCTTATGAGTTGGTGGATGTTACTTACCAAGTCATCTCCGCCGGCTTTTTAAAGTTTGGCGGGAAGGCCATCATTTCCGGCAGCCTTATTAAGCTTCAGTTTAGATATTGCTATCCTCACTTAACTCAGGTCGGGTGGTTGGCAGTCTTCGCTGTCGGTACCCATATTTATTGATTCGTTCTGCCTGACAGCGGAATGTTGTTCATCATCGCAGCTAAACAGTCTGCAGAAGTGGTTCTTCCATATCCTCGGCATCGACTGTGTCTCAACTACGATATTTCCTTGTTCATCTCGACAGGATTCTGTTTAAGCCTTGTATCCTTGGCTTTGACGTTTTACACTTTCATAAAACTTGCGAACATCTTTCCTGGAGTGGCACCTCTCTATATCCACGATCGCGCTTTTCTTCCTCTTTTTCTTCTTTCTAAAAAGCCGGTGTTCTTCCCTTCTTCTCTGCGTATAGCGCTCAACGGCAGCTCTCGTCTTCACCAGCAGCTTAGCCTTGTAGGCCTCGTTCTTGGCTGCGAGCATTTGTCGGCATTCCTCATCAAACCAGGGGTTTCTTGCTGGTGGGCGCGAGAAACCTAGCACATCAGTTGCGGCTGATCTAATGGCTTGTTGGCATCGTTGTCATTGTTCTCCGGCATTCGATGCTGGTGGTATGGTTTTAATCGAGAGGTTTGCGGATACGCGTTGCGCGAAGGTCTTGGCGGTCTCTGGCGATTGCAGTCTTTCGACATGAAATTTTTTCACAGAACTTATGGACGGTTTTGGCGTGATGGGTATCCGCATTCTAACCTTGGCTGCAACAAGGTAGTGGTCCGAGTCGATGTCAGCTCCTCGGAATGTTCGGACTTCCAAAATACTGGATGCATGCCTCTTGTCTATCGCTATGTGATCAATTTGACTGACCGTTCGTTGATCTGAAGACCGCCATGTCCTCTTATGGATGTCGAGGTGAGGAAACCGTGTGCTGGCTATAGTAGCATTTCGTTCCGTAGCGAAGTCAATTAGCCTAAGTCCGTTACCAGACGTGTTGTCGTGTAGGCTATGTTTTCCGAAAATACTGCTAAAGATGTCTTCTCTTCCTACCTTTGCGTTAAAATCTCCCAGCACGATTTTAACATCGTACTTCGGTAGTCGCTCATAGGTTTTGTGAAGGAGCTCATACAAGCAGTCCTTAGCTATATCATCTTTTTCCTCCGTTGGGGCGTGAGCGCATATAAAGCTAATGTTGGCGAATTTGGCCTTGATGCGGATCTTTATAATGCGTTCGCTAATGTCTTGGAAACATAAGACTTCTTGCCTAAGTCTGGCACTTATAACAAGTCCGCATCCGAATAGTCGCTGTTTCTGCTCACTATAACACGGTCCGTAGTAGATGTCACAGTTTTTAATACTCTTTTTGCCCGGCCCATCCCATCGTATTTCCTGGATGACAGTAATGTCCGCTTTGTAGCAGTTTTGGGCTTCCGCTAGTTGTTCGCTTGCACCTCTCCTGTTTAATGTTCTCACATTCCAGGTGCAGATACGAACGTCGTTGTCCTTTTTTCGTTTAACCGTGTCGTCAACAATAATATCAGTCCTTTCCGAGGCTATTGGTTGCTTCGTAACAGTTAGATTTTTCCATGATTGGGTAGTTAACCCAAAGCACAACCCCCAACCTGGAGGGCCAGTTCCAATTTACTTTATACTCCTAGGACACGGGGCCATCAGTATCCACTACGGAATTGAGCGCTGCTGTTGGTCTTTCGGTTCATCCGCCACCAGATCTGTTCAAGGGGCCTGACTAACCCTTGAAATTCCTAGACAGCCTGTTGACCGAATATGTCGAAGCAGCTTGTCTAGGTTCGCCTGGGACAGCAGGCCGGGTATTCATTCCGTGCTATTCTCACCTGGCTGTTCATAGTGTTGATGTTTCGTCGTGTTATCAACACTCGCGCTTATCGTTTAGCAAGTCAAATCCGGTTGGATGAGACCAGTACCCGATGGTTACCACTTGGAGGTAAAAAATAAGCACTTGATATGTAGTCAGAGTTACAACACTGAGCATTGCCAAGTTAAAGACAATCAGAGTCTACCCTCGTTCTACAAAACCCACCAATCAATTTTTACATGCAAAATCATTAATATGCAAGGCCACAATTAATTTACCAAATTCTTTAGGCTTTTTAATTTACATAAATTTTATATGCTGATATTCATTTTTATTTTTTTAATGGAACTGTACAATAACGTTTACAAATGGGTTTGTGTTGCTATGTTGTAAAACCTAACTTTTCCATACAAATCGATATCTCCCCGAAAAATGTCCTAAGCGACATTTTTCAAATTTTGCAAAAGGCAAAAAAAAATTCTTATGTTGGTAATTATTTGTGTCTTTTGTAGTGTACCGTAAATTTTATTTTGTATTAATGGTAGAAACCTCAAACCAAATCCAAAACGTGGCGCTTGTATAAATTATTACTGCAAGTCAAAAAGTAATTTGCAAAAAAAAATGACGCTTAGTACATTTTTCGGGATGTTATCGAAGTGATGACAACATTGACGACTTTTAAAATAACATGGACTTGTCGATTGATGAGAATCGCAGAGATCGCATTTCGCATTAAACAACGCGATGGCAACACAGACGAAATACTAATCATACGGAATTGCGTGCCAATTGACAAGAAACACAGAGTATGTACACACGAGGTTTTTGTTTTTTATTTATTGTTAATAATATTAATATTAACGTTATATTAAGTTCCTTTAAGAATTAAAATTCTACTTTGAAAGAGATTTGTTTTATCTATAATTTTAATTAAATCGTTGATGTAACTTAATTTTCTTGCTGAGTTTAGTTGTTAATTTTCTTCTTTTATGTTATTTTATTCCCTTACTCATGAAACTTTGGCGCGGTTTAAGAATTTTTTGTAAAGAGCTCAATAAAAGCTCATACAAGGTCCTTGAAATAATATAAATGTTGCATTATACAAGGTGGCGCAAAAGTAATCCTCCCTATCAGAAAATGCTATAAATGTTGCGATTGGCCGCTAATGTCAGTTCTGTTTTGACATTTGTGTAGTAAACACATGCGAAATACACGTTAATAAACAATGTAACGCTACACTGCTCCGGAACGCGGAATATTGGTGACATTTGAGCAATAATCGGTCGGTGACTTTGGCACAACGTGAATTTCGTCGCAGATTTCCTAGCCGTCCAACGCCTACTGGTGAACGTTTAGCCGCTCGCCTCGAAGAGACTGGCACAACACGAGATGTTGCCAGGCGTGGCAGACCCCGGAGTAGCTGTTCTGCAGAGAATATTGCTGCTGTAGCCGAAGATGTCATCGAAGCGCCGTCGACATCGACCAGACGACGCGACGTGCCACGCAAATGGGTATCAGTCGACGGTCTTTACAGCGAATTTTGGTACAAGATTTGAAGATGTTTCCGTACAAAGTCCAGACGGTGCATCAGCTGTTAGCTGCTGACCGCCAATCGCGTCTAACATACGCTCAAGCCATCCTTAATCACCACCAAGAGGAAGATGATTTTTCATCAGAAATAATCATGAGTGATGAGGCCCATTTCCATCTTAGCGGGTACGTAAATAAGCAAAATTTACGCTTCTGCGGCACTGAAAATCCGCGTGTAACCCACGAAGAGCCATTACACCCGCTCAAAGTCACTGTATGGTGGGCTGTTTTCGCTGGAGGAGTCATCGGACCTCTTTTCTTCGAAGACGTCGCGGGCCAAACGGTTACTGTGAATGGTGAGCAATGATCAACGAGTTCTTTTGCCGCAACTTGATGAATTGGGATTGGAAAACATGGGGTTACAACAGGACGGTGCAACGGCACACACTGCTCGTGCGGCAACCGATATGCTGAAGGATGCATTTCCCGGGCGCCTAATCTCCCGTTTTGGCGATTTGCACTGGCCAGCAAGATCGCCTGATTTGACCGCTCCAGATTTTTTTTTGTGGGGCTTTTTGAAGTCGCGGGCTTATGTCAACAAGCCTCAGACTCTTGCAGCTCTTAAAGACAATATCCGTCAAGAATGTGAGGACCTATCGCCGGAAGTTTTGGCCAAAATGCCATAAAAAAGGGCTCAAATGACAATCAACTGTGGCGGCGGCCATTTACATGACATCATATTCTCGACTTGATGTAAAAAAAAACTAAAAGACCAAATAAAAATAATCCACAAGAAGAAAAACTTTGGTTTTTCATTTTTTTTTAAATTACAGCCAAAAAACATCGGAAGGTTATTTTTGCGCCACCTTGTTAAACTTTTTTTTGTTTTTTTTGTGATATTTTTTTGTAATTTTTCGATTTTTTGCGGAAAAACTAAATTAAATTGCGATAATGACATAGAAAAATCTGGCAAGTCTGTGTGTACACATGGATGGTTGAGAGTAAAACCAACGCCCTGGGTTTGTACTATTTGTTTGTATATTTGGAATATCCAGTAGTTGTTTTGAAGAAACCACTTCTCCAGATTGGTCGTTTTACGACACAACATGCACATTCATACTGAAGTAAATTTTTTTAACTTATTTTCTTAAGGTCGACTACTTCAAACATGCATTAAGTTTATCGCCTGGTAAAGTCCAGCTAGGTAATGTCTGTCAACTAAATCAACGTCACCAAAACTTTGATAGCCTCAAAATATTTAAGAAAGTGAAAGGCAGTTTTGTGCATAAATGTCAAAACTTCTATTCAGCCCATGAAGAAAGTCTATTTGTATTTTTTCCAGCTATACCGACACATAAAACAGAAGAAACGCTGCAGCTTCAAAAAAATCGCAGTGCCGAAATTTATTTTGATTGGTGCCCAACCTTTATGGATGAAATATAGGTAATAGTATTGTCGAAAAAGCTTGTTAAGGTACTTTTTCAAATATGTCATCAATCTTGAAAATCCAATGCTTTTCACATGGCCGATTATATCTCGCCCTTCCACGAGTCGGAAAATTATCAACATGATTTATTTCTGCACAATTATTTTTGTTATTTCATCTTTTTATTTCTAAGAGTCACAAGGGTATGTCAGGCTGATAAACTGAAAGGCCAACGGCAGCGCTCAATCCCGTAGGGGACACATATGGCCACGTGTACTAGGGGCATCTAATAAATTGGAACTGGCCCTACAAATCAGGGGTTGTGCTTTGGGATAACTACTGACTCATGTCAAAAAAAAAACACTGTTATGAAGCAACCAATAGCCTCGGAAAGAACTGATTTTATGGTTGATAACCCTGATAAACAAAAAAGGACAACGACGTTCGTATCTGCTCCTTGAAGGTGAGGACATTGAACAGGAGAGGTGCAGGCGAACAACTACCCTGTTGCAGCCAATGTAAGAATGCGGAAATCCACAACAAAATAGAAAACCATAAAAAAATTTTGTCGTAAGATTGCAATCGCAAGATACCGCAAATGCCTTCAATGACTGCAACACCACCAGCATCGAATGCCGGAGAACAATGACAACGATGCCAACAAGCCATTAGATCAGCCGCAACTGATGTGCTTGGTTTCTCGCACCCACCAGCAAAAAAACCCTGGATTGATGAGGAATGCCGACAGATGCTCGCAGTCAAGAACAAGGCCTACAAGGCTAAGCTGCAGGTGAAGACGAGAGCTGCCGTTGAGCGCTATACGCAGAGAAGAAGGGAAGAACACCGGCTATTTAGAACGAAGCAAAAAGAGGAAGAAAAGCGCGCGATCGAGGATATAGAGAGGTGCCACTCCAGAAAAGATGTTCGCAAGTTTAACCAAAGTGTAAAACGTCAAAACCAAGGATACAAGGCTCGAACAGAATCCTGTCGAGATGAACAAGGAAATATCGTAGTTGAGACACAGTCTATGCTGAGGATATGGAAGAACCACTTCTGCAGACTGTTAAACGGCGATGACGAACAACATTCCGCTGTCAGGCTCAACGAATCAATAAATATTGGTGCCGACAGCGAAAACTGCCAACCACCCGACCTGAGTGAAGTGAGGATAGCAATATCTAAACTGAAGCTTAATGACGGCCTTCCCGCCGAGCTTTATAAAGCCGGCGGAGATGACTTGGTAAGTAACATCCACCATCTCATAAGCCAAATCTTGTTGAATGAAAGAACGCATGAGGAATGAAACCTCAGCATCGTTTGCTCAGTCAATAAAAAAGTATACCCTCTGAACTGCGCCAACTAGAGAGGCAAAAGTATCCTCAACAACGCCTACAAGATCTTATCTGCCGTAATATTTGAACGCCTGAAACCGTTTACCAACAACCTGATCGGCCCTTGTCAGTGTGGTTTTAGACCAGCAAAGTCCACAACCGATCAAGTTTTCACACTTCGGAAGATCCTGGAAAAAATCCAAGAAGTCCAAATCGATACCCACCACCGCCGCGCACAAGGTCTGGGTTCGATTCGTAGCCGCAGCGACACCTAAATGAATTTTCATTGGCCCTCAGTATCAGTTGTCAAGAGAAGCTTATCTCAAATTGGCTGCAAGAAATACACACGCTCACATGAATGATTGTGAGAAAGCTCGGCCCTGGGTACTAATGGGTACCAAAAAATTTGTATTTATACGATCCAACTTATAAAGACGAACTATACAGAGCCATGTCTAGTTTTGGTTCATAGCCCAAGCTCGTCCGTTTGTGTAGGATGACGATTGAGAGTTCCCGCTCCTCTATGGCGTCGGAAACGACCTCACCGACACATTTGATACCAAAAAAGGATTTATGCAAGGCGATGCGCTGCCATGTGACTTCTTCAATCTGATTCTTCAGAGGATTGTGCAAATTTACGAGCAAACACCAGAGGCACGTTTTTCAAAAAATCGGTGCAACTAACGGGTGATCCAAGTAGAGATACTTTTTTCAATAGCCTTTTTTTGACAGATCACGTGTGAGTCGTGTCATGCTGTCATGTTATTTTTGTTTAGTATTGTTTGGCATTTTATAATGGAAAGACTTACGCGTGAACAACGTTTACAAATTGTTCAACTTTGTTATGAAAATTCACGTTCTGTGAGGAATGTGTTTCGTGCACTTCGCTCAACTTATGGTCAACATAATCGGCCTACTGAGCGTCGTATTCGCAACACCATCACCCATTTTGAGACCAAGCATTCATTATTGGATATTATTCGACCGAATAGAACACGTCCAGCACGCTATGAAGAAAATATAGCGGCCGTAGCTGAGAGTGCACACGAAGACCGTGGAGAGTCGATTCGGCGCCGTTCGCAGCAACTCGGACTGACGTATGGAACGACTTGGCGCATTTTACGTCAAGATCTTAAATTGAAAGCGTACAAAGGACAGCTTGTGCAACAACTGAAGCCGCTCGACCTTCCCAAGCGACATCGCTTCACTCTATGGGCTCTTGAAAAGTTCCAAGAAGATCCGACGTTTTCGAGGCAAATTTTGTTTAGCGATGAGGCCCATTTCTGGCTCAATGGGTGTGTAAACAAACAAAATTGCCGCATTAGGGACGAAGAGCAACCTGAAGAGATTGAAGAACTGCCACTTCATCCAGAAAAAACAACGGTTTGGTGTGGTTTGTGGGCCGGTGGAATCATCGGTCCATATTTCTTTAAAAATTATGCAGGTGCGAACGTAACCGTCAATGGCGACCGTTATCGTGCCATGATAACCGACTATTTGATGCCTGAAATTGAAGCTCGTGATCTCGGCGACATTTGGTTTCAGCAAGACGGCGCCACTTCCCACACATCGCATCAATCAATGGACTTATTGAGAGAACATTTCGGTGAGCACATAATTTCACGTTTTGGGCCGGTCAATTGGCCACCAAGATCGTGTGATATCACACCGTTAGACTTTTTCCTGTGGGGATATGTAAAGTCAAAAGCTTATGATGACAAACCCGCTTCGATTCAGGCCTTGGAGGAAAACATCACGCGTGTCATTCGCCAGTTACCAGTCGAAATGCTCGAACGAGTGATCGAAAATTAGACTCAACGGATAGACCATCTGCGACGTAGCAACGGCCAACATTTGATAGACATAATCTTCAAAAAATAAATGCCAAAGAATGTTCTTTCAAATGATAATAACCATTCTCCATTAAATTTGAATTTTCTGTGGTTTTTTCTTTAAAAAAGTAGGGAACCTCGAAATGTATCACCCTTTACTAGCATACTCCGACAATATTGACATCATTGGTAGGACTCTATGTGATGTCATAGCCATGTTAGTATAGCAGTATATGAGGGCAAGACTTAGTATAAGCTGTCCACACGAAAGGACACATAACATCGACGAATCGGAAATAAACCCACCATTTATGGTAGTACGGGACTTTGTCTAACTCGGCTCGGCTATTAACTCTGACAAAAACATTTCGTCAGATATTCAACGAAGGATTACTCTTGCAAACCGCTGTTTCGTCGAGCTAAGACTGCAATTAGGAGCCCTCATATGAGCTACCTAAGAGATTCTATAGAAGACCCTGATCATCCCATTCCTGTTCTATGGCGCTGAAGCATGGACGGGGTCAAAAGCGGATGAAGAAATCCTTGCTCGATTCGAGAGGAAAGTTTTTTGGGTAGTAACCGACTTCAACCAACTTGGAGTGCGCAACTGGAGGCCATTAGCTAAGGACCGGGATAGTTGGAGAGATATGTTGGTTGAGGTCCAGGCTTATACCCGGCTGTAGTGCCACTTCAGTAAGTATGTAAGTAATACATTGATGCTCAGGTGGCTTTTACACCTGCACCATTCATATATTTCTTAGCTGAGGAAGTAAGGATGCAAAAAAAGTAAGCAGCCACATAATTAGTTCAAAAGCTTTTTGTATATATGAAATCACCATCATCAAATAATGATGATAAGATACGAGCATTCTTAAGTGTTAATTAATTTAAATTTCGAAAATTGCATTCATCATGAAATTTTATTAAATGCCTGAATGAATTGAATTTTTTTTTGATAAAGAACTGACCTGCAGCCTAAGACTCTAAAATGTGTTTTAAAATTGATTCCCAGTCCTTATTCAGAAACAAAAATAAATTCTCTGCAGCGAAGTTTACCCCTCGGCACTATACTTAAGAATTCAAAAAAATATCTTAAACAATATGTGAGGTTGGCTTCTCATATATTCAACGGTGAACAAGGACTTTAATTCTATTCTACACGTACGACATCACTATCAAATGAAATATGCACACCGAAACTGAAAAATGTAAATCGCCCCAAGCCATAAATTAATTTTAATAAGAAATTTCGCATTTCAAACCTTAACCACACAATGGTTTGTTTTTTTTTAAATCCATTTTTTGTTTATAAAAAAAAAAAAAAAATCAACTTACTTGTGCAACCAAACTCATTCCGCACACTCCAATGCAGGCTGATCCAACACCTTGCACGGAACGTGCAATCAATAACGTAACATATGTTTCGCCAATTGCGAAAACTTCTCCGGTGTGTAAAGCGTAAAAAGGACGAAAAAGGCAAATTAATCCCTTTGAGAGGATTCAGTGAAGTGTGCTCATACCCAAGGCCGATATCAGCAGGCAAAATGTTCCGAATACGATGGGCAATCGGTAACCAAATTTGCTGGACATACCCCCAACGATGGGATTGAAAATGAGTTGAACCAGCGCCTTCATGGCCAAAAGGACACCAATCGAACCGTTTTCACTCGCTAGGGTGTCGTTACTGTTGTTGTTGGTATTGTCACTAATAATCGAGGAGTCGTCTCCATCTGTTGACGCCACCGGAGCTATTATTACCTTATCCTCGTTCATTTGCATGACGGTGAAGTTAACCAGTGACTTGCCCGGTATCGGGTGCTTTGTCATAATCGCTGCTGGACCGTGATCGAAGCTCCGATAGGCAAGATTCTGTGCCAGCAGCTGCTGGTTGTCGGCGATAAGGGATTTATTATTAATCGTGGCCAGGTAATCCGGAAGAATTGGCACTGAAGTGAAATTTGAATTAAGAGCTTAGGATGTGATTAGAAAAGGACAGGTAAGAGGGTTTTACCTATGACCGTGAGTAGAATATTATCAACTAAAAGCGCGAGGTATACTATTGTCGCGATTATTGTCCGATTCTGGGCGTTAGGCGCGTTTGGTGGTTGGTCTTCCGGCTTTGCTTCCATATCAACTTCCATTTTTTCGGGGTGATTTTTTTTTTTTTTTTTTTTTAATTCAAAATACTCAGGCTAACCATATGCACAAAGAGTTCACAAGAAAACGACAACGAACAACTAAAAGCCCACAACCGAGAGAACCGAAGGATACTAGCGCGCTCGCTCAACAGGTGTTGACTCGGCAATGGGGAGAACACAATTGAAAGGTTCTCGATAGCTTGTCTGGCATTATATAGAAGCAAGTCACTGATTTTGGGGGTGGTGGGCTGACATTGGAAGCCTTTTTTTAAGTTTTGCGGGGGTAGGGTTAAAATCCTTGTCGTTCATATCGTACCAAACGAGTGCGAGATGTGAACGAGAGAGCTAACGAAAAGTGATTTAGTTGTTGTTGGGGCTTATTTTCATTCAACAGATATGTATCCTTTGTGTGGTAAACCAATATCATGATGTTTTATGGAGAATTCGTGTTTGAGGACAGCTCATTTGAGGGGTTTGAAATGTGTGCCATTTGTTTGATTTGAGCGCTTTGTGCTTCTTTTTTGGCTTTCGAATTGTAATTGCAGGTTTGATTTTAATATGATTGTAGGTATTAACGAAATGCAGTCACTTGAAGAGTTGACTTCAAATAATTTTATTAGCCGGTTTAGTCCCCAATGCGTTGTTTTGTCAAATTTTTAAGACCACGGATTTATATTACAAAATATGAACTATTAGCAACTCAAGATCCAAGGACATGTTTTTTCAACAATCATTCATTAAATAGCTATCTGAACTCAGCCTTTCGGTTTCTACATAAAACTGGAGGTCTCACGATAGTGCAAGAAATTCACCAGCAAATGAATATGAATGGTTATTTGAAAATCTAAGCCCCTGGATTTTATCCAGCTTGTTGCGCCAAACATGGTTTTTTTTTTGTTTATTCATGAGTGCGTGTGTCGAAAACATGTTGGTTTTGCTTGAGAAGACGAAAATTTGACAATGAAGATATTTGTATGAATATTTTGGGAATTTATTAAGATATGTTCGGAGAATTCCATCTAGCAAAGAAATAAATTATTTTATTTATTTTAAGATACATTTCTCCTATACAGCGTGTTTACGCGTAAAGGTATCACCATTACGGCCCACTCTAAAAATTTAGGTATCCTGATAGAGATAAATTCGCCTCAATTATTAATAAAAGACTCAGTGATGCACTTATACCTGTTGGCAAGTGGATCATTAGCCGGTGACCATGTGGAATAAGGCCACAACGGAAGTCGCGGTGGAAGGAAACGCCATTGTATCCAGGACGCGCTTTCCTCACGTCGATATCCATAAGGTTATCCATTGCGAGGGCTTACATGGACTGAGACCACTATCCCTTTCCGCAATAATGCGGAAATACACAAAGCCACAACAAATAAGAAATACTGAGCAAAATAATGTCACGAGACTGCAATCGCAAGAGACCGCCAATTCCTTTTCATAACGCGTATCCTGTAATCCCTCGATTAAATCAAGAGTTTCTAGCTGTTAAGGTCTCATCCCATCATCTAATAGAGAAAAACAAAAGTGACGATGTCAACAAGCCTATAATCACCAGCGACTGTTTTTTAGGTCTCTCGACCTTACCAGCAAAAAACTCTTGATTTGATGAAAAATGCCGACAGATGCTCGGAGCCAAGAACAAGGCCTACAAGGCTAAGCTGCAGGTGAACACGAGAGCTGCCGTTGAGCTCTACAGGCAGAGAAGAAGGGAAGAACAACGGCTTTTTAGAAAGAAGAAAAAAGAGCAAGAAAAGCGCGCGATCGAAGATATAGAGAGGTGCCATTCCAGGAAAAATGTTCGCAAGTTTTACTAAAGTGTAAAACGTCAAAGACAAGGATACAAGGCTCGAACAGAATCCTGTCGAGATGAACCAGGAAATATCGTAGTTGAGTCACAGTCTATGCTGAGGATATGGAAGAACCACTTCTGCAGACTGTTAAACGGCGATGACGAACAACATTCCGCTGTCTGGCAGAACGAATCAATAAATATTGGTAACGACAGCGAAAACTGCCAACCACCCGACCTGAGTGAAGTGAGGATAGCAATATCTAAACCGAAGCTTAATAAGGCTGCCGGAAATGACGGCCTTCCCGCCGAGCTTTAAAAAGCCGGCGGAGATGACTTGGTAAGTAACATCCACCAACTCATAAGCCGAATCTGGTCGGAAGAATGTATGCCTGAAGAATGGAACCTAAGCATCGTTTGCCCGATCCACAAAAAGGAGAACTTCTTAACTGCGCCAACTACAGAGGCATAAGTCTCCACAACATCGCCTATCCTATCTGCCGTAATATGTGAACGCCTGAAACCGTTTACCAACAACCTGATCGGCCCTTATCAGTGTGGTTCTAGGCCAGGAAAGTCCACAACCGATCAAATTTTCAAACTTCGACAGATCCTGGAAAAAACCCAAGAATTCCAAACCGATACCCACCACCTATTCATCGATTTCAAAGCCGAATACGAAAGCAGTTATAGAGACGAACTATACAGAGCCATGTCTAGTTTCGGTATACCGCCCAAACTCGTCCGTTTGTATAGGATGACGATGGAGAATTCTCGCTGCTCCATCAGGGTCTGGAACGACCTCACTGACACATTCGATGCCAAAAAAGGATTTAGGCAAGGCGAAGCGCTGTCATGTGACTTCTTCAATCTGATTCTTGAGAGGAGGCACAATTTTCCAGAAATCGGTGCAACTACTAGCATACGCCGACGATATTGACATCATTGGTAGGACCCAACGTGGTGTCTGACCACGTTTGCTTGTATTGAGAAGGAAGCGGCAAAAATGGTTTTAGCAGTAAATGAGGGCAAGACGGAGTATATGCTGTCAACACGGAAGGACACACAACATCGACGAATTGGACAGAACGTCACCATTGACAGATATAACTTTGAGGTAGTGGGGGACTTTGTTTATATCGGCTCCGCTATTAACTCTGACAACAACATCTCGTCAGAAATCAAACGAAGAATTACTCTTGCCAACCGCTGTTTCTTTGGGCTAAGAAGGCAATTTAGTAGAAAAGTCCTCACTCGAACTACTAAGGAGATCATCCCTCTACTGCTCTACGGCGCTGAAGCATGGACTGTCTCGAAAGGGGGTGAAGAAATCCTTGGTCGATTTGAGAGGAAATTCTTCGAAAAATCTTCGGTCCACTTTGCGTTGACAGCCTATGG
The DNA here is from genome assembly GCA_949824845.1 of Rhingia rostrata. Taxonomy (NCBI): domain Eukaryota; kingdom Metazoa; phylum Arthropoda; class Insecta; order Diptera; family Syrphidae; genus Rhingia; species Rhingia rostrata. Next base: position 40,689,682 of record OX463756.1, on the reverse strand, counting down.
AGACGAAGATTCAACCAAGAACTATACGAGCTGTACGAGCTGTACAGAGACATGCCCCTGGTCAAAAAAACTCCGCATTGGACGTTTAAGATGGCTAGGACATGTAGAACGAATGGCTCGCAGAGTCTTCGATTCCCAGCCAGACGTCTGACGCAGTAGATGAAGACCGCGCCTTAAGTGGTGCGCACAAGTAAAAACCGACCTCAACCCACTCGGAGTGCGCAACTGGAGGTAGTTAGCTAAGGACCGGGCTAATTGGAGAGGCATGTTGGTTGAGGCCCAGGTTCATTCCGGACTGTAGCGCCACTTTAGTAAGTAAGTATTTCCTGTTAAAATAGCGGTAAACAAGTGTTAGGCAGGAGATATTCCTACGATGTTCAAGCGAGACTATAGAGTTCGCTACGGTTGGATCTCCTACCGCACGCTTTTGTATTCTATCCAGTAGGTGCAATGATGTTTTTGCTGCACCTGCCCAGATGTAGGCGTTGAACTCAAGTTTGGGGCGTATATAGGCTTTATGTATTGAGGCCAGATCAGAGGGGGTGAAATATTTTTTTGCATCGATTAAGGAAACCTAGACATATCGCTGCGTTTTTAACGATTTCGAATACGTGGTCGTTAGAACGAAGGTCGTTACTAACACACATACATAGCATGGAAAGTTTTTCGGTTTCGGCAATGCAAGTGCAATTCATGGATAACGGCTGTAAATTTTGGTTTCGCTTGAATGACAGAAGACAGGATTGTGTTTTGGAAGCCTTAAGTTCCACTCTATTCGATTTACTCCATTTAACTATGCTGTCAGGATCGGAATTTAATGATCTTAACATATTTTACCGTTTCTGTTCCACGTCCGAAGATGAAGGGCGTGGATTAGAGAATGAATATGAAGACCTGAGAATGCTGTCATCAGCAAAGGAATGGATTGAATAAGAAGTTGCAGACAAGAGGTCATTAATAAAAATGAGAAAGAGAGAGTCGGAGACAGAACAGAGCCCTGGGGAACACCAGCATTTATTTCGTGAAAAGTAGACTTGAAACCGTCCAAAGCAACTTGAATTGAACGGTTCGAGAGATAGTTTCTAATCCATAGAAGAAGAGTTTCATCGATTCCAAAAGCACGCATTTTCGACAAAAGGGCTTGATGCCAAACCGTGTCAAATGCCTTTGAAATATCAAGTGCAACGATCTTGTTTTCGCCACCGAGGTGGATAGATTGGTTCCACTTTTCAGTGAGATATGTCATCAAATCATCAGTGGACCTGTTGCAACGAAAACCGTATTGTCGGTCATTTAGAAGTTTTGGTGATTCAAGAAATTTCATAAGCAGACGGTTTATCAGCGTTTCCCTGACCTTACAAAGAAGGGACATAAGTGCAATTGGTCGGTAGTTGTAACTCATTAGTAACATTCTTTTCGGATGAAAACATGCTTGAAAATGTAACCTCAAATTTTGTTTGTCAAATCCACAAAAAGAAGAGGCATACGTCTCCTCAACACTGCCTGCTATAATAGCAGAAAACCTTTCACTAACAACCTCATCGGCCCTTATCAGTGTAGTTTTAGGCCAGGAAAGGATAAATTTAATCAAATCATCATCAACATCAACAGCATCGTCTTAAGTGGAACGCACAATTAGAAACGGACTTCAACTAACGTAAACTGTGCAATTGGTGGCAGTTAACTGGGGAGCCGGCTAATTTAAGAGGCATATTGGTTGAGGCGCACGTTCTTTCCGGACTGTAGGATTACTTAAGTAAGTGAGTTTTAAAAACTTCATTCTCAGTCCAAACACCACAATCGCATGACCCAATTAGCATTCGAAAATTTTGTATTTCTTTTCTAATTCTCCAATGATTTCTACAGTCATCTCCCATTAGCGCTTACCCATATCAGGGCGACTACACTTTTTGAGCTCTAGTGACAGTTAAAACTTAAAAGTATCATTGGAACTGAAATTGTATTTAAAAAAAATTTTGCTTAAAACAATTGAAAAAAAAAAAGTTGAAATTTCTGTTAATAAAACACCACTGTGTTAGAACAACCGCATGTTAGGGATGAGGATATGAAACCTGTCCCTAGATCCTGCAGTTAATAAAATCCTAGATGTAATAATTTTTAGTGAGCGGTCTACCAGTTTTCTTTGGATGTCTATTTTTGGTATGGATGCGTTAATTTCACCGAAGCCAATAGAAACCATTTGCCTGTAAAATTATCTACTCAGACGTTTGAGAATAATCTACTGGAATACAATAAACGAACATATTATCGTCATTCCTTAAGAAAATATTTACTTCAATGAATTCAATGATAATTTGAATTTCTAATTTTAGATACATTTTTCCGATTGCAAAAGCCTCCGAGATATTTACAGATATTTACTAATTCTGTTCTTATTTTGATAGAGATTGACTTGGTGATGATAGCCAGACGACCAGCTTAATGTCAATTACTCCTAGCGTTTGCGAATTTGCTGGTAACGCGAACCAACTCAATTGGTAAAAAAAAATCGAACAACGCATTTTTATCTTTTGCCTAAACGTGAAAATTTGAAATTTCTCGTGAAGTATATTCCAGTCTCGTTGAATCAAATCGAAAATAAATGTTACACTTATACGGTGCCCTTATAAGAAGAATAAGCCTAGAAGTTGTTTTTCAGGGAATTTTCAGTTTTGGCCATGATTTCAGTTTTAAGACATCCTACCACCCAATACTCGTTTTTTATTCTCACACTTTTTCAGAAAGTCTGACAAAAATCCAAGAGTATAAAACTCTCATAAAAGCTTTTAAAATTTGCCTTTCGGAAAGGACGTTGAGCCGCAGGCTTATTCTTTGTTGCAAAAATATATCTTTGAACATTCAAACTAATGGGGTTGCTAGGTTTGAAGCATATTTGGGCCGTTAGTGTCATATATTTCTTATCACCTAACGCACGAAGACAGATCGAAAATGTTGAGTAGCATACGAGGGTCACTAACTTACTTAAGTGGCGCTACAGTCCGGAACGAACTTGGGCCTCAACTCACATGCCTCTCCAATTAGCCCGGTCCTTAGCTATGTTTCTACTTGTGCGCGCCACTTAAGGCTAGGTCTTCGAATCAAAGACTCTGAAAGCCGGAGTATTGTTGTCCATTCGTTCTACATGTCCTAGCCATCTTAAACGTCCAATGCGGAGTTTTTTGACCAGGGGCCTGTCGCTGAACAGCTCGTATAGTTCTTGGTTGAATCTTTGTCTCCATAGCCCGTCAACGCAAACGGGACCGAAGATTTTTCGAAGAATTTTCCTCTCGAATCGACTAAGGAATTCTTGATCCGCTTTTGATTCGGTCCAGGCTTCAGTGCCGTAGAGCAGGACTGGGATGATAGGGGTCTTATATGGGTTCTCCTTAGTAGTTCGAGAGAGGTCTTTACCGCTGAATTGCCTACTTAGCCCGAAGAAACAGCGTTTGGCAAGAGTAATTCTTCGTTTGATTTCTGACGAGATGTTGTTGTCAGAGTTAATAGCGGAGCCGATATAGACAAAGTCCCCCACTACCTCAAAGTTATATCTGTCAATGGTGACGTTCTGTCCAATTCGTCGATGATGTGTGTCCTTTCGTGTTGACAGCATATACTTCGTCTTGCCCATTTACTGCTAAACCCATTTTTGCCGCTTCCTTCTCTATACTAGCAAACGTGGCTATGACATCACGTTAGGTCCTACCAATGATGTCAATATCGTCGGCGTATGGTAGTAAATGCATCGACTTTTGGAAAATTATGCCTCTGGAGGCGGCTCGAGAGTTTTGCACAATCCTCTCAATAATCAAAAAGAAGACTTTAAATGACAGCGCATCGCCTTGCCTCAACCCTTTTTTGGTATCGAATGCGTCGGTGACGTCGTTTCCGACCATGATAGAGCAGCGAGACAAACGGACGAGTTTGGGCGGTATACCAAAACAAGACATGGCTCTGTATAGTTCGTCTCTATAAATGCTGTCGTATACGGCTTTGAAATCGATGAATGGGTGGTGGGTATCGATTTGGACTTCTTGGTTTTTTTCAGAATCTGCCGAAGTGTGAAGATTTGATCGGTTGTCGACTTTCCTGGCCTAAGATCACACTGATAAGGGCCGACCAGGTTGTTGGTAAACGGTTTCAGGCGTTCACATATTACGGCAGATAGGATTTCGTAGGCGATGTTAAGGAATCTTATGCCTCTGTAGTTGGCGCAGTTAAGAGGTTCTCCTTTTTTGTGGATCGGGCAAACGATGCTGAGTTTCCATTCTGCAGGCATACTTTCATCCAAACAGATTTGGCTTATGAGTTGGTAGATGTAACTTACCAAATCATCTCCGCTTGCTTTATAAAGCTCGGTGGGAAGGCCGTCATTTCCGTCAGCCTTATTAAGCTTTAGTTTAGATGTTGCTATCCTCACTTCACTCAGGTCGGGTGGTTGGCAGTTTTCGCTGTCGTTACCAATATTTATTGATTCGTTCTGCCAGACAGCGGAATGTTGTTCGTCATCGCCGTTTAACATTCTGCTGAAGTGTTTCTTCCATATCCTCAGCATAGACTGTGACTCAACTACGACAACATCTCGACAGGATTCTGTTCGAGCCTTGTATCCTTGGCTTTGACGTTTTACACTTTGGTAAAACTTGCGAACATCTTTCCTGGAGTGGCACCTCTCTATATCCTCGATCACGCGCTTTTCTTCCTCTTTTTTCTTCTTTCTAAAAAGCCGGTGTTCTTCCCTTCTTCTCTGCCTATAGAGCTCAACGGCAGCTCTCGTCTTCACCTGCAGCTTAGCCTTGTAGCCCTCGTTCTTGGCTGGGAGCATGTGTCGACATTCCTCATCAAACCAGGGGTTTCTTACTGGTGGGCGCGAGAAACCTAGCACATCAGTTGCGGCTAATCTAATGGCTTGTTGGCATCGTTGCCATAGTTCTTCGACATTCGATGTTAATCGAGAGGTTTAGGGATACGCATTGTGCGAAGTCCCTGGCGGTCTCTTGCGATTGCAGTCTTTCGACATCATTTTTTTCCAGTATTTCATGATTATTGTGGCGTGGTGAATATCCGCATTCCAACCTTGGTTGCAACAAGGTAGTGGTCTGAGTCGATGTTAGCTCCTCGGAATGTTCGGACATCCAAAATAGTGGATGCGTGCCTCTTGTCTATCGCAATGTGATAAATGTTTTTGACCGTTCGTTGATCTTAAGACCGCCATGTCCCCTTATGGATATCGAGGTGAGGAAACCATGTGCTGGCTTTAGTGGCATTTTGTTCCGTAGCGAAGTCAAATAGCCTAAGTCCGTTACCAGACGTATGGTCGTGTAGGCTATGGTTTCCGACAATACTGCTAAAGATGTCTTCTCTTCCTACCTTTGCGTTAAAATCTCCCAGCACGATTTTAACATCGTACTTCGGTAGTCGCTCATAGGTTTTGTCAAGGAGCTCATAGAATCAGTCCTTAGCTATATCACCTTTTTCCTCCGTTGGGGCGTGAGCGCATATAAGACTAATGTTGGCGAATTTGGCCTTGATGCAGATCGGTACAATGCGTTCGCTAATGTCTTGGAAACATAAGACTTCATGCCTAAGTCTGGCACTTATAACAAATCCGCATCCGAATAGTCGCTGTTTCTGCTCACTATAACACGGTCCGTAGTAGATGTCACAGTTTTTCATCCTCTTTTTGCCCGGCCCATCCCATCGTATTTCCTGGAATACAGTAATGTCTGCTTTGTAGCAGTTTAGGGCTTCCGCTAGTTGTTCGCTTGCACCTCTCCTGTTTAATGTTCTCACATTCCAGGTGCAGATACGAACGTCGTTGTCCTTTTTTCGTTTAGCCGTGTCGTCCACAATAAAATCAGTCCTTTCCGAGGCTTTTGGTTGCTTCGTAACCGTTAGATTTTTCCATGATTGGGTAGTTAACCCAAAGCACAACCCCTAACCTGTATTGCCAGTTCCAATTTATTAGATACCCCTAGGACACGGGGCCATCAGTATCCACTACGGGATTGAGCGCTGCTGTTGGCCTTTCGGTTCATCTGCCACCAGCTCTGTCCAAGGGCCAGACTAACCCTTGAAATTCCTAGACAGCCTGTTGTCCGAATATGTCGAAGCAGCTTGTCTAGGTTCGCCTGGGACAGTAGGCCGGGTATTCATTTGCCATTCTGACCTGGCTGTTTATAGTGTTGATGTTTCGTCGTGTTATCAACACTCGCGCTTATCGTTTAGCAAGTCAAATCCGGTTGGATGAGACCAGTACCGATGGTTACCACTTGGAGGTAAAAATAAGCACTTGATGTGTAGTCAGAGTTACAACACTGGGCATTGCCAAGTTAAAGCAAATCAGAGTCTACCCTCGTTCTACAACACCCAACCTGTCAACAGCTCGCTAAAATTTATCCTGTGGCTAATTTGATATTTTTGAAAAAATGTGGGTTCAAATATGTTATGATTACATTTGCTTCTGTTGAAAATAAGATCAAAATGTAATTTATATTGAAACGTAGCATATCACTATTTTGTATGGCATGTACGGTTAACAATTGAAATAAATTGTTCTTTGTTTTGTACCTACCAACCAGAAAACACGTGTTTTAGTTATTTAAGGTTTCCAATATTGCGTTTAAACTCTGAATAATATTAGTTTCGCTGTAAGTTGAATATGTTTAACATGAACAAAGTAGGGCGGACATCTTTATTCCGTGTGTCAATTGCGTTAAAATTTTAGCCAGTGAATAATTTTTGACATAAGTATGGTGCAGAAAAGTCAAAAATTAAACAAAAAAAGAGAATAAAATGTAACCCTCTTCTTAACGCAAATGACATACGGCCTTAATCACGAGCACAAATTGTACAACAATATTTCTTTTGCAGAAAATAATTAATAATTAAGGAAGTTTTGATGATCCTTCTGAAATCTATTTGGTATATTCTTATTAGAAGAAACTGCAAAGAAAGGAATTTTGTTCCACTTCTTTCGGGAAATTATTAAAAACAGTATTTAAATAAAATCCCATTTAATCCAATTGACACAGCAAAAAGCCAATTTTTTGTTTACCCCTGCAGAAAGGTCAAAAATTAAACAGTGGATAAAATTTAACCCGCATATTAACGCGATTGACACACGGCCATAGAAGTTTACTCGTTGAATCCATTGATTAAAGATAATTCACATTTAATTTGGTTTAATTAATACGGCTGTTGGTAAGTGGAATATTTTTGTTTTTTGCAAAGGAATAAATTTGTCAGCAAAAAAAAAACAGTTCATCAAAAATATGAAATAAGCCAATTCGTTACCATTAAATATGAAACTCAAATTTTTCTGATCAACAGAGACATAATAAAAGTCGGTACTTCAAAACCCATTTATATCATTTATAAAAATAAGAAATTATCCTACTTATAATAACTCTGAGTTGGATATATACTATCTTCAGAACCTTGCTTATCAAATTACGCAACACCCCATCACTCCGAAGTAGGAATCGACTACGAAAACTCGTAGAGAATTATTAAATTAATACATCCTCTCGGAAATCATCTTGTTTAAAAATTAATTATTACAATTAAATAGTTTGTTTTTGTCCTTAAGGAGGAGTTGAATACATTCAATTCATATAATTTACAAAACAAATAAAAACTTCACTGAATGCATTCATTTGTATTCACCAAAACATACAATTTTGAGCTGTCATTTAATTATTTGGTTTGTTTCCATTTTGTTTTACTATTTTCGTTTGTTTGTGTAAAATTGAAGTGCGAAATAAAACCAAAAAGTGCGCTTAAAAGTTTACATAAAGTTAATTTGTGAAGTGCGACAGGAGAAAGTGCAAATATATTTCCACGCACGCAAAAACAACAAACGCAAAAAAATATATGAATGTCGACTGAGATGTCATAAATAAAATAAATCTACCACACTGCTAAACAGCTGTTAATGAAAGTGTCCAAACCCAAAATTACTCGTCTGCTGAATTCTTTTACTCGGAAATACATGTATTCACAGACAGGAGTGCATTGCTGGTGGAATACAACAAAAACAACAAACTCTTGCGTGGATTCAGGGTGCGAGTGCTAGATGTTTGGTATCTCTTTACTTCCTTTATCTCTGCCTATGTCCTTGCCAGAAGTTCTGTTTTGTTGGCTGTGTTTATTACCACTTCGAATCTGAATAGTCGTCCTGTTCTTGGCCCATCTCATCGTATTTTGTGGATGGCAGTAATGTCTGCTTAGCAGCAGCTTAGGACTTACACTAGTTGTTCAGCTGTACCTTTTCTGAATCATTATATTACAAGGTGGCGCAAAAATAACCAACCGATGTTTTTTGGCTGTAATTTCAAAAAAAATGAAAAACTTTGATTCCTCTTGTGGATTATTTTTATTTGGTCTTTTATTTTTTTTTACATCAAGTCGAGAATATGATGTCATGTCATGGCCGCCGCCACAGTTGATTGTCATTTGAGCCCTTTTTATGGCATTTTCCATCACTTTGGCCAAAACTTCCGGCGATAGGTACTCACATTCTTGACGGATATTGTCTTTAAGAGCTGCAAGAGTCTGAGGCTTGTTGACATAAACCCGCGACTTCAAAAAGCCCCACAAAAAGAAGTCTGGAGCGGTCAAATCAGGCGATCTTGCTGGCCAGTGCAAGTCGCCAAAACGGGAGATTAGACGCCCGGGAAATGCATCCTTCAGCATATCGGTTGTGGCACGTGCAGTGTGTGCCGTTGCACCGTCCTGTTGGAACCACATGTTTTCCAATCCCAATTCATCAAGTTGCGGCAAAAAGAACTCGTTGATCATTGGTCTGTAGCGCTCACCATTCACAGTAACCGTTTGGCCCGCGACGTCTTCGAAGAAAAAAGGTCCGAAGACTCCTCCAGCGAAAACAGCACACCATACAGTGACTTTGAGCGGGTGTAATGGCTCTTCGTGGGTTACACGCGGATTTTCAGTGCCCCAGAAGCGTAAATTTTGCTTATTTACGTACCCGCTACGATGGAAATGGGCCTCATCACTCATGATTATTTCTGATGAAAAATCATCTTCCTCTTGGTGGTGATTAAGGATGGCTTGAGTGTATGTTAGACGCGATTGGCGGTCAGCAGCTAACAGCTGATGCACCGTCTGGACTTTGTACGGAAACATCTTCAAATCTAGTACCAAAATTCGCTGTAAAGACCGTCGACTGATACCCATTTGCGTGGCACGTCGTCTGGTCGATGTCGACGGCGCTTCCATGACATCTTCGGCTACAGCAACAATATTCTCTGCAGAACGGCTACTCCGGGGTCTGCCACGCCTTGCAGCATCTCGTGTTGTGCCAGTCTCTTCGAGGCGAGCGGCCAAACGTCGCAGTGTTTCACCAGTAGGCGTTGGACGGCTAGGAAATCTGCGACGAAATTCACGTTGTGTCAAAGTCACCGACCGATTATTGCTCACATAAATAGTCACCAATATTCCGCGTTCTGGAGCAGTGTAGCGAAACATTGTTTATTAACGGGTATTTCGCATGTGTTTACTACACAAATGTCAAAACAGAACTGACATTAGGGGACAATCGCAAAATTTATAGAATTTTCTGATAGGAGGATTACTTTTGCGCCACCTTGTATAAAAAAGAATGCCTACTGCTAAAAATTTTCAAATACATGACAACAATCGTATAAATCGTAATTTTTTTGAATTTAATAATTTTTTTGGTATTAATCCATTTTCAGCGAGATAATTTTAAGATCCAAATGAATTAAAAATAACGTTTCGACATTAAATTGACAATTCATCCATTTTAATGATAGCATTATACATTATCCAGCCGTTCTCTTCTCCTTTCTGTAATGTGCTTCCCAAAAGTGTGAAGCTACAATTTTTAAATTTCAAAATAACTCCAGAAGGATGCCATATTCTCAGGTCTGCCTGTTCAACTGGTGTGAACCGATATAAAGCCCGAAAAGGCAACAACGAAGACTGTATACATAGCTGACATACATAGTACATCCACCAAACCCTACAAAAACCCACAATATATTAGTAGGTTGGTAACATCCCTTCCATCGTTATATATGGTGTCAAGGAGGGTGTAAAAATAAACAAAAGGATCATAGCGAAATTTTAAACTACGAATATCCATTACTCCTGTGTGTAATTGTTTTATTCCAGTCGATGGGTTTCAATGAAAATCAATCAAACGGTACTGCTCCAGATGGTTGTTGTTTGGCGGTGTTACAGCACGCCGTTCGTTCAGCAACCTTCACGCACACTGTCCCGCCTCGATATCCTGCTTAGCCCGAAACAGGATTCATAGATATACTTAGCTCGGTGGATATACACGAATGTTGTTGTTTTTTTTTTTTTTGTTATTGGGAATCAATGACGTGTGGTGCCTGGTGGTGTTTCGACAAATTCTCTGCTTTTACCGATCCGTCAGCGTGTTTGTGTGTATAGGTGTGCGTTAGCGAACGGAAATTGGGTCATTATGTGGTGAAAAGCTTTTAGAAATTTTATACCCGATGGTTGTCTGGCATGTTAAGTATTTACTACGAATACAGGCGGGAGCTGGACCAAATAAGTGCAACTTGTAAATTGCAATCTGTAACACTGACGGTTGCTGATATACTTGAGGGGTTTGAGAATGTTGCCTTGAAGTTGGATAATTGAATAGGCGAATGAAGAAATAATTTAAAGATGTGGGGAAAGGACTATTAAATACCCGAAGAATAATTGAACGGGATCCGGAAGTCAATAGGTTTAAATGTTGGTAATCCTGCGGGGCTTCAAATTTGATTGAAATGCTGGAGAATTATTTATTTATTTATTTATTTAATTCATCTATAAGTACATTTTACTTTCTTAGACTAGAATGATATAGTAATATTATATATAAAATTAAGTAATACATAATCTTTATTATTTAATTGCTTCGAAAATCTTAATCTTAAAAGCATTTCTGCTCAAATTAAGGTCGATTGCATTTGCATATTGGTTAAAATAAAGACATGCGTTTGTGACAGGTTCATTACGACCATAATTTGTTTCATGTCTTGGTATGGCAAAATAACACTGCAGCCTAGGTCTAAGTGGACGTGCTGGAACATAAACATTAAACAAAGATAGTAAGGGGATGCAATCAATATGACCCGTAACAACATCCCTTGCAAGTGAAATAAAGAAGAATTTCCTTCTTGTATAAAGAGGTTGTAATTTTATAAGAGCGCATCTATTTACATAAGGTGGCAAAGGCAGAGACCAATTTAACTTACGAAGAACAAACCGAGTAAATATTTTTTGAATTTTTTCAATACGAATCATGCTATTATTATAGCATGGACACCAAACTACGCAGCAATATTCGAGTATAGGTCTAACAAAACTAACAAAAAGGGATTTCAATGTGTATGGGCAGCGAAAATCATTTGAATTTCGAAAAAGGAACCCAAGCATAGAATTTCCTTTGGAAATAATGTAATCAAAATGCATTTTAAAATCTAATTTTGAATCTAAAATTACTCCTAAATCTTTTTGATTAAAAACTTTTTTAAGAGCAGTGTTTGAGATCGTGTAATCAAAGATAATAGGACAATGACACCTTGTGAACGTAAGGACAGAACACTTAGATATATTAAATGGCAATTTGTTTATATCACACCAATTTGAAAAGTTACTAATATCTTTTTGTAGGGCGATATAATCCGACAAGGAATTTACCATTTTATATAGTTTAACATCGTCGGCAAACATTAGACACTTTGAAGAAGTTATTTGTGAGGGTAAGTCATTTATAAAAAGAAGAAATAAGAGAGGTCCCAAGGTAGCCCTTGAGTTGCACCGGAAAAATTAAATATTTTTCTAGATTTGCTTGAACCAATTTTAACAAACTGAACTCTATTTGTTAAGTAACATTCAATCCACTTTAATAAATTAGAATGAAAACCTAGCATTTTGAGTTTTTGAACTAAAATTGAGTGGTTTACTCTGTCAAAAGCTTTTGAAAAATCCGTAAATATAACATCTACTTGTTTCCTATTTTCCATGCTATTAGTGCAAAAATTTGTCAACAGGGATAGATTTGTGGAAGTGGATCTTCCACTCATAAACCCATGCTGAAATATTGAAATGTGTTTTCGAACCATAATATATAATCTTTTTTTGACAAGTGATTCAAAGACCTTTGGGATCAATTGTAGTTTGGCAATGGGTCTGTAGTTTTCTATACATTGCTTGGATCCTGATTTATGTATGGGCGTTATGAATGAAAACTTCCAACAATCTAGACGCATTAAAAATTTGTTCAAGAGGTTTTAATAGATTAAACCTACACATCTTTACGAACATTGCTGGAATGTTATCCGGTGCAATGCTAAGATTGGTGTCCTAGTTCATTGAGAATTTCATCTTTTGTTAATCTTATTAAACCAATGTCAACAATTTTAGAGACATTCAATGCATTTATCGACTTTAAAGAATCCAAAGTAAAGTTTGATTGAAAGAACGATGCAAACATGTTACATATATTAGAAAGATCGCTACTAACTTTAGTTTTATACGACATATTAGCAGGAATCCCAAATGATTTCCTTTTAACATTTATATGCTGCCAAAAGGCCTTTGCATCATTTTTAATTCTAGATTCCAATGACCATAGATATTGCTTATGAGTAAAGTTTTTTAAATATACATATTCTTTTCGTAAACGACAATATTCACTACGATAAGTTGAATCAACCTTGCTCTTACCACCTAATCTGGTCATTGCAGTTTTTAAGCGCGATAGACTTTTGGTGAACCAAACTGGTTTGTTATTTTGCTTTACCCGCTTTAAAGGAACAAATTTTGAAAATATGTCTTTTATTTTGCTTTTAAATGAACAATAATTTGATAATAAATCGGATGACTTAAAAGTACATCCCAATCTATTGAGCATAAATAGTTATTGATGAAATTGTAATCGGCCTTAATAAAATTATAACTATAATTCACAAAAGAACAATTACTATTAATTATATCAAACATGTTACAATTAATTAATATACCTAATGCTTTATGATGTATGCTATTACTTAAAAGTGGGAATTCTTCTTCCTGTATAACCACATCTAAATCTTCATTTACAAAAACCAAATCTAATATTCTACCAATTGAGTTTACTACATTATTCTGTTGTATTAAATTTAGTGCCGACATTGTGCCCAATACAATCATTTCATTATCTTTAGCAACATTGAATGGAAGTAATTTTTTATCATCCTCAGAAAAAAGCCATTTAACATTACTAAGATTAAAATCTCCTAATACCATAACATATGAATTATAATCTAATTCAGTTGCAAACATTTGAATATTGTTTATATGCTGATTGTAAATATCGAATTCGGAATTCGGAGGAATATACGAAACGAAAAAATAAATGTTTATGTCATTTGATTGATTTGCATTATTACATATTGGCAAAACTAAATGTACACAAATTTGTTCAATTAAACCTGAAGAATTTGTTAGAGTTATTTGCCTACTCACAAACTGCGATCGAACAGCAATCAGTACACCACCTCCTCTAGTTAGCCCAGTAGAACTCGAACATCGATCACATCTATACACGTTGAATTGGTTTCCAAAGAGTTCAGTTGTCATAATTGTATCATTCAACCAGGTCTCAGTGAGAGTGATAACAGCATATGAACAGTCAGAGACAGGGATGGAAAATGCCATTTTCGATTTTTACTGAAAACTGTTGTAATATTGTACTGAAATGGAGCCAATTGTATTGAAAACAATTTTTCGTATAAAAAAAGAGAATTCAATTTCTTTTATTTTCAAAAACAGCAAAAAATTAATTAACAAAACAATAACATAAATAAACATAAACTATTGACTTCATAACAACAAAACTATACGTATACCTACCTACAAAAAAATGTTTATAAATTATTCTATTAGCTCTTCAGGCTTAATATTATCATTTTGCACATTGGTATTCAAAATATTGCCCTGTACTTGAAACTCATGACAGGATGAGTTTCTAATCAAATTTTTAGTTTCTATTAAAGCCGAGCAAGTTTCGACTTGAAGTCGGTTTCGACATTTGGATTTTAATAATGTTTGGTAAGAAAAAATTCTTTCGCCATTTGCTGATGAGTGTGGAATAGAAAGGATGGCTTGAGCAATTCTATAAATATTATAAAACATCAGCTCATTACACTCGTTTTTAATTAAATTAACTTCAGCCCAAAATTCTGAAATTGAATAATTTTTAAATTTTTGAATTTTTTCGAAGTCGGCAAGTGCTCTATATTCATTGTTAATTTTTTGAATATTCTTTTTTTCGTTAGGAAAAAATTCAAAAACAAATGTCAATATTGAATTAAATTTTCCTTATACAACTCCTTCTGGTGTAAAATATTCCATTGAATTTAGAAAGGGATTTTGAATATTGATTCTTTTCCTTATGTCTTCCAAAGAGTTAAAATAAATTTTTTTTACGTTTTCTTTAAAATTTAAGACTTCTTGATTATTTAAATTGTTTTCTAAGGATAAAGTTTCTGCTAAATGGCCACAGTATACATTTTCCAGAGAAATATTATTCTCTTTTAAATCAGCCTGAAATATGTCCTGCTCGTCGATAAATTTTTTTAACATAAAATTCCTGCAAAGTTGCTTGAATAACGTTTTAACTCTAGGAATAATTATATGGATTCTTGCATCTTCCGACTGCATTTCTAAATTTAATTTGTTGATCATGTCCAAGACATATGAATGGAAATAAAAATAAAGTTTTGTTATGCTATTGAGATAAGTGGATATAAAATTTAATTTTTCTTTTGTATTATGGGTTTCAAAGTCAGCCAAATTAAAATAATGTTGAAGCGCGTCCCATTGTTCGATTATTCGATCAATTGCAGCCTATTTAAGAAAGATATATATAAGTTACGACATAATAGTAATTTTTGTCTAATATTCAGTATCAATTTAAGAAACTTTTGTTATACCTGACGGGAAAGCCATCGCGTTGCGTTATAGCTAAGAATAACGTGAAGCTCTGTTCCAAAATATTCTTGAAATTTTTTAAAATCTTGTCTCCTTGAAGCGCTGCTGCAAAAATGATGGCATATTGCTCGAATTATACTGTCGATTGTAGCTGGGAGTTCAACAGATGCAGCTTTTGAAGACAAGTTCAAATTATGACAGATGCAACCATTAACAATGAGACTAGGGACAACTTCTTTAATTTTGGCTTGAACGCCATTAAGCCTTCCCATCATGACTGAGCAGTTGTCAGCTGTAAATCCCACCATGTTTTTGAATGGTATGCATTTTTCCTCAAACATTTTTTGTACTGCATTGAAAATGCCTAAAGCCGACCCGTATTCTATTTCTGTAAGCGCGAGAAACATTTCTTGGCATTTAACATTAAATACTCTTATCACAATAGCTAGATTCTTGCAAATAGTAGAATCAGTACTTTCATCCACTACTACTGAAAAGTACTGGCGATTAGCAATGCTGGAAATAATTTTGGAGTTCTCTGACGCTGTCAAATTTCTCATAATTTTTTGTCCCTTGTGCCGATTAACTAACATCTTTTGTATGATTTCTGAATCGTTGATGTTTTTTTTAAGTAAAAGATTGAGTTGGTCAAGAACGGAAAATGGTCGCGAAAAGTAGAATCCAGTCAACGTAAATTAATTTTATTTTTTATTTTTGGAACAATACAGATACAGAGAAAGATAAATTGTATTGAATTAAGGCGAAATGTACTTTTGTACTCAAGCAAATTCATTTGTATCGAATTCGATACAATTGTATCGACTTTTCCATCCCTGGTCAGAGACGACAGAATAAAATTCGTTTGTTTTCGTTCTCATTCCTCCGACGTTTTGATAATAGACGGAGAGCGGTGCATTTTCTTCAGGCAGCACAGTAGTTACATTGTTTATTGAAATAGCATCAACATCAATAGGAAAAACAGCTGGAACACATGGACTTGTGTTGTTTACATTATTTAATTGGACGTCATCTAAGTTGATAACGACGTTCTCCTGGTTACTTCGTTTTTTGGAGTGTAAACGAATTCTCTTACTTGAACTCCCATCGGCCAAATTGATGAATTGAGTGCATTAGGAATTATATTTGCAGGAATAGCAACTTTAAAATTTATATATGAAAGTGCAGTTACGTCTATGTCTTTCTTTATGAGCTTTTTACATTTTATGAGTGTTGTTGCAATTTCTAATTTATTTGCAACGTAAGATGTAATTGTCTCTTCCGATGTATTGTTAGCGAAGCGAGATAGATGCAAACATTTCATGGTTGGAACTATTTCTAAGAGTCACTACCAATAACTTTTGGACGGCGACGGGACGTATGATTTTTTTGTCGTTGCACTATCCATCCATCATTATCAGCATTGTTGTTGTTTCCACGAGAAAATGCAATTACATTGTTGTTGTTCTTCGTCACTACGGCATTAGCGGCAGACGGTGCATTGTTGTTATTTTCACAATCAGCATCAGAGGCCGCGGCTGCGGCGCTTGAAAAGTTATTGTTGTTATTAGCAGCAGAAGAGCTAGAAGCTGTTTGCGGACATTGACCCGAAACAACGTCTACGCTCATATTAAACTTCTCAGAATTGACAATGGCTTTCGTTTTGTTTTTATTTATATTTTTAACTTTGTTGTTTGAACCATTTAAAATCATTTTTTTGAGCTCATTGACTTCATTTGATAAACTATCGAGTCTTTCAATAAAAACATTTTTCATGCCATAGCTCACGATGCACGCATTACAACGCCACATTATATTTGGTTGAGACACCAGAATAGCAAAGTTTTCTTTCGATATACCCGAACATTTTTTATGATATTTATGATGACAGAAATATTCACATTGTATGAATGTAGCTTCAACTTCGATTTCTAAATTGCACTTGGCGCATATATTACCGGACATTTTAATTAAAAATTAAGAATGCAAGAACTGGATAAAAACACGTCTGATCACAGTGAAAGCTCAAACTCACTGATTATTTTGTGTTTGTAGGGCCAAACATATGGTAATCAGCGTTAATATTTAAACATATTTTCAAAATATGACGATTAAGACATCATCTTACAGATGACTGTTCTTACCATCCGTCAACATATAAATCGTGCAGGAATACCTTCCCGAAAGTGTGGAAAGAGAAGCCTGATTAAAGGAAAGCAGTATACACGATATTTCTTTAGAGAGGCCATTTCATCTACAAGGGCTAGTTCCACTTACGGATTCCTCAGATATTTTTTGTCCATTTCCGCAGCTGTTATGTTTCTTATTAATTGAACAGCAAAAACAGGTAGAACGAAGCATTCAATATTGGCAACGACAGCGACTGTTAACTGTCAACTGTCAAACACTCAACCTGACCAAATTTAATAAGGCTGCTGGAAATGACTGCCTTGCCGCTGAGCTTTATAAAGCCGGCGGAGATGACTTGGCAATTAACATCCACCAACTCATAAGCCAAATCTGTTCGGATGAAAGTTTGCCTGAAGAATGGAACCTCAGCATCGTTTGCCCAATCCACAAAAAAAGAAGACCATCTGAACTGCGCCAACTACAGAGGTGGTCTCCTCAACATCGCCTACAAGATCCTTTCTTTCTTCTCTTTTCAGTGCAGTTTAAGTCCAAGAAAGTCCACAGCCGATCAAATTTTCACACTCCCGCAGATCCTGGTAAAAACACAAGAATTCCAAATCGATACCCACCATCATCGATTTCAAAGCCGCATGGGACAGCATTTTAGAGACGAACTATACAGAGCCGTGTCGAGTTTTGGTATAGTTTTGGTGTGCGTCTGTGCAGAATGACGATGAAGAAATCTCGCTGCTGTATCAGGTTCGATGTCGTACGACTTCTTCAATTTGGTAATTGAAAGGATTGTGCAAAACTCCCGAGCCAACTACAGAGGCACAATTTTCCAAAAGTCGGTGCCTACGGTAACAATATTGACATTATTGGTAGGACTCAACGTGATGTCATAGCCACGTTTGCTAGTATAGAGCCGGAAGCGAATAAAATGGGCTTAGCAGTAAATGAGGTGTAGACGTGCAGTCAACACGACAGGACACACAACATCAACGAATTGGACAGAACGTCACCATTGACAGATATAACTTTGAGGTAGTACGGGACTTTGTGTACCTCGCCTCCGCTATCAACTATAATAACAACATGTCGTCAGAAATTAAACGAAGAATTACTGTTGCCAAAAGCTGTGTCTTCGGGATAGGAAGGTAATTAATAGTCAAGCCCTCACTCGAAATACTGAGGAGATCCTATCTTAGTATCTGATCATCCCAGTCCTGGTTTACGGCGCTGGAGCTTGGACCTTATCAAAAGCGGATGAAGAAATCCTTGGTCGATTCGAGAGGAAAATTCTACGAAAAATCTTCGGTCCCGTTTGCGTTGACGGGCTATGAAGACGAGGATTCAACCAGGAACTATACGAGCTGTACAGCGACACGCCTTTGGTCAAACAACGTTTCAGATGGCTAGGACATGTAGAACAAATGAAACCCTATACTCCAGCTCGGAGAGTTTTCGATTCCCAGCCAGACGTCGGACGCCGTAGTGGAAGACCTCGGCTTAAGTGGCGCGCACAACATCAACGAACTTGGAGTGCGCAACTGGAGGCAGTTAGCTACGGACCGCGCGGGTCGATGACGAACAGTTTTCGCTGCCAGGCAGAACTATCTATCCAATATTGGCCGAGCTGCGGATCATCATCCAACCAGTGGAGATGATTTGGTAGGTAAGGCTTACTTACTTGCTTTACTTTTGATGACGCTTACAGTCTGGGTTGGACCACGGCCTTAACCAACAAGCGCCTCCAGTCAGCTCGGTCCTTAGCTAGCTGCCTCCAGTTTCGCACACTAAGTTGGTTGAGATCATTCTCCAATTATTGGCATCACCTGAGGTGTGGTCTTCCTATGCTGGATTGTCCGTCCGGGGTGAACTCAAACACATGACTGGCTGGGTCGATGGTGTTCATACGTTTCATGTGTTCCAGTCATCTCAGCTGCTGAATTCGAAGCCTTTTGACCAGGTTGACGTCGCTGTAAAGCCTGTAGAGTTCGTCGTTGAATCTTTGCCTCCGCACTGCATCGATACAAACTGGACCGAATATCACGCGAAGAATCTTCCTGGGATGATGAGCGTCTTATACATAATCTACTTGGTTTTTTGAGAGAGAGCTTTACTTCTTAGATGGCTTCCAAGCCTAGAAAAATAGCGATTGGCGAGACTAATTCTTCGCTTGATCTCTTGACTGATGTGACTTTGCGTGGTAACCGCGGAACCTAGGTAGAAAAAATCCTTGTCGACTTCGAAATAATTGCCGACTTTGACGGAGCAGCGAGACTTCTTCAACGTTATCCTGCCAAGGCGGACGAATTTGGTAAGTATGCCGAAACTTAAGATGGCTTTATACAGCTCGTCTCTATATTGACTATCACAGGCGACTTTAAAATCGATGAATAGATTGTGGGAACGACATGAAACACCTGGGTGTGAAGATCTGATCGCCCCGCCGCTATCCGACAGTCGGTTCCACAGCTCTCCTTTCCGACCTTGGCGTTAAAATCGCCTATGACGATTTTGACGTCGTACTTCGGGCACTCCTCGTAAGTTTTCTCAAGGAGGTCGTAGAAGCTTGCTTTGGTTCCACAATTTTTCTTCTCTGTGTCGGCGTTAGCGCATTTCAATTTTTGAATTCGGCCCTTATTCGAATTGTGACCAGGCGTTCGATTACATTTCTGAAGTCTATGACTTCTTGCTTAAGTCTTCCTTCGATCACAAATCCACATGCAATTAATTAATGACTCTGCTCCTTGCGACACTCACCGTAGTAGATATCACAGTTTTTAATCTTCCATCGGTGACTGCAATGTCTGTCTTGTTGAAGTCCAGGGTCTTCGCAAGTTATATGGCTGCACGTGGTCCGTTTAGAGTCCGGACATTCCATGTGCAGATCCGAAGGTTATTGTCCTTATTTCGTTTGCTGAGGTCGTCAACGTTGAAATCATCTATATCCGAGGCTTGTGGTTGTTTCAGAATAATTATTTTTGTCCGTGGTAGAGAAGTCACCCCAAACGCGCAACCTCAAACCTGGAGGGTCACTTCCTTACTTCGCGGGCTCCCGTTGATGGTCCCTGCCTTACACAAGATAGCCTTCCATTCTCTTCGATCCTTGGTACGTTGCTTTCAGTTATTTAGTCTAAGGGCCTTTGAATCCGCGATAGCTTGACCCGTAAACCGGAGGTTCGGTCTTTTGTATCACCTTGCAGGCTGGGACTTTAATATTCTTTTGGCCCAGAGAAGTCTAGCTTATAAAGTTCGCGATTGTATTTTCTTCACCATTCGCTTTCCTCGCATACTGGGCCAAAAATTCGACAAAGAAGTTTTCTATCGAAAATGCCTGATATTTGCTTCGCTTTCCTGCATATTGTCCAGCACTCGGCGCAGTAAAGTAGGAATGGTAGGATTTGGCCCGGTAGAGCAAAGATTTATCTTTTAGGTTAAGAGCTTTGACCCATTTGGAGTAGTTATTCCAGAAGATCTAGCTGTTGTCGCTAGCCATAGCTCTTTTGGCTTGCCTTCGAATAAATTTATGAGAATTATATTCCACTGTGATCACACCGCACAAATATTCCACCGAACCGAATTGAAGTTCGACTTCGATTGAGTTTTACAGTGTGACCACATATAATATTCCACTTGTGGAAAATTTTAAAGCTGGTTTGGTAAAGTGGAGCTACAGCCTGGAATCAACCAAATTAAGTCCATTTTTGGCATCGAATGTGTCGGTGAGGTCATTTCCGACCCTGGTGGAAAATTCTCTCTCGTCATTCTACTAACGGACGGACGAGTTTTGGCGGTATACAAAAACTAGACATGGGTCGGTCTGTATAGTTCGTCCCTATAAATGCTGTCGTATGCGTCTTTGAAATCGATGAATAGATGTTGGGTATCCATTTGGACTTCTTGGGTTGTTTCCGGGATCTGCAGATTTGATCGGTTATGGACTTTCCTGGCCTAAAACCACACTGATAAGGGCCGATCAGGTTGTTGGTAAACGGTTTCAGGCGTTAACATATTACGGCAGATAGGATTTCGTAGGCGATGTTGAGGAGACTTATGCCTCTGTAGTTGGCGCAGTTCAGAGGTTCTCCTCTTTTGTGGAACGGGCAAATGTGGCTGAAGTTCCATTCTCCAGGCATACTTTCTTCCTACCAGGCCTTGTAGGCATCGTTCTTGGCTGCGAGCATCTGTCGGCATTCCTCATCAAACCAAGGTTTTCTTGTTGGTGGGCGCGAGAAACCTAGCACATAAGTTGCGGCTGATCTAATGACTTGTTGGGATCGTTGCCATAGTTCTTCGACATTCGATGCTGGTGGTATGGTGTTAATCGAGAGGTTTAGTGATACGCGTTGCGCGAAGGTCTTGGCGTTCTCTTGCGATTGCAGTCCTTCGACATTACATTTTTTTACAGCATTTCTGGATTGTTGTGGCGTGGTGGATATCCGCATTCTAACCTTGGCTGCAACAAGGTAGTGGTCCGAGTCGATGTTAGCTCCTCGGAATCCAAAATACTGGATGCGTGCCTCTTGTCTATCGCTATGTGATCATATTTGACTGACCGTTCGTTGATCTGAAGACCGCCATGTCCCCTTATGGATATCGAGGTGGGGCAACCGTGTGCTGGCCTTAGTGGCAATCCGTTCCGTCGCAAAGTCAATTAGCCTAAGTCCATTACCAGACGTGTTGTCGTGTAGGCTATGGTTTCCGACAATACTGCTAAAGATGTCTTCTCTCCCTACCTTTGCGTTAAAATCTCCCAGCACGATTTTAACATCGTACTTCGGTAGTCGCTCATAGGTTTTGTCAAGGAGCTCATAGAAGCAGTCCTTAGCTACATATATCAGCTTTTTCCTCCGTTGGGGCGTGAGCTCATATAACGCTTGTGTTGGCAAATTTGGCCTTGATGCGGATTGTTATAATGCGTTCGCTAATATATTGGAAACATAAGGCTTCTTGCCTAAGTCTGGCACTTATAACAAATCCGCATCCGAACAGTCGTTGTTTCTGCCCAATATAGCACGGTCCGTAGTAGATGTCACAGTTTTTCATCCTCTTTTTACCCGGCCCATCCCATCGTATTTCCTGGATGGCAGTAATATCTGCCTTGTAGCAGTTTAGGGCTTCCCCTAGTTGTTCGCTTGCACCTCTCCTGTTTAATGTTCTCACATTCCAGGTGCAGATACGAACGTCGTTGTCCTTTTTTCGTTTAGCCGTGTCGTCAACAATAATATCAGTCCTTTCCGAGGCTTTTGGTTGCTTCGTAACCGTTAGATTTTTCCATGATTGGGTAGTTAACCCAAACACAACCCCCAACCTGGAGGGCCAGTTCCAATTTATTAGATACCTTTAGGACACTAGCCCATCAGTATCCGCTACGGGATTGAGCGCTGCCGTTGGCCTTTCGGTTCATCCGCCACCATCTCTGTTCAAGGAGCCTGACTAACCCTTGAAATTCCTAGACAACCTGTTGTCCGAATATGTCGAAGCAGCTTGTCTAGGTTCGCTTGGGACAGTAGGCCGGGTATTCATTCCGTGCCATTCTGACCTGCCTGTTTATAGTGTTGATGTTTCGTCGTATTATCAACACTCGTGCTTATCGTATAGCAAGTCAAATCCGGTTGGATGAGACCAGTACCCGATGGTTACCACTTGGAGGTAAAAATAAGCACTTGATGTGTAGTCAGAGTTAAAAGACTGGGCATTGCCAAGTTAAAGCCAATCAGAGTCTACCCTCGTTCTACAACACCCAACCATTTCATCTTTAACCCCGGGAATACCCATCTCCCTGAATACGTCTTCGTTCCTTATGTACCACGGCGCATTGACGATTGAGGTTAAAACTTTGTTTGTAGTTTGTAGAATGTGTAGACTCGTTTTATTGGTACTGATAAAGACGATAAGGTTGTTGGTAAACGGTTTTTGTACACATTACTGCAGAAAGAATGGTGTAGGGCTACGAGGCTAAGCTGCAGGTGAGGACGGGAACAACCATTGAGCTCTATAGGCAGAGAATAGAAAAAAAAGCGCTCGATCGAGGATATAGAGAGGTGCCACTCCAAGAACGATGTTCGATGTTCTCTGTCATTTAATTAAAAATTATAAAAAAAAGTAGTCTACCTTCCCGGCGGACAGCCTGTTACCATCGGGTCCCATCTTCCATATCGTATGTACAGAACAAAATATTTCAGATGAAATCTTTTCTGTTAAAGATCCTTAGATCTCAGTTAGTAACCTTTTTAATATCTTTAATGATATTTACCTGCCGAAACTCCCTAAGGGATTTGACTGAATTGGAATTCGGTATCTTTGTACATTATAAGATGTGAATACATTCGTATTTTTGAAGATTAGACCAACCAATTGTGGACATTTGAATGTGTGAGCAGGTAGTTACTCGAAAATAGCGACTGTTCGATAACAATATGATTAAATCAAATATTCTTATCACCAACAATATTATATGGACACATAAAAAGACTATCAATCGCATTTGATTAGATTTAAGTAGCTACTAGTATGAGTATCTTGTGAGTGAACAAGTACTTGAAGTAGTAAAAAATATTTCGATCCTCGTATATTATAGACATGCAAACAATGTCAACCCTGTATGTATCTTCAAATTCCTCACAAAACTCTGCTTTGGAATGACAAATAAATAATAACAGCAGCTGTACGCTATCTGCCTTGACATCCACAAGCCACAACTTAACAATTATTTGCGATATTCGCACTGATAGTGCGGACAGCACTTCTTTTTTTTCCAAACCGCCCAACCACATGCCACGAATGACGAATGAGATCGTAAAGTATTGTGTGCCAATCTACTCATAAGATACGACCTATTTGATTTTTTGTTTGAGATACAACATTCAACAAAATATTTCAGTCGAAGTCGAACTTCAAGTCGGTTCGGTGGATGTGTGTGTCGTGGGTTGATTAGACGAATTTTGTTTTTTTTTTGTGAGCTAAAATTGTTGTGTGAATTATTTTCTGCGGCTTAATCAATTTTGGAGTGAAAATGAAAGTTTCCGGTTTGACAGGGGCATTGTGCTTTCTTTCGTTTGTATGTTTGCAGTTGAGCAGTAAGTCTAAATTTATTCAACTTTTCAGACATCATTTCCATTTTTTGTAAGTGGTTTTGGGTGGTTACAAATTAGTGAAGACTAAAATTTAAACTCCTTTACTACTGCTGTCCAAAAGCCGAAGCAACTTTACATCTATCGTTCTTAAGAGACAATTTCACACCGCTTTTCTTAACATGTTGACCGGAGGAGAGTTAAGTCGCATCAGTGAAGTGGTCTTTCGACTGGACCACTTCTCGAGATCACATTCAATAACTAGGTGTTTGTCACGGGGTCATATCTTTATGGATAATCCGCTACCATGTCCATCTTATTCTCGTCAAATATAGATTTCCAACCAGTGCTGCCAAATTTGAAAGTGCAGGCCAAGTTCATTTTAAACTTTCACGTCAACCAGTTACATTCGAACTTTGTGCATTTTTGTCTGTCGGTGTCCATACGCTCTAAAGAGTTCTTTGAACAGGTCGGTCAAAGGACGGCTCCTAAAATGGTTGGTCAAATTTTGGTCTCCATAGCCCGTCAATGTGACGTTTCGCTCAAAACGACCAAGGATTTCATAAATCTTTTAATATGGTCCATGCTTGGGCGCCATAGAGCAGGATGATCATTGTCTTGTATGTATATGATTAGTAGTTCGATTAAGGTCTTCGTAAGCTACCTTCTAAACCTGAAGAAACAGCGATGGAAAAGAGTAATTCTTCGTTTTATATCTGAAGATATGTTGTTGTCGGAGTTATTAGTGGAGCCGAGATAGACAAAGTCCCGTACTACCTCAAGGTTGTATCTGACAATGGTGAAGTTCTGTCCAATTCATCGATGTTATGTATCCTTTCGTTAAGATAGGATATATTTCAGTTTTCGAGTATAAACTGCTTCTCCGATGTTTTCGCTTCCTTCTCTATAACATTACCAAACGTGGCTGGTAAAATCACGTTTAATCCGACTAATGATCTGAAAATAGTCAGCGTATGCTGGTAGTTGCACCGATTAATGGAAGATTTTTCCAATGACGTTGGCTCGGGAGTTTTGCACAACCCTCTCAAGAATGATGTTAATGAGGTCACATGACAGTGCGTCGTACCAAAGGGTATAGAACTACATAGAGTGCGCATCTCATACAACGAATATTTTCTATGTGGGGTACTGATTTTGATACCCCAGTGTTCACATTGTTACCACAGCCTTGCTGATGCATACGATCTACGAAATTTCTCCTTCGCACTTAGCGCCCGCGACTAAAACGGCTACCAAATGTTTAGCTGTGATGCGTACTCTATGTAATTCTATACCCTTTGGTCTAACTTACTAACTTAAGTGGCGCTACAGTCCGGAATAAACCTGAGCCTCAACCAACATGCCTCTACAATTAGCCTGGTCCTTAGCTAACTGCCCCCAGTTGCGCACTTCAAGTTCGTTGAGGTCTGTTGCTACTTGTGTGCTCCACTTAAGGCGAGGTCTTCCTCTACTGCGTCCGACGTCTGGCTGGGAATCGAAGACTCTGCGAGCCGGAGTATTGGTGTCCATTCGTTCTACATGTCCTAGCCATCTTCAACGTCAAATGCGGAGTTTTTTGACCAGGTGCATGTCGCTGTACAGCTCGTATAGTTCTTGGTTGAATCTTCGTCTCCATAGCCCGTCAACGCAAACGGGACCGAAGATTTTTCAAAGAGTTTTTCTCTCGAATCGACCAAGGATTTCTTCATCCGCTATTGAGAATGTCCATGCTTCAGCACCGAGAGCAGGACTCGGATGATCAGGGTCTTATATAAGATCTCCTTAGTAGTTCGAGTGAGGGCTTTACTACTGAATTGCCTTCTTAGCCCGAAGAAACAGCGGTTGGCAAGAGTAATTCTTCGTATAATTTCTGACGAGATGTTGTTGTCAGAGTTAATAGCGGAGCCGAGACAGATAAAGTCCCGTACTACCTCAAAGTTATATCTGTCAATGGTGACGTTCTGTCCAAATCGTCGATGTTGTGTGTCCTTTCGTGTTGACAGCACATACTTCGTCTTGCCCTCATGTACTGCTAAACCCATTTTTGCCGCTTCCTTCTCTATACTAGCTAACGTGGCTATGACATCACGTTGGGTCCTACCAATGATGTCAATATCGCCGGCATATGCTAGTAGTTGTACCAATTTTCGGAAAATTGTTTCTCTGGTGTTAGCTCGTGAGTTTTTCACAATCCTCTCAAGAATCAGATTGAAGAAGTCACATGGCGGCGCATCGCCTTGCCTAAATCTTTTTTTGGTATCGAATGTGTCAGTGAGGTCGTTTCCGACCTAGATGGAGCAGCGAGAATTCTCCATCGTCATCCTACACAAACGGACGAGTTTGGGCGGTATACCAAAACTAGACATGGCTCTGTATAGTTCGTCTCTATAAATGCAGTCGTATGCGGCTTTGAAATCGATGAATAGGTGGTGGGTATCCATTTGGACTTCTTGGGTTTTTTCCAGGATCTGCCGAAGTTTGAAAATTTTATCGGTTGTGGACTTTCCTGGCCAAAAATTACACTGATAAGGGCCGATCAGGTTGTTTGTAAACAGTTTCAGGCGTTCACATATTACGGCAGATAGGATTTCGTAGGCGATGTTGAGGAGACTTATGCCTCTGTAGTTGGCGCAGTTCTGAGGTTCTCCTTTTTTGTGGATCGGGCAAACGATGCTGAGGTTCCATTCTTCAGGTATACTTTCTTGCGACCAGATTTGGCTTATGAGTTGGTGGATGTTACTTACCAAGTCATATCCGCCGGCTGTATAAAGCTCGGACGGTAGGCCGTCAATTCCGGCAGCCTTATTAAGCTTTAGTTTAGATGTTGCTATCCTCACTTCACTCAGGTCGGGTGGTTGGCAGTTTTCGCTGTCGGTACCCATATTTATTGATTCGTTCTGCCTGACAGCGGAATGTTGTTCGTCATCGACGTTTAAAAGTCTGCAGAAGTGGTTCTTCCATATCCTCAGCATAGACTCTGTCTCAACTACGATATTTACTTCTTCATCTCGACAGGATTCTGTTCGAGCCTTGTATCCTTGGCTTTGACGTTTTACACTTTGGTAAAACTTGCGAACATCTTTCCTGGAGTGGCACCTCTCTATATCCTCGATCGCGCGATTTTCTTCCTCTTTTTCTTCTTTCTAAAAAGCCGATGTTCTTCCCCTCTTCACTGCTTATAGAGCTCAACGGCAGCTCTCGTCTTCACCTGCAGCTTAGCCTTGTAGGCCTCGTTCTTGGCTGCGAGCATCTGTCGGCATTCCTCATCAAACCAGGGGTTTGTTGCTGGTGGGTGCGAGAAACCAAGCACATCAGTTGCGGCTGATCTAATGGCTTGTTGGCATCGTTGTCATTCTCCGGCATTCGATGCTGGTGGTATGGTTTTAATCGATAGGTTTAGGGATACACATTTTGCTAAGTCCCTGGCGGTCTCTTGCGATTGCAGTATTTCGACATTCATTTTTTTT
The DNA here is from genome assembly GCA_949824845.1 of Rhingia rostrata. Lineage (NCBI taxonomy): Eukaryota > Metazoa > Arthropoda > Insecta > Diptera > Syrphidae > Rhingia > Rhingia rostrata. Next base: position 40,662,033 of record OX463756.1, on the reverse strand, counting down.
TACAGTATTTCGGTATTGTTGTGGCGTGGTGGCTATCCGCATTCTAACCTTGGCTGCAACAAGGTATTTGTCCGAGTCGATGTCAGCTCCTCGGAATGTTCGGACATCCAAAATACTGGATGCGTGCCTCTTCTCTATCGCTTTGTGATCAAATTGATTGACCGTTCTTTGATCTGAAGACCGCCAATGTCCCCTTATGGATATCGAGGTGAGGAAACCGTGTGCTGGCTATAGTGGCATTTCGTTCCATAACGAAGTCAATTAGCCTAAGTCCATTACCAGACGTGTTGTGGTGTAGGCTATGGTTTCCGACAATACTGCTAAAGATGTCTTCTCTTACTACCTTTTCGTTAAAATCTCCCAACACGATTTTAACATCGTACTTCGGTAGTCGCTCATAGGTTTTGTCAAGGAGCTCATAGAAGCAGTCCTTAGCTATGCCATCTTTGTCCTCCGTTGGGGCGTGAGCTCATATAATGCTTGTGTTGGCAAATTTGGCCTTGATGCGGATTGTTATAATGCGTTCGCTAATGTCGTGGAAACATAAGACTTCTTGCCTAAGTCTGGCACTTATAACAAATCCGCATCAGAAAAGTCGCTGTTTCTGCTCACTATGACACGTTCCGTAGTAGATGTCACAGTTTTTCATCCTCTTTTTGCCCGGCCCATCCCATCGAATTTCCTGGATGGCAGTAATGTCTGCTTTGTAGCAGCTTAGGACTTCCGCTAGTTATTCGCTTGCACCTCTCCTGTTTAATGTTCTCACATCCCAGGTGCAGATACGAACGTCGTTGTCCTTTTTTCGTTTAGCCGTGTCGTCAACAATAATATCAGTCCTTTCCAAGGCTATTGGTTGCATCGTAACAATGTTTTTTTAAATGGGTGGGTAGTTAACCCAAAGCACAACCCCCAAACCTGGAGGGCCAGTTCCAATTTATTAGATACCTTTAGGACACGGGGCCATCAGTATCCACTACGGGATTGAGCGCTGTCGTTGGCCTTTCGGTTCATCCGCCACCATCTCTGTTCAAGGGGCCTGACTAACCCTTGAAATTCCTAGACAACCTGTTGTCCGAATATGTTGAAGCAGCTTGTTTAGGTTCGCCTGGGACAGCAGGCCGGGTATTCATTCCGTGCCATTCTGACCTGGCTGTTTATAGTGTTCAAGTCACGTCAAGTTCGTTTGCTATTTTCGGAATTGCCAATCATTTCAGGAACATAATTTCTAAATAAAACCTTAACATCAATATTTAAATAAAAAAATTAACGCAAAACCTCTTCAAAATCAATTTAAGCAAAATCTATAAATATCCCCCCTACTTTATTTTAGCTGCAGCCACTACTCCATGTGCACTGCGTGCTTCTTCATATGGATTCGTTTGCGTATGCAATACCACGTATTGCGACTATCTGGATCCGGTGAATCCCGCTGGTACAGATGAGTTTGTCCTAATCTCGTCGAGCAAAGTGAGTATACTGTTGCAACGTAGGTGGTTCTTTTATCCCACTGAAATGCAATTATATGCAAGACTTGCCCACTCGTGCCGGGATATGTATGTATACGTATACGTATACGAACTAAAAAAAAAGGACCCATTGCTATGGTTTATGTTAATATCGGGACCAGAACTGTTGATTAGAATTTCCATTTTTGCTTTAGAATGGTCTGCGGTTTTCCACAACTGAGGGTAAATTTTCGGATGGTACTGTGGTGGTGAAGGACTACGCAGAAGATAGTGAGGACTCGTTTCAACCTGTGGTAGTGCTGGTCGAAGCGGACCGCAGCTTTGCGAATTTTTTAGCAGCAGGTTTGTAACTAATTGTTGAAAAGGCGAATTAATTTATTGAATTTTTTTTTTTTTTTGGATTTTAGATGCTAAATCGAAAAGGTCATCAATGGTAAAGATTGACAGAAGTAAGACATTCCAAAAGATTGAAGGATTTGGTGGAGCATTTACTGGATCAGTGTCATATCTTTTGGAAAAGCTACCAGAACAGCTGCAAGATGCACTGTACAAGTAAGTTAAATGCAATTTTTAAGAGTGCTAGGGTAGGAAGGTAGAAGAGGGGGTTTATCGGTAGAACGACTCGTGTGACCTTTATTGTGATGATTGTTGTGGATATGATGCAGGCGGTCTCTTGATCCAGCCTGTGAGGTAAGAAAACGGACAAGATCTTGTATTCTGTTACCCGAGATGTCTTTAAGGTTGTCGAGGAATATTTGGTCTAACGCCGGCAATCTGGCTTTTGCTAGTGCCGGACATTTGCAGATGAAATGGGAGAGGGTTTCTCTCGCATTTGTGTTCCCTCAACTGTGGCATTAAGGTTTGTATGGGACCCCTAGTTTGGCCGCATGGTCTCCAATTAGCCAGTGCCCCATGACTATGGCTGTTATTCTTGCGATATCTGGGAGGGTCCTGTTTAATAGAGCGTTTGTTCTGTTCTTGTCGTAGGAAGGCCATATCGTCCTCGAGATGACGCAATTTGTTAATCTTCTCCATTTGGAGTCGGCCTTCTTCAGAAAGTATGAGTTTATTTGTCTCTTAACCGGATACGGACCCTTGCCAGAAGTTAGCCGTGAAGAGCTCAGCATGACTGGCCAGCTCGTCTGCACGCTCGTTTAAGTGTCACTGTGCCCTGGAACCCAGAAAAGTGTGACCCTGACGCGTTCGCCAAGGTGGGCAAGTTCGTTCCGGAATTCTTGAATCAATTTGGATATGGTAGCCGAATTGATGGCCTTTATGGTCGGTTGGCTATCTTGGCAAGCCTCTCGGATAGCCAGTAGTTCCGACTGTAATACGCTGGCGAAATCCGGTAGGCGGTATGCATCTGCCATTTTCGGTGATTCCACGCAGACTCCGGACCCAACACCACAGTTCATCTTAGGATCCGTCGGTGTAGACGACCGTATCGAAATCTATTACTACTTCGTTCCTCTTCCACTGAACACTGGTAGGAAATCCTACGTTAAAGCATTTCTTAAAGCTTAGTATGGGTGTTATGTAGTCTGTTCACTGTTGGAAACGTAACCAATCCGTTTTTTCACTAGTCCAGGTTTTACTGTGGCCATACGGCCTTGCAATTCAGCACCTTGACTCCTTTAGCCTTACTGAGCTGCATAAAGCGTTAAACGTCCAATGCGGAGCCTTTTTGATCAGGGATATGTCGCTGTTCAGCTCGTTTAGTTCTTGGTTGAATCTTGGTCTCCATAGGCCGTCAACGCAAACGGGACCAAACATTTTTCGAGCAATTCGCCAACTCCTCCAACGCTTTGCAGGCATTTTCCCAAAATTGCTTTTCAATATTTTAACATTGTCAGGTCAAGCATGTACCTTCCAATTTCGTTATCAGTTTAAAGGCTGACATTAGGTTATGTTAGGTTTTAGTGGCGCCACGCGATGCGGTGCACACTTAGACCATAAAGGTCCATTGTGGTACCCCGTGGATCTGTCTATATATTTGTTCGCCTAATTGAACCATTCAGAGCCAACTATTAAGCGTACGAGGGTTTTGAGGATTGATGTTAGCCAGCTCATTGTTGAAGGAGTACTCTCCCAGATGAAGTTTTCTTTTTACTGAGAGAGCAAGACAAGAGCATTGAAGGTGAGTAATACTTTCCTCCTCTTCTTCGTTTAAGCAGCTTTTGCAGAAGTCATTGCTGAAGAGGCCTTTTTGCGTGAAGACCTATCGTAAGGACACCGATAATGGTGCTGATGTTTGATCTGTTGTCAAGAAGCAGATGGAGCGCTTCTGGTTAAAGTTAAACCAATGTCGACTGGATATCTGACACGTTGTGACGTTTATCCATCTGCAGTTTTCTTCCTTGATCGCATCCAGTTTGATCTGTAATTGACATGTAGCGAGGGGCATACCTATAATATCTCCTGGCAGTAGAATATCAAGGGTTGTGCTCTGTTTGGCAAGCTCATCTGCCTTGCAATTCCCTGGTATGTCTCTGTAGCCCGGCACACAAAAGAGGTGAAGAAACAGTCGGCATTCGTGGGTTGATTTCGAATTGAACGAGATTGCTTCCAGGGAGTTGACTACTGCTTAGCTGTCAATGAAGGTGCTAATATGCATCGTGGTTATTGCATTCCTTTTCAGCCAGGACAAGGCTTCTTTGATTGCCATGTTTTCCGCCTAGAAAATGCTACAATGGTCGGGAAGGCGAAAGGATGTGCTTAGAGTAAGCATCTCGGAGAAAACACCTACACCCACTCCAGATTCTGTTTTGGACCCATCCATGTTGATGTGAATTCGTGAATCCGACTCCCATTCAAGGCGACTGGAAACGGTTGTCCTGAGGTTATTCTTAAAACTGAATTGGGTAGTGGTGTGGTGGGTGTTTTGTGTAATGTTAAGGTGATTCTTTGTGAATCTTTGTGTGTTCACCCTGATTGGGTGTCAATTGTGACGAGGCTGTCAGTATCAAAACTTCACAAGCGGCGGCGTAGATACCTAAGGGAACAAGATGTAGGATAGCATCTAGAGCTTCGGAGGGGATTGTTCTAAGAGCTCCACTCATACATATGCAAAACATCTTTCAACTTTATCTAGTAGGTTGCTATTGGAGGCTGTTTCTAGAGCCGTCCATTAGACTAAGACACCATTCACGAGAACGGTCTTATCATAGACACGTTAAGCCAGAATGAGATATATGGTTGCATACCCCATTTCTCTCCGATTCCTTTATACAAGAGTTTAAGGCTGAGGTGGCTTCCTCAACGCGTTCTTGGACGTTGGCCTTCCAGTTCAGTTTCTTATCCAAAACCAGACCCAGGTAATTGGATTCTGCGAACTTGAGACCGACGCGATTCATTTTTCGGAGGGTCAATGTGCGGGTTTTTATATTTCCTGCTGAAAAGATTCGGTTTTTTGAGAGTTCGCGCCAAGTCCACATTTGGCGGTCCAGTTAGAGAGTACATAGAGGCTTTTTTGTAATAGATCTCTAATGGTATTTCCTTGATTCAGCTATTGCCACGTCACCTGCGTAGGCAATCACTTTGCATCCCTCTCTTTCTAGATTTACTAGTAGCTTGTTCGCCACTAGGTTCCAGAGAAGAGCAGCCAGGACACCCCCTTGTGGGATGCCACAGCTAACAGATCTGCTTGCAGATGAGATGCCAGGATTAGTGTTTGTAATTCTGCCTATGAGTAGCTGACTTATTAGCACTCCAAGCAAGTCATCAACATTTAAATCCGAGAGTGCATTAGTAAAGCCAACCATAATATACTTCCTTAGTCTTAGCAAGTTTTCAATTATATCGAGTTTTTCAACAGGGACGCTACAAAAGTTGAGCGACAGGGACAGCAAACGACGCCATATTTCTTGCCGCTCTTTTGACATTTCTCTTCAGTAAGGTTTGCCATTTCTTGATGGAAAGATATACGATCCAACAACGAGTCGAAATTATTAAAATTTACAACCGAAATTCGGAGTTAGTGGCCTCAACGTTAAGAGCGCTACGTCCAATTTGTGGTCGTCATAATCGTCCTAGCAGATCAACAATTGAGCGTCTAGTGGGAAAACTTGAATCCACAGGCACAGTACAAAATGTTCCCGTGCCAGTGAGACAAAGAACTGCTCGTAGTGTCGAGAATATTGCTGCCGCTGAGGCTTCAGTTGAAGAAAGCCCAAATGTGTCTCTCACACATCGTTTTCAAGCGTTGGCCATCTTTGTGACGTCGTTGTGGCGAATTTTGCGAAAAGATCTTGGCCTACATCCTTACAAGATTAAATTGACGCAAGAACTGAAGCCGCTTGACCACCAGAAGCGTCGTATGTTCGTGAATTGGGCTGAGCAACAACTTGAAAATGATTCGGATTTTCATCGAAAAATCATCTTCAGCGATGAGGCTCATTTCTGGCTGAATGGCTTCGTCAATAAACAAAATATGCGGTGTTGGTCAGGCAGCAATCCACACGTACTCCATGAGTCATCATTGCATCCCGAAAAAATTACGGTTTGGTGTGGTTTATGAACCGGCGGCGTCATTGGGCCGTACTTCTTCCGTGATGTTCAAGACCGGCACGTTACTGTGAATGGGAATCGCTAGCGTTCAATGATAACCGAATATTTTTGGCCCCAAATCGGATGATATGGACTAGGAGGACATGTGGTTCCAACAGAACGACGCCACAAGCCACACAGCGAATGACACAATCAATTTATTGGAAACCAAGTTTGGAGAACGGGTTATCTCACGAAATGGTCCAGTCGCTTGGCCGCCTCGGTCGTGCGATTTGACGCCGTAAGACTATTTCCTGTGGGGCTACGTCAAGTCTATGGTCTATGCCAACAAGCCAGCGACGATTGATGAACTTCGTACGAATATCGAACGTGAAATTGCAGCAGTATCGGCCGATTTATGCTTGAAAACCGTCGAAAATTGGGTTCAGCGCCTGCAAGCTTACCCGTGGTGGCCATGCAAAAAAAAATCGATTTCCATACATAATGGCATCGAGCTTACTTTCACAGGAATAAAAAATTTCATTGATATCCAAAACCGTTTTTGTTTTATTTAAAAAAAAAACTTTTGTAGCGCTCTTATTGAAAAACCCTCTACGTACCAGTGATTGAAGGCTGACTAATCCTGAAAATATATCTTAAGATCTGACTTAAGTCCATGAAAAATGGCGCACGCGCTTATTATGTCTGTCTTAACAAAATAATGATTTTATATTATCCAACAGGTCCTACTACTCGCAGGAGGGAATCGCCTACAACATGATGCGAATGTCCATTGGAGGCTGTGACTTTGATCTATCACCCTGGGCATACAATGAAGAGCCAGAAAATGATGCCGATCTTACTGGTTTCACAGAACTAGATTCTCGCGATGAAAAAAAGGTTTGTCAAGCCACAAAACGCAATTCTAACAAGTAATCCCAAACATCCAATTCTCGTTATATTTAGATTGATCAAATGGAACGCCTTAAGACCGTCGCAAACATAGATAACATCAAAATCATGGGTGCCGCATGGAGCCCACCCAAATGGATGAAAACCAACAACAAATGGACGGGCTATGGTTATCTCAAAAAGGAGTACTACCAAACCTGGGCAAACTATCATCTTAAGTGAGTACAAATAGTATACCAATCCCCGCCAATGATTTACCACCGGTACATCTTAATGCAGGGTGAACTACATCCACCTTATAAACTCTCGATTAGCTGTGACCCTTTAATGGGCGTCATTAGGCGCTTTCGATCCATATAGCTTCTATTCCTATCTTCGCTTTTCTCCGAATTGCTTCCAATTTAAATCCCACGTCTTTACATATTTTCTCGTTCCACGAATTCATCTTCATCTGCTGGGCGGGCTGGGTGCACACACTTGAAGATTTCTCGAACTAATGGATGCTAAAAATATGCCGATTTGGGCCATCTCGACGGGCAATGAGCCATTGAATGGAGTTATTGGATGGTTCTTCGTACGCTTTATGAGCCTTGGGTGGATACCGACCAATCAAGTTAGTTTATGGAGTCAATTAATTGCACGTCCCGTGCGGTATTTGTGTACACCTCGATTGAGAGATCTTCCCTTCTAGGCTGTTTGGTTGGCGGATAATTTGGGACCGACAATTCGAAATTCCAAATTCAGCGATGTGAAAATTTTCAGCAACGATGATCAGCGTTACACCTTTCCAACGTGGTTCAAGGCGGTAAGTGATGGAAGGGGGTGAAATCATCACACACCTGTAATAACTTTTTCTCATTCTAGATGAAAGCAGCGAAAAAGGCATCTGTTGACTACATCGACGGATTAGCAGTGCATTGGTATTGGGACGACTTTGTCGGGCCGAGTGTGATCGATGAAGTTCACGAAATGTTTCCCGACAAGATGATCATGAACACCGAGTCGTGTGTGGGTGACAAGCCTCTGACAACACATGGTGTTGAATTAGGTTCATGGACACGCGGTGAGAAGTATGCCCGATCATATTTGCAGGATCTGCAGCATTCCTTCAACGGCTACATCGACTGGAATATCATTTTGGATGAACAGGGTGGACCTAATTATGTGGACAATTTCGTAGACGCTCCTGTCATTGTGAACGCCACCAGTAAGTTATAAAGTGATAATCATCTGCCGCGTCTAAATCATGGCCATGTGTGTGTGTGTTTTTTTTTTTCAACTCCCAGGTGGGGAAGAGTTTTACAAGCAACCGATATACTATGCCATAGGGCATTTCTCAAAATTCATTCCCGAGGGATCGATCAGGATTGCAGCAGAACGTTCGAATGTAAACATTGACACAGTCGCATTTCAACGCCCCGATGGCGCAATCAGCGTGGTACTCTTTAATAGGTGAGCTGTACTACAAGATGTCTTACTTTGGGCAACCCCTGTCTTGGGGGGTAATTTACGAGCGCGACACGTTGCACCGACAACGTCTTTACTATCCGGAGAATTTATCTTCGAATAAGTAGCGCTCGTAAAAATTGCATAAACCCACAAAGTGCCGGGATGTACAAACTAATTGGTTTTATAGGCTACCACCGTGGAACGTGCGCGATCGCCTGCAATTGTGATCCCGCCGATCTAAGGACTCTTCAGATTCTAATGATATGATTCTTCGTTTCTTTGCAGCGGCAAGGCAGCGGTCGATGTTACATTGGCGGACAGCATTCGGGGCAACATTGTGATTAGTATACCCGAGCGATCGGTACACACGATCGTCTATAATTGAGTCGGAGGCGGAGCAGGAGGACCTAGATGCTCGCTCATACATACACTATGTGTGTTAATTGAAATAAGTTTTACGACTGCAACAAACTAATGTGTTACGATGTAATTTTGAAAATAAAATTTTTGTATTTCACTTGTATCTGTTCCGCGTTCAGTGAAAGGGGTTGCTCTTGGCGGCGATCTAAATTTAATTTAATTAGCTAAGAGCTATGTTCGTGGGGACTATGTGTGCGATATTCAATTAAAATGTGATTTGCTATCGTCGTGTGGCATTTTAATAAATTTTTGGAATATTTACGAGAGCACTAAACGTGGGTTTTAGTATACTTTTGGGTGCAACATTGTGTGCAAATTGATGCAAGCGATGTCGTCATTAGACGCCTTTTTGCGCTGCTTTAATTTAGAATGAGAAAAAAAATATAAGGGGTGAAGATATGGCTAGGAAGACTTGTGAATGAGGATGGGGAGGATTTTTTCACTTCAATTAGTAAGCCTATCCTATATGGCTAGGGAATCATTAATTTGATGTTAACATCTAGTGAATCCGCTTTGAAAACTTTACGCCATCATATCTGCAAACTCGTCTGTATATCTACAAGCTTTTTGCTGAGCAGAACAATGGAATTAGAGCAAAACAACTGAATCAGTAGGAACAGATGGTGATCGCCAGCAAAGGTCACGAAATGACTATACCCAGATATAGTAACAGCGATCCAAAGCTTTGGCCTTTCAAATGGTAGGCAATGCGATTAAATGGAAATGAAAGCAGTTTTACACAGATGATGTCTACTCACTCTGAATCTCAGGCCTTTAGGTACGTGGTACATCGATCACATAGATTCAGGTCTAACGCCTTTGTTAAGTCTTGTTAAGACAGAGGCACCTCTGTCTCTCCTATATGTCATCCGAAGAATTTTCATTACGGATTCAACGGGATGACTTTTAGGCTGTTCATATGATATGACGGTGGTGGGGAAGTCGTGGTTATTGGATACTGGCAGCACCGTGCCTTAGGGGCTTTATGGCCCAGGTCGAGGTTCTTCACTTTGTGTAAGTTACTTATTCACCGAAACATAAAGTGTTATAAAGCCTCGGTATATCTGCACCTGAAATCTTAGCACACTTACCAGAAGAGCTACAGTTGAAAAATTAGCTCTAAGCGGCTACAAAAAACAAGATATAGATGATATGGGCTGGCCAAAAGTAGGATGAAAATCTGGCATTATAATATCCCGTATGTTAGAAGTATTGCATACAGCTTTCGGTTGCTGTCGACTCATGGCTGGGTACTTGGTATGTGTCGGGAAGCCGATCTGCCTGGTTCCGAGGTATCCCAGTGCTTCTGAACTGAAACTATTTCAGTTCGGAATAACAATAACGACTACACTACCTTCACACTTCATCACTTGAAGTAAAGGGTCTTCCAATAGGGACTTCCGAACTTTGGCAGTTGACAGTCTTATTAGTTATTCGGGCTAAACAAATACGAGCTACCATGCAACGCCTTTCCAGAATGTCACAAACGCTGTTGAAAATCTATACAATTAATCGCAGATTCGGACTCGAAACTGAGTCGACCGTTCGTACGCCATTTGGAAGTGGCGGTTTTCAGTTTTGGCCACTGGTTTAAGGTGCAGAGTTGAAACTGTGCAATCAATCAACATCGCTTGTGCTGTATATAAAACGTATTATCTGGAGAAGTTGAAAACTGCTCATCGAAAAATCATCTTCAGCGATGAAGCCCATTTCTAGATGAACGGGTACGTCAATAAACAAATTTTTTTGGATTTGGGATGATAGGTACTGATCCACATGAGACACAAAAGCGCCCGATGCATTCAAAAAAAAAGTAAATTTTTGGTTGGGTTTTTGGCTTGCATGACGGCCTCATCGATCCATATTTCTTTGAGAACGACCGACGGTGTCTAGTCCATCATCGTTAACGGCGAGCGCCATAGGTTATGGTTACAAACTTCTTTTGGCCGGAATTTTATGACATGAACACCCTTGAACAGAGCTGGTGGCGGATGAACCGAAAAGCCAACGGCAGCGCTCAATCCCATAGTGGATACTGATGGCCCCGTGTCCTAGGGGTATCTAATAAATTGGAACTGGCCCTCCAGGTTGGGGGTTGTGCTTTGGGTTAACTACCCAGCCATGGAAAAATCTAACGGTTACGATGCAACCAATAGCCTCGGAAAGGACTGATATTATTGTTGACGACAAGGCGAAACGAAAAAAGACAACGACGTTCGTATCTGCACCTCGAATGTGAGAACATTAAACAGGAGAGGTGCAAGCGAACAACTAGCGGAAGCCCTAAACTGCTACAAAGCAGACATTACTGCCATCCAGGAAATACCATGGGATGGGCCGGGCAAAAAGAGGATGAAAAACTGTGACATCTACTACGGACCGTGTTATAGTGAGCAGAAACAGCGACTATTCGGATGCGGATTTGTTATAAGTGCCAGACTTAGGCAAGAAGTCTAATGTTTCCAAGACATTAGCGAACGCATTGTAACGATCCGCATCAAGGCCAAATTCGCCAACATTAGTCTTATATGAGCTCACGCCCCAATGGAGGAAAAAGATGATATAGCTAAGGACTGCTTCTATGAGCTCATTGACAAAACCTATGAGCGACTACCGAAGTACGATGTTAAAATCGTGTTGGGAGATTTTAACGCAAAGGTAGGAAGAGAAGACATCTTTAGCAGTATTGCCGGAAACCATAGCCTGCACGACAACACGTCTGGTAACGGACTTAGGCCGATTGACTTCGCTACGGAACGAAATGCTCTTATAGCCTGCACACGGTTTCCTTACCTCGGTATCCATAAGGGGACATGGCGGTCTTCAGATCAACGAACGGTCAGTCAAATTGATCACATAGCGATAGACAAGAGGGACGCATCCAGTATTTTGGATGTCCGAACATTCCGAGGAGCTTACTTCGACTCGGACCACTACCTTGTTGCAGCCAAGGTAAGAATGCGGATACCCATCACGCCAAAACCGTCCATTAGTTCTGTGAAAAAATTTAATGTCGAAAGACTGCAATCGCAAGAGACCGCCAAGACCTTCGCGCAACGCGTATCCGCAAACCTCTCGATTAACACCATACGATCAACATCGAATGTCGAAGAAATATGGCAACGATGCCAACAAGCCATTAGATCAGCCGCAACTGATGTGCTAGGTTTCTCGCGCCCACCAGCAAGAAACCCCTGGTTTGATGAGGAATTCCGACAGATGCTCGCAGCCAAGAACGAGGCCAACAAGGCTAAGCTGCCGTTGAGCGCTATACGCAGAGAAGAAGGGAAGAACACCAGCTTTTCAGAAAGAAGAAAAAAGAGGAAGGAAAGCGCGCGTTCGAGGATGTAGAGAGGTGCCACTCCAGGAAAGATGTTCGCAAGTTTTACCAAAGTGTAAAACGTCAAAACCAAGGATACAAGGCTCAAACACAATCCTGTCGAGATGAACAAGGAAATATCGTAGTTGAGACACAGTCTATGCTGAGGATATGGAAGAACCACTTCTGAAGACTGTTAAGCCGCGATGATGAACAACATTCCGCTGTCATGCAAAACAAATCAATAAATATGGGTACCGACAGCGAAAACTGCCAACCACCCGACCTGAGTGAAGTGAGGATAGCAATATCTAAACCGAAGCTTAATAAGGCTGCCGGAAAAGACGGCCTTCGGTGGCGACTTGGTAAGTAACATCCACCAACTCATAAGCCAAATCTGGTCGGAAGAAAGTATGCCTGAAGAATGGAACCTCAGCATCGTTTGCCCGGTCCACAAAAAAAGAGAACCTCTGAACTGCGCCAAGTACAGAGGCATAAGTCTCCTCAACATCGCCTACGAAATCGTATCTGCAGTAATATGGGAACGCCTGAAACCGTTTACCAACAACCTGGTCGGCCCTCATCAGTGTGGTTCTAGGCCAGGAAAGTCCACAACCGATCAAATCTTCACACTTCGGCAGATCCTGGAAAAAAACCCAAGAAGTCCAAATCGATACCCACCACCTATTCATCGATTTCAAAGTCGCATATGACAGCATCTATAGAGATGAATTATACTGAGCCATGTCTAGTTTTGGTATACCGCCCAAACTCGTCCGTTTGTGTAGGATGACGATGGAGAATTCTCGCTGCTCCATCAGGGTCTGAAACGACCTCACTGACACATTCGATACCAAAAAAGGATTTAGGCAAGGCGAAGCGCTGTCATGTGACTTCTTCAATCTGATTCTTGAGAGGATTGTGCAAAACTCACGAGTCAACACCAGAGGCACAATTTTCCAGAAATCGGTGCAACTACTAGCATACGCCGACGATATTGACATCATTGGTAGGACCCAACGTGGTGTCTGACCACGTTTGCTTGTATTGAGAAGGAAGCGGCAAAAATGGTTTTAGCAGTAAATGAGGGCAAGACGGAGTATATGTTGTCAACACGGAAGGACACACAACATCGACGAATTGGACAGAACGTCACCATTGGCAGATATAACTTTGAGGTAGTACGAGACTTTATCTATCTCGGCTCCGCTATTAACTCTGACAACAACATCTTGTCAGAAATTAAACGAAGAATTACTCTTTCCAACCGCTGTTTCTTCGGGCTAAGTAGGCAATTCAGCAGTAAAGACCTCTCTCGAACTACTAAGGAGATCCCATATAAGACCCCTATCATCCCAGTCCTGCTCTACGCAATCCATATTGGTTGCGGTTGGTTTCTACTTATGCGCGCCACTTAAGGCGAGATCTTCCTCTACTCCGCCCGACGTCTGGCTGGGAATCGAAGACTCTGCGAGCCGGAGTATTAGTGTCCATTCGTTCTACATGTTCTACCAATCTTATTAAACGTCCAATGCAGATTTCTTTTGACCAGGTGCATGTCGCTGTACAGCTTGTATAGTTCTTGGTTGAATATTTTTCTCCACAGCCCGTCAACGCAAACGGAACCGAAGATTTTTCGAAAATGTTCGCTCTTGAACCGACCAAGGATTTCTTCATCCGCCTTTGATTCGGTCCAAGCTTCAGTGCCGTAGAGCAGGACTGGGATGATCAGGGTCTTATATAAGATATCCTCAGTACGTAGAGTAAGCGAATTACTACTAGATTGCCTTCTAAGCCCGAAGAAACAGCGGCAAGAATAATTCTTCGTTTAATCTCTGGCTAGATATAGGTAGACAAGGTAGACAAAGTCCCGCACTACAAGAAAAATTATTCTATGGCGGGTCGTACTGGCAGAGCCCGCCACATTTTTTTGGCAGCGGATGTGTCGGTGAGGTCGTTTCCGATCCGGTTGAAGCAGCAAGAATTCTCCATCGTCATCCTGCACAAACGGACGAGTTTGGGCGATATACTAAAACTGTACATGGCTCAGTATAATTCATCTCTATAGATGCTGTCATATGCGACTTTGAAATCGATGACTAGGTGGTGGGTATCCATTTGGACTTCTTGGGTTTTTTCAAGGATCTGCCGAAGTGTGAAAATTTTATCGGTTGTGGACTTTCCTTGCCAAAAACCACACTGACAAGGTCCGATAAGGATGTTGGTAAACGGTTTCTTTTCCTCGCCGGGTCTCCAGGAATTGGAACTCCTTTTATGCATCTGTGTCCACAAACCAAAAAAAAATCCAAGCTTGTGAAGCGTTGTCAAAAAGAGCCGAATGATCTTCGGCTCTTGGATTTTATTTCGACCTCTTATATGCCTCTGCTACTGCCAACATCTTGGCCTGGGAAGCGCTGCTGCAACCAGGGAGACGAAAAGTGCTGTTTAGCTTTAGTGTTTCGAAAAACAATCCCGTTCCACCGACTGTGTACTTTTTTTAGCAATAAGTTAAGATGGATATGAGTTCGGTGCCAAGATCGTTCCTCTTTCACTCTTTTCTGGTCTTTGAATATCAAAGTGACGCAGCACATAGTTAGAAGATACAGCTGACCCAAGGTATTTCTTTAGAGTGGCATCATGAATTTATTTTAAGGAAATTGAGCTGCCTGATACTTGGTGTACTTTAAGCAGCAGATTCTCGCGGTCTTGGTGTTTGTCATAATGCCGATACAGCACCGATCGCTCGGGCTTCTCTCTCGATAGGTATTCTTCGAATAGTCTTGCATCTAGTAGGTATAATTTTTGAATTGTATTTGAATTTTGGTTTTGAAGGATGGTGTGACAGCCGACTGAATCGTTTCCCTGCTGGTTATGGGGACTGCCTCCACCAACTCAGATAACCCATTTCCTAACGATCCGTATAGTTACATTGCAAATCTGTTCAACTTGTTGCAATAGCTTGGAGTTAACGACAGTTGCGTTGTCATCAGCAAACCATCCATTTTCGACACTTCTGGTATTGGGAGCAGCAACAAGCCCTCATCCACAGTAAAGGGCCTAGCAGGAATCCCCGTGGTACACCAATATTCACGGTGTATTTTATTCAGTCGCTAGCGACCAGGCTTATCGGAGAAGGATGTTTGTTGAGGACAAGGTTCATTCCGGAATGTAGCGTAAGAAAGCAATTTTAGCAATTTTCGATACATTAACCCGGCGGGTGCAGTGAAATAACCCCCACAGAAATAAGCCCCATGGGGCTTAATTCTAAACAAAAGGGAAATTGCACCGAGGGGGCTTATTTCTTTTTCGAAATGGAAATAAGTCACTGCGAGTTTAAATGCTTTTTGCTTTGGGGGTTTATTTCCTTTTCATGCATCCCAATTCGCACACATCCCAAGTCCAACAGTAGGCCCAAGCAGAGGCATGCACCAAACTTGAATAAAATTCCAATTTCAAATGGCAATAACATCCGGTTGACCAGCGAAACGAACGGAGTGTACGAAAAGTTTAATCAAAAAAAAAGTTGGATCGAGGAGTTTTTTTGATTAGAAGTGGGAATTCCCGTAGTTTTCGGGAAAACAGAAAAGTTGGAAAAAGGACGAACAGACAGGCAGAGTCATAAGGAGTTAGCGGCAGGCTAGGCCCCCTGAGTGACTAGGAGAAATTGGAGAACGCCAAGAAGGGCGTAGGAGATATAGCGTAAAGGAAGAGAAGATAAGTATAGTGCTTGTGATAGAGTTATTAAAGTTAGTGAGCCCGAATTGACCCCCTTGTTCGACGTCATTTTGGTAAATTCCGGGAATAGACGCGATAGTGGGCCCCCCCCCCCCCCGCGTAAAAGTATAAGAAACCCAAGTCCAACAGTAGGCCCAAGCAAGGGGGTTGCATGCACCAAACTTGAATAAAATTCCAATTTCAAATGGCAATAACATCCGCAGGTGTTAATGCTTTTTCGTGGCGGGGCTTATTTCCGTGGGGGTTATATAACTGCACCGACTCGGCGTATAGAAAGTAACACGATTTGGTGTTCGCCTCCGACGCGTTAGTTAAATCGCCACGTCGAAATAATCGGCGTTTAAAACGCAATTTTTTTTACGCACCCTTAGCTGCCAAACCAACATCTCTATACAAACAAATTAAATTGTAACACATAGTAACATCGAACACATATCTATACGTTCGCTTGTGTTGTCCCAATATTTATCCTTCAAAGTTTCGCTCGATTAAATGCGGTAATCCTTGAAATAATCTCAAAAATACATTTCTGTTCCGTGCCAGCCACCACATTGCGATGTTCATTCAGAAACATAAAAAAATTAAACGAATTCCTACATGTCACGCTCAATTTAATTCGCTGAACAAATTACGTGTACACGAACGAAATGAATGATCGCTTCATTTTCTCACTCGTGCAACGTCAGCCTGACCACGCTTGGATGCAAAATGCATCCGAGATTTCCGGGTGCGCTGTCTAAAAATGGAACAGGATTTGTGTGAGGGAGTTATATTACTTGTATTCCGTACAACATGTATGGAGGATCGACGGAAATGATTTATTGGTTTCCGTTTCAATGCGAGTTGCCTTTCCGGATTTCGTTCTTATCGCACTCTCTCTCTCTCTCTCTCTCTCTCTTGGGATTATTTACAAAACTCCAGCGTCAGTCTAGTCATTTGTCTCAATTAAGTGGACAACATCATGTTTTGTTCGATTTTTCATGTTCAAACAATTTGTTGTTATCTGAGAACGCAGTTATTTAAAGTATGACAAGATTGTCTATTGTTTTGACACTTTCCAATGAAGTGGCAATTTAGGAAATGACAAATGGAAGGGATCATTCGGAGTGGAATACAGTTTTTGTATCGTTGGCCTGATCATAGCCGGCAATTCCTTTTTTTTGGAGGATCAATTAGAGAACATATAGTTGGTGGAGCAAAGCTATTAATTTGTATGTAAAATTAAATAGGATCAAGCGGTTGAAGCACTATTCCGAAGTCTATTTTAACATGGTATCGAAAAAAGTACGCTGATTGAGTTAGTTCTCATTTTGAGAGCTCGATCGAATCAGCATCTTTCTCAAATGTAATATCAATGCAATTAAGTTAGGTTAGGTTGTAGTGGCAGCACGCGATGCGCGTGTACACTAAGACCGTAAAGGCCCGTTGTGTTACAACGTGGATCTGTCGACTTGGCCTATATTCGTTCGCCTAATTGAACCATTCAGAGCTAACAATGTAGCGTAGGAGGTTTCTGACACTGATACCAACCAGCTCACCAAGATTATCGAAGAATTAGTGTCCCAGATAAAGTTTCTATTTTTCTGAGAGAACTGGACAAGAGCATGGAAGGTGAGTAGTACTATCCTCCTCCCCCTCGTCCAAGCAGCTTTTACAGAAGTCATTGCTGAAAAGGCCTAGTCTTTCTGCATGTAGGACAGTGTCCTGTGAGGGCACCGATTATGATGCTGATATTTGATCTGTTCAGCATTGAATCGTTGACTTGCTAAACGATAAGCGCGAGTGTTTATAACATGACGAAAAACAGCAACACTATAAACAGCCAGGTCAGAATGGCACGGAATGAATACCCGGCCTGTTGTACCAGGCGAACATAGACTAGCTGCTTCGACATATTCGGACAACAGGTTTTCTAGGAATTTCAAGGGTTATTCAGGCCCCTTGAACAGAGATGGTGGAGGATGACCCGAAAGGCCAACGGCAGCGCTCAATCCCGTAGTGGATACTGATGGCCCCGTGTCCTAGGGGTATCTAATAATTTCTAACTGGCCTCCCAGGTTGGGGGTTGTGCAATGGGTTAACTACCAAGTCATGGAAAAACCTTATGTAACGAATCAACCAATAACCTCGGAAAGCACTGATGCTATTGTTGATGATCCTGCTAAACGAAAAAACGACAACGACGTTCGTATCTGCACCTGGAATGTAAGAACATTAAACAGCAGAGCTGCAAGCGAACAACTAGCGGAAGCCCTAAATTGCTGCAACGTAGACATTACTGCTATCCAGGAAATACGATGGGGTGGGCCGGGCAAAAAGAGAATGAAAAACTGTGACATCTACTACGGACCGTGTTATAGTGAGCAGAAACAGCGACTATTCTGATGCGGATTTGTTATAAGTGCCAGACTTAGGCAAGAAGTCTTATGTTTCCAAGACATTAGTGAACATAAGCCTTATATACGCTCACGCCAAAACTGGGGAAAGAAATTATATAGCTATGGAAGATTTCTCGAAGAATTTTCCTCTCGAATCGACCAAGCATTTCTTCACGGCCAATGCTATAGCGCCGTATAGCAGGACTGGGATGATCAGGGTCTTATATAGGATCTCCTTAGTAATTCAAGTGAAAGCGTTACTACTAAAGAAACAGCGGTTGGCAAGAGTAGGGTAACTTCGGGTATTGTGGAATATGCGGGTAATGTGGAATAGTGCTTTATTTGCTTAAACACAGATGGTCTGTCTGCTCTCTCAATTTTCTCAGAATGTAAACAGAAAAAAAAAGTACTACGCTCTTCTCTTTGTTGATATTATCTTATCAACCGGTGTATCTGCAGTCAAAGTGCTTACTCGGGTGTGCATGACTTTCTTAGTGCGTTTTTGTTTGAATTATTTTCGAAGGAAAAAATTGAGGTTTCTTTAACCGTGCAAGTGTAGTTTACATCGACCACGTGTCAAATTTGATTATATTCCTATAAATCGGTAAGTATTTAGATATATTTTTTGTTGTAAGTCGAATTTCGCTATAACTCCAAATCGGCTAATGTGGAATACCATGAGAAGGGTATAGTGGAATACTATTCCACATTACCCGCTAATTATTTTTTCTGTTTTTTAGTTGCAGACTGCTTTGGAAGATGCCTAAGACAGGTGAAGTAAGGCGATGGGATGGGTAGTGTATGCAAGTGATGCATGACAAACAACATAATGCATACTCACTTCATTGCACTTATGATATGATAAGACATGTAATAACCAGTTTAACTTACTTTCTCGGGGACTCGTACAAGTACAAGTAAGAGAGCAGTCGACCAGTTGTGGTCCAGACTCTGATTGTACAAGTTGTGCGTGCGTTGGCGAGCCGGTGAACACGACAAGTGGCGACGAGGAAGAAACAAAAAAAAAAAAAAAAAAAAAACTGAGTAGTGCCAGTGAGTGAATTCAACTTGTTTTTTTTTTGTTTTAAGAAACAAATTATAAGTATTTCGTATGTAAGTATGTACAATGTTTAAATAGTTAAAATAAGTTAATTCTGGAATTGAAATAAATGTTTCTTGGTTAAGATGACCGGTGATGCAAAAACACGTGGCGTTGGTACAAATGTGCCTTCATTAAATTGAGAACCCGATAAAATATGTCAAAAGCCAATATGTGTGAAAATCATCGATTGGTAAAAGTTACTTTATTTAATTAAGAACCTGTTCAGACACGTCAACAGGCAACATCTGGTACAAATGTACCTTCATTAAATTGATAACATACATTGGTTAAACGCATGAAGTTTTCTATTTTACTATTGCATATATGATATTTATATATAGATATATATATATATACAAAAAAAAAACGAGAAAAGTAAATGAATATATTTTGAAATATGTAGGTGTTTTATTTCTAGATTGTTTCCCCCCATTCTCTGAGAAAGAATGGCAAATACACTGGCCACATTGGAAAGGTTTTCATTGGAAGGAGACAATACATCGATAGGGTTAAGATGGAAAAAATGGAAGAGAGCTTTCGACATATATTTGGATGCATCATCCATTGACTCTTCTGTAAAGAAAAGAGCCACATTGCTACATTTTGGTGGTTTAGAACTCCAAAAAAATTTTTATAATCTTCCAGGTGCAAACGTTGACAGCACTGAAGAAAATGATGTTTTTTTAATTGCAATTACAAAATTAAATGAGTACTCTTCTCCTAAACAAAGTAAGGTGTATGAAAGGCACGTTTTTAGGCTTCTTAAACAGGAAGAAGGAGAAAAATTTGAAAATTTTTTGTTGAAATTAAAGAACCAGGCAGGGAAGTGTGGGTTTCAAAACTTAAGCGATCACTTAATCGATCAAATAACTGAAAAATGTACTTCAGACGAACTCAGGAAAAAGATTTTGACAACTGGAGATAATATCACACTCGACAAAATTATATCAGAAGCTAATACGCAAGAAGCTGTCAATCATCAATTAGAAGGTTACGGGAACAAAGCCAAGGCAGATGAAATAAATGAAATATCTAATAAAAAAAATTATGAGTTTTTTAAAAAAAAAAAGTACGATATTCAAACAAAAAAGTATGATGATAGATCATGTGGACGGTGTGGGAATAAACGACATTTCTCACAGGATGCTAAATGCCAGGCTAGAGATAAAAAATGTCATAGTTGTGGTCGTATTGGACATTATCGGCAATACTGCAAGTCTCAATCGATTCAAAAACGAAAATTTCAAGATAACAGAGGTGAGGGTCAGAGTTCAAAAAGATTTAAAAGGAAAACTGAAATTGTCGATTATGTTGATGATGAAAAACCTGAATCGATTTATGTTTTCCATATAGATGATGATGCAACTATTGATTGTTCGGTAGGGGGAGTAAAAACAAAATTGTTAGTGGATTCGGGATGTAAATTCAATCTATTAACAGACAAAACCTGGAAATATTTAAAAAGTAAACAAATAGAAGTTTTTAACCAAGTAAAAAAAACCGGAAAAAATATTTGTGGCATATGGTAGCCACACTCCTTTAGATGTTAGAAAATCCTTTGAAGCTAATATTGAAATAAATGGGGAAAAAGAACAAGCAACATTTTATGTAATAACCGGAGGAACAAAGGATCTATTAGGAAAAAACACAGCGATATCCTTAAATGTTTTGAAAATAGGAATTGGCATAAACCAAATTAATTGTAAGGCTTTTCCAAAATTTAAAAATATATTAGTAAATATTCCAATCGATGATTCAGTAAAGCCTGTCTCGCAGCCTTGTAGGAGGATACCTATTCCTTTAGATGAACTTGTACAAAAAAAGTTAGATGTGTTAATGGAATCTGATATCATCGAACAAGTACACGAACCATCGAAGTGGGTATCCCCGATTGTACCAATTCTGAAAAAAAAGTGGCGAAATACGGCTTTGCGTGGATATGAGACGGGCTAATGCCGCAATTATGCGAGAAAACCATCCCTTGCCCACAATGACTCAAATGTTGCCTAAATTCAAAAAGGCTTGTATTTTAAGCAAGCTTGATATTAAAAACGCTTTTCATCAAATAGAATTACATCCTCAGTCCAGGCACATAACAACATTCATCACAATGAAAGGGCTGTTTCGCTATAAAAGATTAATGTTCGGAATAAATTGTGCCCCCGAAATATTCCAAAAAAATTCTAGAAAGATTGTTGCTTGGCTGTGAAGGGGTGATCAATTTTATAGATGACATTCTAATTTTTGGAAGCAATAATCAGGAACATGATTATCGACTAAACAAAGTCTTAAAAATTTTAAAAGAAAGAGATATTCTTTTAAATCAAGAAAAATGTATATTTAAGGTCAGAACCATACAGTTTTTGGGGTACCAACTGACACCCGAAGGTATTAAACCACTTCAAAAATATGTAGACAGCATAATGAAATTTAGAGTTCCCAGAACACCTCATGAACTACAAAGCTTTTTAGGATTGGTTAATTTTATTGGCAAATGGATCCCTAACTTAGCCACGGTAACAGAGCCATTAAAACAAATTTTGAGAAAAAAACTAGCAAAGCATACCAATATAAAAGGATTCTGGTTGAAAGAACAAAATTTAGCTTTTGCGAATTTAAAAACAATCTTAACGAAAATACAATCGTTAGGAAACTATGACGTTCTGGACAGAACTCAAGTAACCGCAGATGCCAGTCCAGTTGGATTGGGGGCTGTGTTAATTCAAATTACCCATAAAGGTCCTAGAATCATAGCATATGGGAACAGAACATTGACAGACTGTGAACGTAGGTACAGCCAAACTGAAAAAGAAGCCCTTGCGCTAGTCTGGGCAGTTGAACATTTTAACATATACCTTTACGGAAAAGAATTCGACTTAATTACCGACCACAAGCCGTTGGAAATAATTTTCAGTCCCAAATCGAAACCTTGTTCACGTATAGAGAGATGGGTCTTGAGATTGCAGTCATATAAATTCAAAACCATATATGTACCTGGAAAGATGAATATAGCAGATTCGTTGTCACGTCTGTGTATTTATTCAATATACTGCTAAGAGGAAACAAAATAGTTATCCCTGAAAAGTTAAGGAAAAATATTTTAGATGCAGCCCATGAGGGTCATCCGGGTATGGTGGCAATGAAAGGACGACTTAGAGCAAAAGTTTGGTGGCCACGCATAGATAAAGACGTCGAGAATCTCGTCAAAACGTGCAAAGGGTGCACTTTGGTAAGCATGCCAAACCCTCCAGTTCCTTTAAAAAGGCGAGAACTCCCCACAACATTTTGGGTTGATATTGCTATGGACCTTTTAGGACCTCTGCCTAGTGGGGATTATTTGTTTGTTGTTGTCGATTACTTCAGTCGGTATAAAGAAATAAAAATCTGCAGAAGTATTACAAGTTCCCAGATAATTAAAATGCTCAAAGAAATGTTCAGCAGACTAGGCTTTCCAATTTCTATTACAGTGGATAATGGAAAACAATTTGTGAGTGACGAATTTAGATCGTATTGCAAAGAGTGCAATATAAGATTATTTTACACTGTTCCATACTGGCCGCAACAAAATGGAGAAGTCGAAAGACAAAACAGGGATATTCTCAAGCGCCTGAAAATTTGTCAAATCGAAAAGAAAGACATTAAAGATGGTTTATGTGAATATCTTATGATGTATAATAGCACACCTCATTCTAAAACTGGGAAAACACCATCCGAGCTTTTCTTATTTTACTAAAATAAGGAAGAGATGTAGTGTATGCAAGTGATGCATGACAAACAACATAATGCATACTCACTTCATTGCACTTATGATAAGACATGTAATAACCAGTTTAACTTACTTTCTCGGGCACTCGTACAAGTACAAAGAGAGCAAGCAGTCGACCAGTTGTGGTCCAGACTCTGATCGTACAAGTTGTGCGTGCGTTGGCGAGCCGGTGAACACGACAGGATGCAGATATGATGCGGCATATACACAGGTCAAAATCTCATCAAGCATGCGAGAGTGTATGAGTGAAAACGAAACACCTATACGTTGTGTGCATGCTTGAAGCAAAATCAAAACGTTTTGATTTTTCTTCAATCAGGCGTCAATGCTTGACGTAGTGTATATTCGTGATTGAATGCTTGATCAAGCATTCATTCTGATTTTTGCGACGCCAGCGTAAAGACGTCAGTTTCGCGGGATTTTTTTTAGCAGTGCGTGTTTATATGTGTAAATATGGAAGAAAAAAGTTTTATTTTGGATTTTCTAGAGGTTTATCGTTCTCTCCCAGCGTTATGGAACATCAAATCAAAGGAGTACAGCAACCGCAATTTAAAAAATGTGCAGTATGAAACGCTCCTTACAAAATATAAAGAAAAGCACCCGGAGGCAACCAAAAAAGAGGTCACACAAAAAATAAATACTCTACGAACAAACTACAGAAGGGAGTTAAAGAGAATTTCGCAACTTGAAAGAAGCGGATCGGGAATCGGCGACGAAAATGACCCGACATTATTTTATTTCGACGCAATGGATTTCTTGCGTGATAACGAGAGTTCCTGCCCATCCAGAAGCAGCATACTTGACGACAATGAAACACAGGTGAGCTCTTTTTTTAATTTTATTCAAAGCATGTTTTTTCCAAATTCATAAATATTAGATATTTAACCATTTACAAATTTGTTTTGCCAAGAAACCTGACCTTCATTGTTAAAGTAGTCGCAATATTCGTCTCTTATAATTTTTGAGGCACTCGTAGAATTTCGACTGCTAGTTTTTTCCAAATCAGTTAAGCTGCATTCACTTCTCCACGCTCCTTGAACTATAGTACCGTTACACAACAGCTCTTGATCTACAGAGCCCGTTGAAAAATACTGCTTTGGAGCTTTTGCTCGCAAGTAATTGTGAAGATAACAACACGCAAGTACAATAGTTTGAACTTTTTCTGGTGCAAGTGCGATTGTTCTTTGAAGTACTCCGAATCTTGAAACCAAAATGCCGAAAGCATTCTCTACTATTCGACGGGAGCGGCTCAATCGGTAGTTGAAAATCCGTTGTTGTTTTGTAAGCCCCGTCTGTGAATACGGTTTCATTAGATGGTCAGAGAGTTGAAATGCATCATCGCCAACGAAAACGTATGGTAGCTTTTTGTTGCTTGTGGGCAGCAGACAAGGATCTGGCAAATTTAAGGCGTTGTCAGAAAACGCTTTTCCAAATTTTGTGTGTCCCAAAACACCTCCATCAGATATTCTGCCGTTGACGCCTACATCTACCATAATGAACTCGTAATTCGCGTTAACGACTGCCATAAGCACAATGCTAAAATTTTTTTTATAATTAAAATAAAACGAGCCCGAGTCGGGAGGCTTTCTGATAGCAATATGTTTTCCGTCTATTGCTCCCAAGCAAGCACTCCCTTTTCAAGGCCATTACCTGAAAATTCATCTTTCGCACAAATGTCATCTCCGCATATTCGAAGTACATCATTATCGATTGATGCATGGAATTCCTCATCAGATCAGACAGAGGCGTTTTCCCCCCAAAATAGCGGCACTGAAGTTTCCCGCTATTTTTCTTCGTTTAAATAAATTTTTTTTTATATTTTGATTTTCGTGAATACCTATGCAGTAATTTATTTTTTAATTTAATTTTTTTATGAAGTGCCTTTAATTTAAATACCTGATAAGTGTATACCTATGTAGTAATTTAACTTTTAATTTTTAATTTAATTTTTTTATGAAGTGCCTTTGATTTAAATACCTAATAAGTGTATACCTATGTAGTTATTTAACTTTGAATTTTTAATTTATTTTTTTTTGTGAAGTACATACCTATAATTTAAATACAAAATATGGATTGAAAAGAATTGTTTTACTTACTTTAAGTTGATTATCTAGAACCTCGACAATCGCTTCGCAAGTTTCCATAACAATACGACCAATAGAATGTTCAGAAATAGCACTGATGAATTTTAAGTCCGCAAACGTATTACCTGTAGCCAGAAAACGAAGAGTGATTGAAAGACGTTGACTGACAGGTATAGCTTCTCTCATTTGGGTATCTTTTTTTATAATTTTGGGTGTGATCATTTCCAAAAGTTGGTTATAGGTCTCCTCGTTCATGCGGACGAAATTTTTAAAATCATTCGGCGAACTTATTTTCAGCTCATTAAGAAGATTTTCATGCGTAAACTGCTTTCGTTTTTTCAGCCATTCTTTCATCCACGTTCGTTTTTTCCGAAACTTTTTATTTCTCTTTTTCAACGCTAGAGCCAATCCCACAGCAAGGCAGCAATTATCCGTGTCACTCATATTTTCTAAAAAACTGAACACAAGAAACCGCACGTGTTTTCACAATAAAATGTAAGGTAAAACTGAATGCTTGAAGCCTCATGCTTGATGTGTGTATATGCTGCGTCAAAGCAAATTTACAAATACACTCTCGCATGCTTGATGGGATTTTGACGTGTGTATATGCCGCTTAAGGAATGGCGAAATGGGCATTCAAATGGCATGAAAAACATACAGCGTCCCACATACAACCCTTTACAGGATGGCTCGAAGTAAGGATGATATTGATACATGGAACGTGAGTTAGTTCATTATGCTCTTGAGATGAAGTCTAGGTTTTGGGGCCTGACATTCGATCTCTTGCATTTCAAGTTGCAAAAAAAATTGTATTCCGAATCGCTTTTCAATTTTAAAAGAATGTGCTGGGAAAGATTGGCTATACGCGTTTCTTAAGCGCCACAAGAACAAACTAAGAATTCGTGCTCCAACTGGAACGTCATTCGATAGAGCCAGATGATTTACAAAAGAAAATGTAGAATCCTTTTTCAGCCTCCTGGATGGAGAATATGAAAAGCCTAACTTTTCCGCAACAGAGATTTGGAATGTGGATGAAACGGTACTTTCGATCGTTCAAAGCAAGCATCCAAAGATCTTAGGAAAAAAGGGTAAAAGGCAAATAGGAACAATGACTTCTGCCGAACGGGGCTCACTTATTACCGTCATCACTTGCATGACCGCAGGCGGATCTTTTGCTCCACCTTTTTTCATTTTCCCTCGAAAAAATAAAAATCCACAACTGATGAAACACGCCCCTCCTGGATCAGATTCGGCTTGTCACATTTCTGGTTGGGTACAGGTAGATATATTCACAAACTGGTTCCAACATTTTTTAAAATACACAAAGCCAACCATAGATACGCCCATTTTATTAGTTTTGGATGGTCACTATAGCCATACAAGGAACATAGAGCTGTTGGAACTAGTTCGTGCTAATGGCGTCGTAATTATTTCACTTCCACCGCACTCAACCCACAAGTTACAGCCATTAGATAGGACACTTATGGGGCCTATGAAAATATATTATAGTGAAGAAATAAGGAAATTCACACGCGAACACGGTAGGAAAGTAACTCAATTTGACGCTACTGAATTATTTGCAAGGACCTACCTAAAAGTGCAGTCAGGCGAAATCGCTTAAAATGGATCTAAATGCACTGGCATTTATCCATTTAATAAAAACATATTCTGTGATGCTGACTTCATAGCTGGAGAAACTGACGAAAATGAAAAACCCGTTGATGGAAACATCGTCGTGGGAGAAAAAACCTGTAGCGGAATTGCAATGGAACACAACATCATCCCCTCATCTCCAGCTTTTCCACATCAGTCATCTCCGGTTGTCCCGAGTAATAGCCAGCATTTAACACCGTGGGATATTTCACCTCCACCTAAAATTCATCGACCGACAACCAGTCGCAAAGGACGAACATCAAAGCCGACTGTACTAACAAAGTCGCCATATAAGGATGAGCTGAAGCAAAGTCTGAAAACAATTAAAGATCGTAAAGAAAAAATTGGCAAGGGTCGTAAACGCATAGACAAAACGCATAAACGAGGTATTCCAAAGTCTTCGTCTAGCGATTCCGACACCAGTCTGGTTTTCAAAGATTCTGACGACGAAGAAATATTCCCAGATGTCCCGTACAACAAAGACACAAGGTGCATGTTTTGCAATATTTCCTACGAGGACGACGTGACAGCAAAGAAATGGAGTCAGTGCTTGCAGTGCGATATGATTTGGGCGCATGACACCTGTCTTCCACGTGGTCAAGCCATTTTTATCTGCGAATC
This sequence comes from Rhingia rostrata, assembly GCA_949824845.1. Classification (NCBI taxonomy): domain Eukaryota; kingdom Metazoa; phylum Arthropoda; class Insecta; order Diptera; family Syrphidae; genus Rhingia; species Rhingia rostrata. The sequence goes on along the minus strand of OX463756.1, from coordinate 40,634,643 downwards.
CTGCGTTTAAGTCAATACGGATCAATATGCATCTCTTTTTTTATACTATTAAGCGTGGCTATGACATCACGTTGAGTCCTACCAATGATGTCAATGATAACAGCGATTTAGTGAAGATTGTGCCTCAAGTATTGGCTCGTGAGTTTGCACAATCTTCTCAAGAACAAGATTAAAGTACTGACATACCTATGGTGCATCGCCTTGCCTTTTTTGGTATCGAATGTTTCGGTGACGTCGATTCCGACCCTGATGGAACAGCAAGAATTCTCCTTCGTCATTCTGCGCAGACGAAGAAGTTTGGGCGGTATTCCAAAACTTGTCTTGGCTCTGTATAGTTCGTCTCTATAAATGATATCGTATGCGGCTTTGAAATCGATGAATAGGTTGTTGGTTGACGATTTGATGGGTAGCGGACTTTCCGGTATTAAATCACACGGATAAGGGCCAAACAGGTTGATGGCAAACGGTTCCAGGCTTTCACATATTACGGCAGATATGACCTTTTAGGCGGTGTCTCCTTTTTTGTGAATCGGGTAAAAAAGGCTGAGGTTCCATTTCTCAGGCAATGTTGAATGTTTCTTCTCCATATCCATTGGCTTTTTAGTATCGTCTGGAAGGACTTCATTTCCTGCAGTCTTGTTAAGACTAAGTTAAGATATTGCTATCCTCACTTCACATAATCGGTCGGTTGGTAGTTTTCGCTATTATCGACAATATTGAATGGTTCTGCCCTGCGTGGCAGAGTGAGACTGTCCGTCATCGCCGTTGAACAGTCTGCAGAAGTCCTTCCATATCTCAGTATCGACTGTGTCTCAACTACTATCTTTCCTTGTTTCTTTTATCAGGATTCTGTTCGAGCCTTGTATCCTTGGCTTTGAAGTTTTACATATTGACAAAACTTGCGAACATCCTTCAAGTAGTCGCATCTTTCTATATTTCCAATCATGCGCTTTTCTTGTTCCTTTTTTTTCTTTGTGAGTAGCCTGTGTTCTTCCCTTCGTCTTTGGCTATAAAGCTGCATGACAGCTCTTGTCTTCACCTACAGCTTTGTCTTGTAAGGCTCGTTTTTGGCTGTGATCACATGTCTGCGTTTTATATCTAACCAAGTTTTTCTGACTTGTACCACTGTATTTCCGCATTCTTACCTTGGATGCAACGTGATCCGAGTCGAAACACTGGATACGTGCATCTTGTCTATCGCGATGTTATCAATTTGACCGAATCATTTGATTTCTTGGAATCATTCAACTTCTTGTTGAATTCTGGCAGTTATTAGAAATCCATATCCGAATAGTCGCTGTTCTGATTTGTAGCAGCCTATGTCTTCCGCTAGCTGTTCGCCAGCACCTATTCCGTTTAAAGTTTTCACAATCCAGGTGAAGATACGAACGTCGTTGTCCTTTTTTCGTTTAGCATGGTCGTCAATAATAAAGTCAGTCTTTTCCGATGCTATTGGTTGCTTCCCACACAGCAACCTGGCGATCTCCAGACGGTCGAACTGCCAACCAAATCTATCATGTGCTAATCCATGCGAGGCAGTCATCCAACATCCTCGACATGTACACATTCCGAGTGGCAAATGTGTACTTTGACCGTTTTCTAGTCGCGGCTAAATTTAGAGCTTGACTGTCCAGAGCCTACAGCGAGCGGCTGAGTATGAAGCTCTCTTCCGTGCACTCACCTACCAAAGACGGCAACAATCCGTGGTGCCAGTATCGCGACATCATCTAGGAGGTTACTGAAACCACTGTAGGGTACCAGCCATCCCCGAGAAGGAGCCCGTGGTATGATGATCAATGCGTATACAGAAAAAAAGTTGACAGAAGATGCACACAAGAAAGCACTGCAGCGCAAGACAAGGGCAGTGAGAAAAGAGTATCGAGCCAGAAGAAGGGAGGAAAAGAAGACCCGGCATAGAAAGAAGAGGGCTTACGCAGCCTCCCAGCTCAATCGCGCAATCGTAACAACATCCGGAGATTTTATAAAAAAAAACAAGCACCTGGCTGCTTGCTACGCAGGCTCTTCGAGACAGCGAAGGAAACCTAGTCACCGAAGCGCGGGGTGATGTTGATAGTAGATGTGTTTAAGCAGCATTTCCAGCAGCTGCTTAATGGGCATCATGTAGAGAGAGTGATAGGGCAAGAAGAGAACCCAAGTCCAGTCAATGAAGAAATAGTTCCACCACCTAGTGGCAAAGAAATTGGCCTAGCTATAAAAAAGCTTAAGAACAACAAGGCCGCAGGCTCTGATGGCTTACAAGCGGAGCTTTTTTAATACGTTGGATGTTTTGGTAGGGAGCATGCACCGAATCATCAACCAAGTATGGATGGAAGAAAATATACCCAATGACTGGACTATCAGCTCCATATGCCTCATCTACAAAAAAGCTGATCCTATGTCTTGTAAGAATTATCAAGGCATATCCCTGCTAAAAATTTGATTGCAAGATCCTATTCAACGTAACTGTGTGAACGTCTAAAACCTTTCTGCAATACACTAATCGGCACGTACCAGTGCGGCCTTCGGCCCGGCAGATCGACTATAGACCCAATTTTTACACTCCTCCAAATCCAAGAAAAGACCAACGATTTTCAAGTCGAAAATCACCACCTATTCATCGACTTCAAAGCCGTGGGTGAAAGCATACATCGTCAGGAGCTCTATATGGCGATGGCCGAATTCGGAATCCCGGCAAAACTGTTTCAAAACACGCGCTGCAACGTGCAATTTGGAAGTATCTCCTCCGAACTATACCAAACATGCAACGGATTTCGGCAAGGAGACACGCTTTATTGTGACTTCTTCCATTTTGGACAGTACGAGGGAAAAGTATCAACACTAAAGGCACTATTTTCAACAGGTCTATCCAGATGCTGGGCCATGCGGACGATATTGACATCATCGGTCACTCCCAGCGTGCCGTTATAGAAACGTTCACGGCGATTGAAGAACAGACGAAATCCGTTGGCCTTGAAGTAAATGAGGACAAGACTAAGTACATTCTATCAGCAAACAGACAAGCATCTGTCCACCGCCTAGGACAAAACGTCACTGTTGATCGCAGCAATTTCGAGGTAGTTAAGGAGTTCACCTACCTTGGAGTAAACCTTGTGGAAATCTGGCGAAGAATTACACCCTAGAAAACCGTTGCTACTTCGGTTTGGCGAAACAACTGGGTTCAAAAATTCCTAGCTCGAAGGACGAAATGTGTGCCCTACAAAACATTTGTCCTGCCAGTTCTGATTTATGGCGCCGAGTGCTGGACGATAAGCAAGAAGGGAGAGCTGATAATGGGCTCCTTCAAGAGAAATATACTTCGGCGGATTTTTGGTCCTGTGAGCGAGAAGCACGTATGAAGGAGAAAATACAACCGCAAACTCTATGGGCTGTACCAAGATGTGGATATAGTCCAAAAAGCCAAAACACGTCAACTACATTGGCTCGGCCACATCGAACGAATGGATAATAATGATCCTAAGAGGATCTTCGAATCCCAACTCCCAGGTTTGAGAAGGCAAGGAAGACCGAACCTTCATTTAAAAAAAAACAAGCCATCGCAGATGCCAGAGCGCTTGTTCTAGACAGCTGGAAGCAGCGAGCCTGGGATCGTAGAGAATGGAAGGCTGCAGTGTCTCAGGCAGAGACTCGGGTCGGGAGCCCGATAAGTTTCGTAGTATTGGTTGCTTCGTAAATGTTTTTTTTTTAGTTAACCCAAAGCACAACCCCCTACATGGATATTTCGTGTTATCTTTTCTAGTTATCAACACTCGCACTGATGAGTTCAGCAAGTCAAATCCGGTTAGATGAGACCAGTATCAGATGGTTGCCACTTGGAGGTAAAATAAACGTTACTGATATGTCGTCAATGATAAAACAGCTGGGAATCGCCAAATTACCGCCGATCAAAGTTTGCCCTTGTCCTACAACACCCAACCATCGTACCATCCTACTAGTTAAAACATTTTATGGTTTTCAATATCTATTCCCTTAAAAGGTGCATAGGTATATGCTTCCTGCCACAGAGCTAAATCCATTTGTACAACATCCCTCAGCATTTCCAGTTTAGATACATTTTCTCATGTCATTCGTACACTACAAGTCCATTAAAAACAAAAGTCCCCCGACTCGCGCTCCAACTCTCCAGAGATCGCACTATCGAGAACAAGAACAAATCTCTTCCAGCATTCCGATCTCGCAGTTGCGTCTATCATTTGCTGCCGACAATACTAATGTGTTGTAACATAACACACTTAAGTGGTCATATCCGGATGAGTACTCGAACAGAGTACCCATCAACACTCAAGCGATCCCCTCACATCTTGAAATCTGATCGCAATCTTCTGCTTGAAATACATGACCCGCCCTTGCGTCAACAACGCCAACGCCAACGCCGACGCCAATGTGATTCTCAAATGTCGGACCGAATTACCTTCTTCGGTTGCGCGGAACATGTGCGTTCGCTTCATCGGCGTGTAAATCACGAACGTTTAAGATCCAAATTAGGGTGCTGCCGTTGGTAATTGACATCAAGGAGCCGAAATCATTTCGTTTCTTATGACAGGATTGAGTCACATTGGAGTTGAGCGGTTGTTGTTGTTTTTGCAGGGAGACCTCGTCAAAGGATGATAGACGATGACATGCAAGGCGGTAGAATGATACTAAGTGCGAACACGCTTTCGATTTGCTTTGCCGTCTGGAGGGGAAAGGGTGATGTTGATGGTAAGTGGATTTTTATGTTTAGAAGTTGATCAGCACGAGATCTAAGCATATGTATGGGAACTCGTTGGCCTATCCTTAGGGTCGATGTTGACACATGAAAGCGATATCATATAATGTAATGCTAGAGTTTAATGTCTGGTTAACAAATGGAAAATGCCGTTATGGAAGATTTTATTGAGGAGAAACATTTACGCCACGATTGTTTAGTCTTAACGATCGTTTTAGCGTTATTGAATGGCAATGGACTTAAAATAGCTCATCAGTTGGTATAGCACCAACATACAAATACCAGACATGGAGCTGCAAGGCAAAGTTGCAGGTGATGACTAAAAAAAAAACTAGAGAAGCTTTCATTGACCTTTATAACAAGGAAGGAGGGAAGAACACCACCAAGGAAAACATGCGATCGAAAATATAGAGAGGTGTCACTCCAGATATGATTTCCGTCAGGCTCGAACAGAAGCCTGAGCTAAATACCCTAGCAATGGAAATGATAACATTATTATCTTCTTGTAAAACAAAAAATGACCAGTTTAAGGTAATCGCACATTTAGCAAGTAAGTTCTTGTATAGTAATAATAAATAATATGACAGGCAATCAAATCAAAATTGTAAATTGGAATGCCAGGGGGATTCGGAATAAAGCTATAGAGTTTATTAACTTTTTAAAAAGTAGCAACATTGATGTTGCTTTTGTTACTGAGACTGGCCTTAAAGATGGTATGCATTTATCAACACCAGATTTCAAATGCTACAGAAACGATCGAATAGATCGAAGAGGAGGCGGAGTTGCGCTACTTATTAGAAGGTCAATTCAGCATTCGCCCTTACCTATCATAAATGCACGGTATGTTGAAAACGTCGGTATAGAAATTATGTTGAAAAATCAAAGGATAATAAAGGTATATTGTGTCTACTTTCCTGGAGGCTCTACATCACCTGAAAAGAGATTAGGCTTCAAAAATGATATACGAAAAATCGTAACAATTAATGGTGATTTCTTAATTGCAGGAGATATCAATTGTCGCCATAGGGATTGGGGCTGCAATAAAGCAAATGCTTGGGGAAACATATTATGTAGTTTATCTGTTATGTTTCCATTTTCTGTCCTGTTTCCTCATTCTCCCACTTATTTTCCAGCTAGTTCTCGTGGTAGTCCTTCTGTCCTTGACTTATTTATTACCAATGTGCCCCGTTTAGTAGCTCAACCTATGTCTTTAAGCGAACTCAGCTCTGACCACAACCCCGTTGTTTGTCGACTCCTATGGTCGGGTGAAAGACAAGTGCAATACATACAAGATTTTAAGAATACTAACTGGACACGTTTTCATTCTGAAATTAAGCGAAGATTGCGTGATGTTCAAATGAATATTGATAATATTTTGTCGAAGGATGATGTCGATTCTGTTGTCAGTAAATTTTCAGAAATTATTCTTAGTTCGGTGGACCAATCAGTGCCAAAAATAAAAAAAAACAAATTCGTCCTAAAAATACCGATTCTTAAAAATGCATCCAATTCCTTTTTTACGGACATTGAAAAACCAAATGCACTTGCCGTTAGCTTTGCAAATAACCATGTTGTTTCCCAACATCTAGGTGATACATATACAAATAATCTCGTTAGAAATACAGTTCAAGCCTTCACTTCTGCAAATTACAATTGCGTATCTAATATACAAATCAATGACGAAGACGTTGAATTTATTGTCAACAATCTGCGCATTAAGAAAGTAGGAGGCATTGATAATATAAGAAATTTGTATATAAAACAACTACCTAAAGTAGGTATCAAATTTATTGCTTTTATAATAAACTCGTGTATTAAATTACAATATTTCCCTGATGCATGGAAAAAAGCTAAAGTGGTACCAATACTTAAAGCTGGTAAACAGCCAAATAGTCCAGAAAGCTATAGGCCTATAAGTCTATTAAGCAATTTAAGTAAATTATATGAAAAGGTTATCAAGGAAAGTATTATCAAGTTCATCAACGAGCACAATATTTATCCTAAGGAACAATTTGGCTTCAGAAGATTCCACAATACGTCACATCAGGTCCTACGAATTTGCAATTATGTAAAATGCAAACGAACCTTATTTGTTAATTATTTATTATTATTATTTTTTTTTTATTTAGTAATTTATTTATTTATTTAGTTATCTATTTATATATTTATTTCCCTTTTTTTTTTTTAATTATTGATTTATTTATTTATTTGTTTAGCTATTTATTTGATTATTTATTTAATTATTTATTTAATTATTTATTTATTGTTTATTTATTATATAGTTTTTGATTGTGTTAATTTAATAAAATGTTTTGATATTTTTTTATTTTGTTATTTATTATTTCGTACCTATTTATTCGTTTGTTTATTTATTATTTTTAAGAACAATCTAGTCAATTATTATTTTTTTTTTTATATATTTATTTAACTTGTTTTTAGCTTTTCTTTTTTGTTTTCTCTTTTGGTTTTTTTTTCCTTTTGTATTGGGGTTTTTTTTGTATTTTTGCCTCAAAGTTAATTTCTTATCTAAAATGCATAATTAAATTAAATCAAATATATCCTAATAGAAAGATAATTATCATTATCAAATTATTATATTGTAAAATGTGCGGTTACAAACTACCTATGTAAATTTTCCTATACAAAATAAACTATCTATCTATCTATCTATCATTGACCTTTATAACAAGGAAGGAGGGAAGAACACCACCAAGGAAAACATGCGATCGAAAATGTAGAGAGGTGTCACTCCAGATATGATTTCCGTCAGGCTCGAACAGAAGCCTGCCTATATGATATGAGTGAACAATCGTCGTTGCATCACTGTCGATGCTGAAAATATGAAAGGACCAGTTCGGCAGAACGTTAATCGGCGGTGACATACAATCACACGATGGCGACGACAGCAAAAACTTCCAACCACTAAAAAAACGGGATAAGCAACCACATTTCACTATCTGGCTTTACGTGGTCATCATTAGATCCATATCTAGTCTTGCATGGTGTGTTAGTCGGGTTAAACGGCTGTAGAAACAGCCTCCAACAAAAAAGTTTTAAAAAAAAAGTCCAAAGACCAGCTTGCATATCCATAAGCGAATTTCTATGAACCACTCCAGCCGCATGCGTCTAGTGCCCCTAGATATTCTTGGCAAAGCTATCGAAGCTTGCGCAGCCGTTAGACTGAGAGCCTCTCAAGCTTAGCACAGAAATCATAAGTCAAGTGCAAGTCGACCATTCCAAGTCGCCTCGAATGGGAGGTGGATATGATTGGAGATAATAACACGAGATTCACTTCTACACGGATTTGTTTGAAACAGAACATGGAATGAGTGGATGTGTTTACTCCGAGATGATTAACTTAGGCAATCCTTTCAATCCATTTTAGCATTTTCCAGACGTAAATCATGGCAATTAAAGAAACCTTGTCCTGGCTGAGAAGTAATATAATATCAACGAAGATTGTTAGCACCTTCATGGACAGTCAATCAGCAATCAAAACCACGAACGTCGACTATCTCGACATGACATGCGGACATGCACCAGGCCACAACAATACAGAAATACCGTGAAAAAATTTAATGACGAAAGTCAGCAATCGTAAGAGACCGCCAAGTCCTTTGCAAAACTCGTATCCTTTAACCTCTCGACTATGACTCACCACCGGCATCGCATGTCGAAGAATATTGGCAACGATGCCAACAAGACTTTAGATCTGCCGCAACTGATGTGTTAGGTTTCTCACGCCCACCAGTTTGATGATGAATGCCGACAGATGCTTACAGTGAAGAACGGGACCTACGAGGCTAAGCTGCAGAAGAAACAAGAGCAAGAAAAGGGCGCGATCGAGGATATAGAGAGATGCCACTCCAGTAACAATGTTCGCAAGATTTATCAAAGTGTATAACGTCAAAGCTAAGGATACAAGGCTTGAACAGAATCCTGCCGATTTGAACAAAGAAATACCGTAGTTGAGGCACAGACGATGCTGAGGATATGGAAGAATTACTTCTCCAGACTGTTAAACGTCGATGATGAACAACATTCCGCTGTCAGACAGAATGAAACGTTAAAAAATAATCCTGTCGAGATGCACAAGGAAACATCGTAATTGAGACAAAGTCGATGTATGCTTAGCATCGACTTTGTCTCATGTCTACGATGTTTCCTTGTGCAGAACCACTTCTCCAGACTCTTAAAAGGCAATATCCCGCTGTCAGGCCGAACGAAACATTCAAGATTTACAACGACAGCTACCAACCATACGATCATGACTATCCAGAGCGTTATCTAAACTTTAGCTGAACAAGGCTGCCGGAAAAATTGGCCTTCCCGCAGAGCTGTACTGTAGTAAGTTACATCCACCAACTCATAAGCCAAATCTGGTCGGATGGAAGTATGTCTGATCTACAAAAAGGATACCCTCCGAACTGCTCCAACTACAGAGGCATAAGCTCCTCAATATCGCCGACAAGATTACATCTGCCGTCTGAACGCCAAGATTACATCTGAACGCCTGATCTTATGCCAGGAAAGTCCACTACTGATCGTGAAAAAACCCAAGAAGTCCAAATCGATACCCACGACCTATTCAGCGATTTCAAAGCCGCATACGACATCATTTATAGAGACGAACTATACAGAGCGATGTCTAGTTTTGGTATACCGCCCAAACTCGTCCGTTTGTGTTGGATGACCATGGAGAATTCTTGCTGCTCCATCAGAGTCGGAAACGACCTCACTGACACATTCGATACCAAAAAAGGATTTATGCAAGGCGAAGCGCTGTCATGTGACTTCTTCAATCTGATTCTTGAGAGGATTATGCAAAACTCCCGAGCCAACACCAGGGGCAAAATCTCTTAGCCTACGCCGATGATATTGACATCATTGGTAGGACTCAACGTGATGTCATAGCTACGTTTGCTAGAATAGAGTAAGAAGCGGCAAAAATGGGTTCAGCTATAAAAATGGCCTACAACAACGACGAATCGGACAGAACGTCACAATTGATATGCAAAGGGTGGTTAAATTTTAAGGGCCGATGTTGATTTTAAATAAAACACAACTTACTTAAGAAAACACTATCATTTCTTTCTATTATGATAATATTGGTATGGTTCAATTATGTGTAGAATTAAATAAAGGCCATATGGCCGCAGCGACCTCGGCGGCACACCTCCATCCGATGGTCCAAATTTTCGATGACGCTGAGACATAATTGAAGTTTTATGCCGTTAATGTGCGGAATTATCTTATCCTTTAGCTATTGAATTTTTGCTGGCTTATCGACGTACAAATTTTCTTTCAAATAACTCCAAAAAAAGAAGTCCAGCGGTGTCAAATCACATGATCTTGGCGGCCAATGGACATCGTCACTACGTGAAATAACACGGCCATTGAATTTGTCGCGCAAAAGAGCCATTGCTTCGTTAGCTGTGTGGCAAGTGGTCATCCACATCCATATGTTCCAATTCGTTCCATAAAAAGTTCGTTATCATCTCACAATAGCGAACACCGTTCTCAGTAAGTGCCTCATCACTGAAGATGATTTTCTTTGAAAATTGATCATCCACTGTTGCCATTTCTTGCCACCATTTTGACCATTTACGACGCTTAAAATGGTCAAAAGGCTTTAGTTCTTGAGTCAATTGCACCTTGTAAGCTTGTAAATGCAAGTCTTTATGTATAATGTTCATCAACGACGAGCGTTAGAGGTGCAATTGTTTGGCACGACGACAAGTTGAGGTGGACGGCTCTTCAGCTCTTCGCGAACAGCAGAAATATTTTCAGCAGTAGGAGCTGTACGAACATGCACTGGTGTTTTCACATCTCCTACATACCCGGCTTGGTCAAATTTTTGCATGATTTTTCCGATTGTACGTACATTTGAACGATTAAGTTGACCGAAAAAATCACGATTTGATTTGTTTTGAACGCCCAGGTTTCTCGCGCCCACTAGCAAGAAACCCCTGGTTTGATGAGGAATGCCGACAGATGCTTGCAGCCAAGAACGAAGCCTACAAGGCTAAGCTGCAGGTGAAGACGAGAGCTGCCGTTGAGCTCTATAGGCAGAGAAGAAGGGAAGAACACCGGCTTTTTAGAAAGAAGAAAAAAGAGGAAGAAAAGCGTGTGATCGAGGATATAGAGAGGTGCCACTCCAGGAAAGATGTTCGCAAGTTTTACCAAAGTGTAAAACGTCAAAGCAGAGGGTACAAGGCTCGAACAGAATCCTGTCGAGATGAACAAGGAAATATCGTAGTTGAGACACAGTCGATGTTGAGGATATGGAAGTACCACTTCTGCAGACTGTTAATCGGCGATGAACAACATTCCGCTGTCTGGCAGAACGAACCATTAAATATTGGCAACGACAGCGAAAGCTGCCAACCACCCGACCTGAGTGAAGTGAGGATAGCAATATCTAAACTGAAGCTTAATAAGGCTGCCGGAAATGACGGCCTTCCCACCGAGCTTTATAAAGCCGGAGGAGATGACTTGGTAAGTAACATCCACCAACTCAAAACCCGAATCTGGTCGGAAGAAAATATGCCTGAAGAATGGAACCTCAGCATCGTTTGCCCGATCCATAAAAAACGAGAACCTCTGAACTGCGCCAACTACAGAGGCATAAATCTCCTCAACATCGCCTACGAAATTCTAACTGCCGTAATATGTGAACGCCTGAAACCGTTTACCAACAACCTGGTCGGCCCTTATCAGTGTGATTTTAGGCCAGGAAAGTCCACAACCGATCAAATCTTCACACTTCGGCAGATCCTGGAAAAAACCCAAGAAGTCCAAACCGATACCCACCACCTATTCATCGATTTCAAAGCCGCATACGACAGTATTTATGGAGACGAACTATACAGATCCATGTCTAGTTTTGGTATACCGCCCAAACTCGTCGTTTGTGTAGGATGACAATGGAGAATTCTCGCTGCTCCATCAGGGTCTGAAACGTCCTCACTGACACATTCGATGCCAAAAAAGGATTTAGGCAAGGCGATGCGCTGTCATGTGACTTCTTCAATCTGATTCTTGAGACGATTGTGCAAAACTCACGAGCCAACACCAGAGGCACAATTTTACAAAAATCTGTACAACTACTAGCATACGCCGACGATATTGACATCATTGGTAGGACCCATCGTGATGTCACAGCCACGTTTGCTAGTTAGAGAAGGAAGCGGCAAAAATGGGTTTAGCAGTAAATGAGGGCAAGACGAAGTATATGTTGTCAACACGAAAGGACACACAACATCGACGAATTGGACAGAACGTCACCATTGACAGATATAACTTTGAGGTAGTACTCGATTTTATCTATCTCGGTTCCGCTATTAACTCTGAAAACAACATCTCGTCGGAAAAAAAAAGGAAGAATCACTCTTGCCAACCAATGTTTCTTCGGGCTAAGTAGGCAATTCAGTAGTAAAGCCCTCACTCGAACTACTAAGGAGATCCTATATAAGACCCTCATCATCCCAGTCTTGCTCTACGGCGCTGAAGCATGGATCGTTTGAAAAGCGGATGAAGAAATCGTTGGTCGTTTTGAGAGGAAATTTCTTCGAATAATCTTCGGTCCCGTTTGCGTTGACGGGCTATGGGGACGAAGATTCAACCAAGAACTAGACGAGCTGTACAGCGACATGCCCCTGGTCAAAAAACTCCGCATTGGACGTTTAAGATGGCTAGGACATGTAGAACGAATGGACGCCAATACTCCGGAGAGTCTTCGATTCCCAGCCAGACGTCGGACGCAGTAGAGGAAGAACTCGCCTTCAGTGGCGCGCACAAGTAGAAACCGACCTCAACCAACTTGGAGTGCGCAACTGGAGGCAGTTAGCTAAGGACCGGGCTAATTGAAGAGTCATGTTGGTTGAGGTCCAGGTTCATTCCGGACTGTAGCGCCACTTAAGTAAGTAAGTAAGCATAAATTGGGTCTGCAATGGGCAGCCCCATCCCAATGTTACGCCACTGCTAAAAGCCCAACAATCATCAAACACACTTTCATTTTAACATAAATTGCGAATAAAAAAAAAATTATTTCAAACGAATTTCGTGTTAATTTATTTTATTTCTGTTTGTTTGTATACAACTATTTACATAAAAGATAATAACTACACAACTTTTATTACATAAATTATTTTACTAATATACCTAGATATGCATTTAGTTCTATGGAATTTTTATTGCTAATTCTTATTGTATCGTACTCGTATTTTACCACTGACATAATTATATAATTAAACTCTTTAAATTAATTTAAGCAAAAAACTGCGCAAAAGGTCCTTCGCTAAGTAAATCTTAAAATCTTAAATAATAATGAGAAAAATATGATTTTTTTGATTGTATAGCACGTATCCTTGTCAAATTCTAATAAAATAACTTAATAAATTTATTTCCTTTCCAAATTTCAATAAAATTTTTTTTTTAACTCAAAATGCGTACCTAAACATATTTTTTTTAATTTATACATGAGTTGAACATTTTTGCGCAAACGATTGATTCAATGAGGATGATGATGATGAAGCGCTGCTACTGGATAAAGTGTTTTTATTTATACTCTGAACAATTAAATTTAGACATTCTAAACTGGATCCATTCACGGAGGATGTCGAATCAAATTCTGCAAAGAAGAAAATAAATTAAAAAAAGGATTAATTGATAGGACAAGGATATGTTGTTAAAAGTGAACATAAAAACTAATTTTTTTGTTTAAATAAAACAAAGCTGTTGTTTCTTGTATATATGTACTGACAAAAAGCCTCTTGGTTTTGTGAAGACCTCAAACAAGTTCTCACAGCCAAGAATGAGGACTAAAATGTAAAAATACAGGCGAAGACGTTTCCTTTAAAGCCAAAGGAGAAGGAAAGACCACCGACTTTTCATTGCAATGAACAATGATTTTTGAATCGATCCCCATCAACTCTTCATCGATTTCAAAGCCGCTTATGATAATTGAAAGGGACGAACTGAATTAGGCCATGTCTAGTTTTGTTTACATAACACATAACATTTAAGGCGCAACAGGCTCGTTATTACCCAACACCTAGCTTTTTTCTCACAACCATTCATGTGTGCGTGTGTACTTCTTAGCACGATGGCGGGACCTCCTGTTTTATGCCGAATCCGAACGGCTAAGTTGAGATAAGCTTTTCATGACAATTGATACTACTCGGATGATTTGTCAGATCATCACGAGAGGAGGGCCATTGAAAAATTATTTAGGTGTTGCTGTGGCTGGGAATCGAACCCAGACCTTCTGCACAGCAGTTCATCGCACTAACAACCGCGCCACTGAGCCCGATAAAGCCTGCCAAAATTCATCCGTTTGTGCAAGTTGAGCAGCAACCTACTCACCGAAATATTCGAACCAAAACAAATTTAGGGAACGTTACGCATTGTCATGTGATCTTTTCAAAATATATCTTGAGAAGTTTTTTTTTGAAATATCCCGAACCAAGGACGAACTCGACTGCGCTGAAACACGAACCGTATCATAATCCGGTGAATATATCCTCAGTCATTTTGTCTGAAATGCAGATCGTAAGTTTTGTATTTAAATCTTCGCCTCTTTACCCCATCAATGTAAATGGGAACGCAGATTTTTCGAAGAAAGGATCCGCATTGAGTATACCAAAACTAATTATGGTACACACAGCCGTAACTAGTTTTGTTATATTCAAAGCGTTTCAAGAAATCCTTCGCTCCTGTTTGTATTGGTTAACACCATACCACTAGCATCAAATTTTAAAGGACAATGGCAACTATTCATTAGATCAGCTGTACCAGCAAGAAACTATTAATTTGATGAAGAATGCCGACATGTGCCCAGAGCCAATAAAAAGGCCTCCAAGGCTAAGTTGCAGGTGATGACGAAAGCTGTTATTGAGCTCTATACAAGAAGGAGCGTAAAACAGCAGATTTTCAGAAAAAAAAGCAGCAAGAAAAGTGCGCGATCGAAGATTAATGATTTAGGAATGATTTTTGTTAGTGTTACAAAGTGTAAAATGCCAAGTCAAGGCTTGGAAAGAATCCTGTAGAGATACACAAGGAAACATCATAATTGAGACAAAGTCGATGCTAAGGATATGGAAGCACCATAAAAGGCAATATTTCCACTGTCAGGCAGATCAATCATTCAATATTGGTGACGACCGCTACCAACCAACCGATTTTGACTATCCAACAAGCGTGCCGGAAATAATGGCGCTCCGCAGAGCTTTATAATGCCGGCGGAGATGACTTGGTAAGTAACACTTACAACTTATAAGCCAAATATGGTCGGATGAATGGAACCAGAAAAATGGAACCTCAGCATCGTTTGCCCGATCTACAAAAAAGGAGAACCTCCGAACCGGGTCAACAGAGGCAGACTTATGCCTCAACTTCGCCTACAATATCATATATGCCGTCATATGTCAACACCTTAAATCGATTACCAACAACTTGATCGACTGCTTTCAGTGTGATCTTAGGTCAGGAAAGTCCACTACTGTTAACACATCGACAGATGTTTGAAAAACACCCAAGAAAATCAAATCGATATCCACCACCTCCATCCATCGATTTCAAAGCTGCATACGATAGTATTTATAGAGACGAACTATACAGCCCAACTAACAATTATTCCTCTATAAGGCAATAAAATTTAATTTCCCCAAGCAATTATTTCTGTAGGCCTTATATAGTACTTGTGCGCAGAGATTGAGCATTTTTGCAGTCGATTGTTTGGCTAGAAGCCTGTTTAAGACAATATGCGAAAAATTCATAAGCATAATCGAAGCTATGATGGTATAACCTCTGTAAGGTTGTTTTTAAGCTTCCGGAGATGTGGGTACATGTAACATACGTTAAGATGTTCCGGTAAAACTTCGCAAGAAGTTATTTCGAAGGAAAGCATCTATTGAGCTTACCTACTAAGGAAGGTTTTAAAAAATCTACGGTTGAAATATCGGGAAAAAGGTGAAAAGATCGGAAAAAACGTTGAAAACATGGAAAATAAGTCAACACGATTCAAGTACTTCGATTTACTGACTGTACTTTCATGTTCCAGAGTACAGCCTAGAGGATAGCGTGTTGGACTACCGTGAGAGAGAGCGCGGTTTTGAGTCCCAGTAAGATAAGAGTTTTTATAACAAATTGCATTGAATTTCACACAATCAGATATACGAATTGGCTATTAATAATTACTAGGTTCGCCCAGTGCTCGAAAATCGACCACACATTTTTTTTATATCATTATCTACTATATAGATAAATAAAATTGGTGTAGCTCTGTTTGATTTGAAGCGAATTTGAATGCCTGTCTTTAAATAAAGAAATCTTAAAAATTACTGATCGTAGGTAGGTATTCGTGTCAGTTCTGGAATAGATAGTAACTAACTAATATTGTTCTTAACTTCTATAACGTTGAAAAAACAAAAATAGCACTGAAATGAAACAGATTGCATTAAATTTTTTTTCATGCTGTACTTTTATATTTCTTATTCAATAATATTTTTAATTTTTTGCTATGAGATAACAAAATGCGCACAATAGAAGAGTAATAAAATAATAGCATTCTTCTTCCAGTCCAGTCCAGATGTGGCAGAAAAGCTAAGGTACCTGTGACCAAAAAGAGTAAAAAATAATTTTTAAATTTGAAAACAAAATATCTTCATGCCACTGCTCATTGCTAAAACATTCCTACGAAGGCCATCCCTTTCCGATTTGAAATTTCGAACGATTGCAAGGAACGGTCCGAAGTTACCGCCCTTCTTCAAATTATCCAGCGTAGTTCACCGCTACGATAAACTTGCTGGGCAAGGCAATGAGAAGGAGAGAGATATTGGCACTAAAATGGTACGTATGGTACGGCTTCGCGACGTAACAAATAATCAACTCTATTTCTTTCCCTCTCACGCCTACCCGTCAAAGTTCTTTGCCGAGGCATATCTACCTAATATTCCGTCGAAAAAAAAGAAATCAAAATGACTTAACAAAGAATAGGTAATAATTGGCCAAAACCAGGATCAGAGCACAGTGAAACCACAATTATTGTAGGATGGCTATCTAATAATTCGTGTAGGATACAACCGACTTCGAATGACCGGAAGCCAAATGTACTTCCGTTCATCAGACTAATGCAACCACACCTGCGGATAACTTCTCTCCCTCATTCGCTTAACACAAACGAACACGACACACATTCATCCCCCACGCCCCCACACGCCAAACACTTTCGTTTCAGTGAGGTGGCTCAGTGGCTGCTCTATGTATAGTGCTACACTATACAAATAAGGTCAATAATAATATTAAACATTATGATTACCTATAACTTATAAAAGACAGAGTAGGTATACGTATCCAATCCAATCACCAATACGCGTGCGCATATTCCCTTCTCTTCTTAATTCGCTTAACGCACACCATTCACCCCACACTATGTTAAAGCTACATTAGAGTTATACGCATACGCATATAGAAAAGTTCTCTGTGTATGATTCTCTTTTTCTAATTTCTGATTCATACAATAGAAGGAGACAGTCACAGGACTCCGACTGAGCGAAAGAAAAATGTGACTTATCCAATTACCCATACCCAACCCACCCCTGCGCATATACTTTTCTCTCTTTCTTTGCTTAACTCCCATCATTCAAACGTGACACTCGCCGCACAGATTGCTAAGCTATAAAGCTATCTTTCTTTGTATATTTACAATGTTGTTGTTGTAACCAAGGTAATTTAAAAACATTATTTTACCAATTTTGCAATAACTTTTTTGAAATTATAATTCTTTTCGACCGATCTATGAGCTGTACGCTTCAATTTGGTAAAAAAAAATGCAATTTTACTTCATTAAATAAGGTAAATATGTTCTGAAAGAAATTGGGTCGGCGATTAATATAGTGGATAAAGGATCGAAATATAAAAGTAATATTTTCGGAAAGACTTTTTGCGAAGCCTGTAATTTTGTTCGCGCACGTAACGTGTATACACGTCTTCGTCGGCTCTCTCGGTGGTGCATGACGTGCATACACGTCATTTAAAAATCTCCTTTTTTCAGCAAGACGTGTATACATGTCTTCAATCACACTGAGTTTAAAGGAAACCTAATATTATACGCACCAGCAGCAGTAATCATATCCGTTCTACTGCTGATTTTAGCAATAATATGCCTGTTTGGGTTTGATGGGACATGAACAATCATGTTTAAAAAATGTAACGACATGACGTGTAGACACGTCATAGCCATCATACAAATCGCATTAGTTTCATTTTTAATGTCGTTGTGAGTGCAGCGGTTTCCAAAATTAAAAATTAAAAAATTTAATAAAGTAGGTATTTCCTAGAATTTTCTTCTTTTTAGTAGTGATCCCGAATAAAAGGTAATATTATGAACTATTTAGTAGGAAGAGCGTTTCTGACATACATTTTGTAGTAAGCTATCATGGATGACAAAAGAACTCGCAAGGTTGAGCAGATGCTGAAAGATTGTGATTCTAATATTGGAGATAGTTCGGATGAAGAGCCGTTCAGTGCAGGAAGTGACCTTGACCCTGACTTCGTTGCTGGCGAATGCGATAGTAGTAGCAGTAGCAGCGTATTAGGTAAGATACCTCCACCAGAAGATCCGTCAGATGAAGGAAAATTACCCGAGTTAGATGTAGAAAGCGACGAAACTTGGTACGGTGATACGAAACCGATAATACAATTCGGCTTTGACAGCAGCAACTCGGGTATACAAATACCGCTTTCTTCAGAAATTACACCGAGAAAAGCCTTTGATTTGATGTGTGCGGATACTATCATTGATCTTTTAGTCAACTGTACTAACGTCTATGGGCAGCGGCTGTTCAAAAACAAAAATTCAAAAAATCTGCGTAATCGTTCACAACCCAATTTTCGAAACGTTGATTCTTCGGAAATTCTCAAATTTATTGGTTTATGTTTTCTCCAAGCCCAATTCAAGCCAGCGAAAATTCGAAATTCTAGAAATCCTCTCTACTATCATCCCGTATTTCCAAATGTAATGTCGGGTCGTCGGTTCGAAGAAATATTGAGGTGTTTCAATTCAAACTCCGACATCCAAGACAAGTATACTCTCAAAGTTATGGGTATTTTGAATTTATTCAACCAGCAATTTCAAAACGTGTATAAGCCAGAAAGAAATTTGTGCATTGATGAATCATTGTTGCTCCATAGAGGTCGCTTGCATTTCCGACAATACATAAAAAATAAAAAAGCAAAGTATGGTATAAAATTTTTCGAGCTGTGCGATCCTGATGGTTACGCCCTAAACATTGAAATTTACCAGGGAAAAGACCTAAATGAAATAGCAAAAGGAGAATCAGAAAAAAATAACTTGGTTTTACGTCTTATGAATCCTTACCTTTCCAAAGGTCATTATTTGTTCATGGATAACTATTACAATAGCGTTATTCTCTCCAATAAGCTATTGGCTCTTCGAACCCATACAACTGGGACTTTGCGATCAAACAGAAAAAATAACCCAAAAGAAGTTATAAATCAAAAACTTAAAAAGGGTAAATGTATATGGAGAAGGCAAAATAATGTTTACATATCTAAATGGAGAGATAACAGAGACTTGCATATGATAACCACAGCATATCATCCAGTTTTAAAAACTGTATATAATCATTACAAAGTTGCTTCTACGAAGCCTCATGAAGTAGAAGAATATAATGTCAACATGGGCGGAGTCGACAGGCTTCATCAAATGGTTTCATACTACTCCAGTCCTCGTAAAACTGTGCGTTGGTACAAAAAAGTTATATTCCACCTCATAGATGTAGCTGTTTTCAACGCATATTTCATATATAAAAAACATTCGAAAAAAAAAATTGAATATTTGGAATTTCGAGAGGATCTTATACGAGATCTTATACAACTTCCGGAAAGCTTTAAAGATGGCCGGGACTTTTTATCTGTCAAAAGCTGTAAACCTGATAACGTAAAGTCGCCGCATTTTCCTGAAAAGATACCTGTAATACAGGGGAAGATGAAATCAACCTTCCGAAAATGCCGTCAGTGCTACAAAAAAAATATTCGCCGCGAAACCTCCCTACAGTGTGATTCTTGTGTGGATAACCCACCACTATGTGCAACTTGTTTCCGAGACTTCCACGCTGAGTTACCCGAATTTTTCAACTAAAATAATACTTATTGTCATTATTATACTTTCTTTTATTTTGAGTTTATTTATGTTCTATACCTTCCTTTGAGGAAATAAATGAAGTTCTAGTCTACATGTGTTTGTTTGTGTTTCTCTGTCGTTTGCATTATAAAAATATGTAATATATATGTATATCTACTAATAATAATAATAATTATAATCATAATATTATTTATCTGGGCATTGGACGAGTAATCACGTTTGACGTTTATAGACGTCATGTGTCTGTGGGAAGTTTTTGTGCATCAATACGCGCAGGACGTTTATACACGTCCCAAAAACCAAACTGTAAAAACTATAAATATTTAACAATATTACTACAAAAGTCATTTCAGTCCAATCGAAATGTTTATAAGTACAATAGTTTTTGAAATATTCAAAATGCACCACCACAAGTCATCAAAAATAAATACCGTGCGCGAACGTGTTATAAAGGATCGAAATATAAAAGTAATATTTTCGGAAAGACTTTTTGCGAAGCCTGTAATTTGCGTCTAAAAACCTTTTTACAGCAAACAAAAATTTGTCTGTAAGGCTTTTCAGAAGTATTTAAAGAAGCCTTATAGAAGTAAATATCTTCCAAACAGTGCGCCAAATGGTTTTTTATAAGACTTCTTCCAGGTAATATTGCTGGGAGGGAAATAGTTTCGATAGTGATTTTTCGAAGCTAATTTGTTAGTTGGAAGAGCCATATCTAGCTTTGATATACCTCTCAAACTCGTGTATGCAGGATGACGATGGCGATGACGATGGCTACATCACCGTCGGAATCGACGTCAAAACATTCGCTATAAAAAACGATTTAGGCAAGGCGATGCACTATCATGTGATTTCTTTAAACTCATTCTTGAAAAGATTGTGCAAAATCCCGAGCATTTGCCGTCAACACAAAAGGACCCACAACATCGATGAAGTGGTGGACGCCACCATTGTCGAACATAACCTTCAGATAGTTATCGACTTTTTCTACCTCATCTCAGCTATAAACTCTGAAAACAATATCTGCTCCGAAATTCAACGAAAAATTACCCATGCCAACCCCTGTCTCGTCGGCCTGAGACGGCAATTAGGAGAAAAGCCCTCACTCGAACTTCTAAACAAATCCTATACAAGACACTGATCATCCCAGTCTGCCTTATGTTGCTAAAGCATTAACCGTATAAAAGGTAGGTTCAGCATGAACTCAAGTAGCACTTATGTGCTTTTTTGTTACCATGACTCAACATACTCATGATACAAGCGGTCTCTAGATCCAGCCTGTGAGGTTTAGAAAACGGATAAAATCTTGTATCCTTTTACCCGAGATGTCGCTAAAATTGTCGAGGGATGATTGGTTTAACACCCACAATCTGGCTCTTGCTAGTGCCGGACATTTGCAGATGAAATAAAAAGAGGGTTCCTCTCTCATTTGTGTTCCCGCAACTGCGGCATTGAGTTTTGTATGGGATCCCTAATTTGGCCGCATTGGGTATAATTGGCCAGTGTCCCGTGACTATCGCCGTAATTCTTGCGATATATGGGCGGGCTCTATTAAGTAAATCGTTCGTTCTGTTTTTGTCATAGGAGGGCCATATCGTCCTCTATATGACGCAATTTGTTAACCTTCCCCATTTGGAGTCGGCATTTTTCAGGAAGTATGAGTATAAAAAGTGGCTGAAGAAATCCTTGATCGTGTTGACAAAAAAATTGTTCGATAAGGTCTTCGTTGACAGGCGTGACGAAGTTTCGACCAAAAACTATTCGCTGTACAGCGAAATACTCCTAGTCAAAAAGCTCCATCTGCGCACTAAACTTCAAGCTTGGCGATCTGAGAATCACGGTTTTTCCGTATTCAATCACGAAAACCCTTCCAATGGCTTAGTCGCCAATAGTCTGATACTGTTCGTGCAAAAAGATGAACTCCTGGACATCTTGGTATCATTGAAAAATAAAAAGTCCGCAGGAGAGGACGGTGTCCCAAACGTCGTATTGAGACACCTGCCAATAGAAGCAGTCGATATCTTCACCACCCTGTTTAACAATGCACTGAAAAATGCACATTATCCGGTGCACTGGAAAACGGCGGTGGTACATCCTATCCCCAAAAAGGACAAGGACAAAACAAACCCTGCAAATCTTCGGTCAATAAGCCTTCTGCCGAATGTAAGCAAGGTATTCGAGAAGATAGTCAATAAAGCTCTGCTTAAGTGGGTTGAGGAAAACAAAATTACTCCGGATAATCAGTTTGGTTTTCGAGCGAGGCATGACACCATTCATGCCGCGTCGAAACTAGTGTCCGACATCCAATGGAATAAATCCAAAGGACAATGCATAGGGGCCTG
Organism: Rhingia rostrata; assembly: GCA_949824845.1. Classification (NCBI taxonomy): domain Eukaryota; kingdom Metazoa; phylum Arthropoda; class Insecta; order Diptera; family Syrphidae; genus Rhingia; species Rhingia rostrata. The sequence continues at coordinate 40,612,412 of OX463756.1, read as the reverse complement.
TCTTTGAAAAGGGTATGCGGAAACCCATACTATATATGATTTATGAAATGCTTATGGGAAAGAAGTTCGTTGTCAAATGTGGCAACGTAAGTTCGAGTAAGGTCTTTGAAATTAAAAACGGTTTACAACAGGGGGCGGTGAACTCCCCGATATTGTTTAACATTTATACAAGTAATCTTGAAGGTTCTCTCAGACACGCTATAGCGTACGCAGATGATCTGGTGGCGTACAGATCAGGTCCGAAAATCGGAGTCATCAACATACTTTTGCTGCGTGACTTCGATCACATTAAGGGATATTGCGAGGATTGGAAATTGAGGATCAATTTCCGAAAAAACCGAAACAATTCTGTTCAGGACCCCAGTGCAGAGGGCTTCTAGGGATACCAGAAAAAACTGGAAAAAATTGGACAGCATGGACAGCCATTGGCGTTGAGAAGTGAAGTCACATACCTTGGCATCTGCCTTGACAAGTTTCTGTATTTTAACAAAAATGTAGATGCTTGTCTGGCTAGGGCTAGGGGGTTTATGCCCTGAGATTTATGAGATTGTTTCAAAGCAGTCAACTTGACTCAAGGGTGAAAGTCATTTGCTACATGGCCCTCATAAGGCCGATCATCGCTTACGGTTGTCCCGTGTGGTTTAATGTGGCACCAGCCTACATCGAAAAGATACGTCTGTTTGAGAGGAGGTGTCTCCGATCCTGCTTAGGAGTGTACCGAACGCCGGACTCCGAGTACATAAAATATTATCGCAACGAGGTTCTATACAATGGGGCTCAGTTGAATAGAATTGACAATTTCCTGATTAAGGTGATGCGAAGGCACGCTGCAAGGGCGATGTCCAGCGACAACAGCCTGATCTTTGGGGCTTATTACCCCAATGATTTATACATGGAGAGCACGCTCATATCGGGCTTTATTCCACCAGAGGCATTCATTTACATCGATTCGTTAGGGTTAGTACAAGACAGGAACGCGTATCCCGGTTTTATACCACCACTATCGTGACGCGCGGGACAAACGGCTAATCCGCGATGGGTACGTCAACAATGCTCCGGAGCTTCTCCGCTTTAGCACGGCGGTATCGGATCGCGATAGGATCGATGCTGCGAAACAGCGCACTGAATTCTGGTGGCTATATGAGGAAGGTGATTCTGCACTTCCTCAGGACTTTGCGGAGTTTTAGTCCAACTCCATAGGTAAGATTTTAAAATTAGGAACAAGGTCTGGGGCAGGGCTTGTGCACCATATTGGCGTACAATATGGTTGAACGCAGGCTGCCGTGGGACCGAATGACGCAATCAGGATGGCGACCCCTCGGGGCAGTAGTAAGGTAATATTTTAAGTAAATAAAAAATTAATTCGAAAGTTGAAAAAAAAAGTTGAAAAAGTCAAAAAGCTCCACATTTGACTTTTAGGATGGCTAGGACTGTAGAGCCTATGAACACCATTAATCTCTCTCTCTCTCGCAGAGTCCTCGATTCCCAGCCAGACGTCGGACGCAGTAGAGAAACCCTTGCCTTAAGTGGCCAGCGGTAGAAACCGACCTTATTGATGAGGGATGTTGGTCGAGGACAAGGTTCATTCTGGAGCGCCACTTAAGAAGAAGAAGAAGAACCTGCAGTTCTATGTCACGTAAGTTCTAAACCGTTTTTCCTAATCGCTTTTTGCCCAATATTGAGTTATCCTAATTGGTAAACCGGGTTTTGGACGTTTTATGGCTCTAATTGCTTTCCAAAGTGAATATTTAAATTATTTGGTCGAATTTGATAGCAAGTTACTCAACCAAGATAAACTTCTACTGTGCAAACTTGGGTTGTATCGACAAGGTGGAGCCTCTAGCCTTATTCGATGGAGCATAACATCCGAGGTAACCATTATTCTTTAAGTGAGAATTACTCTTTGCGTGAGTTTCGGATATTAAACAGACGTCGATAACTTTTTCCTCAAGTTCTCCAAGTTTTTGCAAAAGGCCGTTGGCATCCCACGTGTGTATTTTAAGAAATCTATTCATGTTGAAGGTGGATTACGTCTGCTGTGAATAATATTTTCAAGCCATACTAGCCTGTCGAAGACATTTTTATCCATTTCGCTTTGTTCCTCAAGTTTTGAATGAATAAATCGAAAAAAAAAAACGTTGAAAACGGGGTCAGGTGGTTTAGTTTTTTTTCCGGATACTGTAGCTTGGGCATTAGTTTGTATTTGTACATTTAGTACATGGCCGAGGTATTTGTTTAAATTTTTATTTTTTGATTGCTGCCTGCTTTGGCTTTGAGATGAGCTTAGGCGAAATCTTAGGCGAAATCTTAGGCTTTTGCTTGGTTAAATTTAATTTCTATGAAATTTCATTAGAAACATTTTTGTTCATCTTTTTTGCAACACTTTAGCTACTTTGCAGCTGCAATAATTTGCTGGATGATCACCTTTACAATAAATGCAAGCAGCATGAGTTTTCTTCTATAACCTGCAATCTACCGTCAGTGTATGATTTTGATGATTTTGGACAGTTCAGATTAACAAAATGACCCGTATTTCTCATTGTATACAGTTTTAGTGTAAAAATGTATTTTTTACGTTAACTAGAACTTTTCAGCTTTATAATAAGTGGTTGACCATCAAAATCGGTCCAGGCATTAGCTGGGAATTCGAATCGCAAGTCACGCTAGCAGTCCGAACCAACTTAAAATACTCTAAAATTTAACCCGAAAAATATTTTTTTTTAGAAACGCTTATATCAACATAGTTTTGGATGCAATATTAATTGGTGTAAAATGAATATGTTGAAAAATTTTGTTTTGATTTCCGGCACATTTAACACAACGCGGATCTTTCTGACAACAGGAATGCGTATGATTATATCCTTGGCAGCGCTTGCACTCAGGAACTAATTTGAATCCTTACGCATGGGCTCGATTTTTTGAACAATATTAAGAATTTTTTCGATTTCATTAATTTTTTTCAAACTTTCTGCTTTATCGAAAGTGAGTATAAATAATGGCAGACCACGTTTTATTACATTTGCTTCGCCCTCTTTTTGCAGTTTGTCTCGCTTGACAATGTTAATGTCATCTATCTGTCTGTTCTGCAGATCGCTAACTATGTTTAAGCACGACGCATGTAACCCTCTGGCTACAGCGCGTGAATGCCTTTCAGATTCATTCTCAAATGAATACCATTCTGTTTTATCTGGTTAAGTTTGCTAGTTAATAGACGCTAACTTTCTGGGTCTTTTACGAAGACTTTCCATGTATTTTTTTTAAGTAAAGTTACATGGTATCCTGATAATGGTAACGATTTTATCAAGGTATGCAACTTGTTATATTCGTCAATACCAATCACATTAATTGGCGGTGGGGGCGGTTGTTTAAGCTGTTTCTCTATATTAATATTCTCTTTATCGTGGTTTATTAATTCAGGTGACGGATAGAGCTTTCTTTTTTTTTTCACCGGTCTTTCCTTTAGAATCTAGTCGGTTTCGCGACTGAGTTCTTCTTCGTCCGCATGGTATTCTGAAATAACGACGCATTTTTACTCTGTTTTGGTACGTTAGTTAATTTTAATGAACTCTTTAGCGTCTTGTTTTCATTCTTAAGGTAGAGAATTTCTTCTCGAAGTTCTTCGCAGAGCAGTTCGACCTGGTTCAGCGTAATTCAAAGAACGTCGTTTTCGCCGTCGAGGCTTTTACTTTTCACTGAGTGTCGTTTTTCGCGACCCGATACTTCTGGCGGTCTCGACCTCCTGGAGAAGCTTTTTTTTTCAGGTCCAAATTTTACCCTAAAACGTTTTCCGAAAGGGTTACAAAATTGCAATAATTGGCTCTCCCCAGAATCCATACAGAGTGAATCCTCCTACAGAGTGGATTTTCCAGTGACACTGCATTTTCATTTTTTAGTGGATTTTAGTCGCTTTCTACGACAGGCAAGCCTTACCTCGTGTATATTCTGACCCCTAACCCGAAGGTGGTCGATTTAAATCATGATTTCTAATTTTCATAAGAAGTGTCTTTTATCAAAAAATGGAGTAGATATTAATGAAACCAATTATCCACCAAAAAGGAGACTCTCTAAACTGCGCCAACTACAGAGGCACAAGTCTATTCAACATTCATCCCTGCCCAGCCCTGACTCCGCATGGACGTTTAATATGGCTAGGACATGTAGAGCTAATGGACACCAATACTTCGGCTCGAAGAGTCTTCGATTCCCAGCCAGACGTCGCAGTAGAGGAAGACCACGCCTTTAGTGACGTGCACAAGTAGAAACCGACCTCAACCAACTTGGAGTGCGCAACTGGAGGCAGTTAGCTAAGGAGCGGGCTAATTGGAGAGCCATGTTAGTTGAGGCCCAGGTTCATTTCGGACTGTAGCTCTACTTAAGTAAGTAAATAATTACATGATAACAATTACATTCACATAAAGGGTTTTTCAATAAGAGCGCTACAAAAGTTTTTTTTAATAACACAAAAACGGTTTTGGATATCAATGAAATTTTTTATTGTGAAAGTAAGTTCGATGCCATTATGTACGGAACTCGATTTCTTTTGCATGGCCACAACGGGCACGCTTGCAAAAGTCCAGACGCTGAACCCAATTTTCGACGGTTTTCAAGCATAAATCGGCCGATACTGCTGCAATTTCACGTTCGATATTCGTACGAAGTTCATCAATCGTCGCTGGCTTGTTGGCATAGACCATAGACTTGACGTAGCCCCACAGGAAATAGTCTAACGCCGTCAAATCGCACTACCGAGGCGGCCAAGCGACTGGACCATGTCGTGAGATAACACGTTCTCCAAACTTGGTTTCCAATAAATTTATTGTGGCATTCGCTGTGTGGCTTGTGGCGCCGTCCTGTTGGAACCACATGTCCTCCAAGTCCATATCATCCAATTGGGACCAAAAATATTCGGTTATCATTGAACGGTAGCCATTCCCATTCACAGTAACGTGCCGGTCTTGATCATCACGGAAGAAGTACGGCGCAATGACGCCGCCGTCCCATAAACCACACCAAACCGTAATTTTTTCGGGATGCAATGATGACTCATGGAGTACGTGTGGATTGCTGCCTGACCAACACCGCATATTTTGTTAATTGACGAAGCCATTCAGCCAGAAATGAGCTTCATCGCTGAAGATGATTTTTCGATGAAAATTCGAATCATTTTCAAGTTGTTGCTCAGCCCAATTCACGAACATACGACGCTTCTGGTGGTTAAGCGGCTTCAGTTCTTGCGTCAATTTAATCTTGTAAGGATGTAGGCCATGATCTTTTCGCAAAATTCACCACAACGACGTCACAGGGATGTCCAACGCTTGGAACGACGTGTGAGAGACACATTTGGGCTTTCTTCAACTGAAGCCTCAGCGGCAGCAATATTCTCGACACTACGGGCACTTCTTCGTCTCACTGGCATGGGAACATTTTGTACTGTGCCTGTGGATTCAAGTTTTCCCACTAGACGCTCAATTGTTGATCTGCTAGGACGATTATGACGACCATAAATTGGACGTAGCGCTCTTAACGTTGAGGCCACTGACTCCGAATTTCGGTTGCAAATTTTAATAATTTCGACTCGTTGTTGGATCGTATAGCTTTCCATCATGAAATGGCAAACCTTACTGAAGACAAATGTCAAAAGAGCGGCAAGAAAAATGGCGTCGATTTGAGGTGACCAATTGCTTCAACAAAGCGAATGTTTTTTTAAATAAAATTTTATAGTGATATGTGTTGTTCTAGAAAAAACAATTTCTGAAACGAAAACCTCCTTTTACTTAAAATAGTTTCTTGACTTCCGGTTGGCATAGAATTGCAATATCGCGAAATAAAAATGGGGAAACAAATAAAACCAATTGAAAGTGAAATAATCCCAAGTTGATTACATGATGAACCAAGACTTACCTGATATTGGAGTGTATCTGTCCGATTCTTTATTAAAATGCTGCAACTTCTCACGAAAATACGTATCCGTATACGAATTCTGAAAATAGATAAAGAAAACAAATTATTTTCTGCTAGCAAATTTACAGTATAATTTGAAATTTAAAATTATATCAACCAATTAAAAAGCCTTTTCCACCAAACTCAGGCATGCCAACAATATGCCAACAATACGTTCACCTAACTGACACACAGAGAAAGGCACCTTTAGTCATTGGCTTGGATGGCAAAGTGTTTCCTTCTCAAAAACGCTGCATTTCACAGCCCCAACATAATTCCACACTCTCACTAGCAAAACAATGCGCAGCAGTGACACCAAGGATTCCATTCTCGAGTCACTGCAAGTCACTAATTAAAATCCACTGAACCATAGTGGATGCAGAGCGCGAAGATAAAATGATCTATACACACTTATTAGTAATTAAATTAATTTGCAGGAATTACTGAAATTCCCCAGAGACATTCCCAGACGACGCGATCACTCGAAAATGACCATGGACGAGAAGAGGAATCGCATTCAATGATCCATCCGCCTGGGTACTTGTAGATGTACTGCTCATGCCAACGAATCCATTCGCAGGAACCATTTATCATACGGCACGTCACTTTATCATTTTGGCTGCTCGTTCCCTTGTAGTTTTGGGGGGCTCTCAACAGCTTCGACAATGATTCTGGGAGGTTTCCACCATTATGGAGCGTACTCAGCACTTAGCACTTTGTAATGATCATGTGGAACATGCTGGAGTTTTGAATCGAGAGTGAGGAAAGTATGCATGAGCATTAAAGTATTACCTCCAGAGAATATCGTTTTTTTTTTTTTTTTTTTTTTCTGGGTAGAAAATGTAAACTCGTACATATGGTGCAATGAGAAGGCAACGCGGATTTCGAACTCATAAATCTTGTGGTGGCCGGCTAGCGGCACATATGGAGGATTTAGAATGTGTGTACAACGTCGCGGTGATGTCTTAATTCCTCTGGAAGGAGCATTAACACGGTCTTGGATGTTTGTGTTGTTTTTTTTTTTTTAAATAAGAAAAAAAAATTCTTATGGGATTATTTTATTTTATTGGAAAAGAGTCCGTGCTGACTGCGGACTAATCATTTTTATAGCAGAATGTCAGTTCGTCATTTCAGCAAGGAAAGGCTCGTTGATGCCGGTTAAATATAAGTAAATACATGTCCATCCTATACACGTGCCTGAAACATCCGGAAATTATTTATATGAAAGCGAGACTCTTGTTAAATGGTGGACATCCAACTTTTTTGCGGTGCTGTGATGTAAACATTGAAGTTGCGAAGCGCAGCCACTAGGAAGTTCTACTTAAAACGTCAGGCTTTAGAGTGGAAACGTATGGCGATACATGAACGCCGTATTGATTTGTAATCAAGAGAAAAAAAAAATCACCTTCGCCGGAACTGCGAGAGTTGGCATTGCAGTTAGAACAAGAAAAAATATCGGTTTATATTTTTTTTAGATCTATAGAACTTCAAATTGGAATAAGACTCAAGAAAATCCGTCTAATATCAATCGATTTGACTTTATTGAAAGGATAATTTTATGCCATAAATGTTTAAATATGATTTCGGGTATGGGGCCACCGCGGATGGTTCGAATAAAGCCAAGTCTAGAGGTCCAATTTTCAATCACTTTTTCGAGCATTTGAGGTCGTATGTCTGCAATAACGCCACAAATGTTGGCTTCCAAGTCGACTTACGTTTCTGGTTTGCTGACGTAGACGAGCGACTTCACATATCCCCAAAGAAAATAATCCATAGGTGTCAAATCACACGATCTTGGTGGCCAATTGACAGGTCCATATGCGAAATTTTGCGCTTATCAAATGTTTCCTTCAATAAATCGATTGTGACGTGCGCTGTGTGGCATGTAGTGCTGTCTTGTTGGAACCACATCTCATCCAAATTCGTGCCATCCAATTCGGGAGTAAAAAAAATCGGTTATCATGGCTCTACACCGGTCTCCATTAACGGTAACTGACTCTCCAGCAGCATTTCGGAGGAAGTATGGCCCAATGACTCCACCAGCCCATAGAGCACACCAAACAGCCAGTTTTTGTGGATGTAATGGCATCTTTAAGGTCACATGTGGATTATCTTCACTCCAAATACGGCAATTTTGCTTTTTGACCAAAAATGAGCCTCATCACCGAACAAAATTTTGCGATGAAAATAAGCATCGAGATCAGTCTTATTTTCGGCCCATACACCAAAATCACGACGCATTGCATGGTCTGGCGGCTTTAATTCTTTCACAAGCTGGATCTTGTAAGGTCGTAAGCCAAGATCTTTGCGCAAAATCTTCCGTAAAGTTGATGGACAAAGCTCCAATCGCTTTGCACGATAGCGGCGAATCGATTCATTTGGGTCCTCGTCAACACTTTGCTTTACAGCGGCAATTGTTTCTTCGGTGCGCACTGTTCGACGTCTCTGCGGATGCGTATTATCACGTAGAGTAAGCGAATGGCGAAAAAGGTCCATGGTTAACCGAACTAATTGCTCTGATGGACGATTATGTCGGCCGTAAAATGCACGGAGCTTGCGGTAAGCTTCGCGAACTGAATTTTTAGTTTCGAAATAAGTTCGCACGATTTGCGAACGTTGTGCATTTGTCAACCTGTTCATGATGAAATGGCAAACCAAACTGAACATAAATGACATTAGAGTTGCCCGATTTGACCATAAAATATCGATCCAAAACACCAGGCAAAATGTCTCAATCACATCTTCGGAACTCCTCCACATACTTACTTACTTAAGTGGCGCTACAGTCCGGAATTAACCTGGGCCTCAACCAACACGCCTCCCCAATTAGCCCGGTCCTTAGCTAACTGCCTCCAGTTGCGCACTCCAAGTTGGTTGAGGTCGGTTTCTACTTGTGCGCGCCACTTTAGGCGAGGTCTTCCTCTACTGCGTCCGACGTCTGGCTGGGAATCGAAGACTCTAAGAGCCGGAGTATTGGTGTCCATTCGTTCTACATGTCCTAGGCATCTTAAACGTCCAATGCTGAGTTTTTTGACCAGGGGCATGTCGCTGTACAGCTCGTGTAGTTCTTGGTTGAATCTTCGTCTCCATAGCCCGTCAACACAAACGGGACCGAAGATTTTTCAAAGAATTTTCCTCTCACCAACGATTTCTTCATCCGCTTTTGAGACGGTCCATGCTTCAGCGCCGTAGAGCAAGACTGGGATGATCAGGGTCTTATATAACATCTGATTAGTAGTTCGAGTGAAGGCTTTACTACTGAATTGCCTTCTTAGCCCGAAGAAACAGCGGTTGGCAAGAGTAATTCTTCGTTTAATTTCTGACGAGATTTTGTTGTCAGAGTTAATAGCGGAACCGAGATAGATAAAGTCCCGTACTACCTCAAAGTTATATCTGTCAATGGTGACGTTCTGTCCAATTCGTCGATGTTGTGTGTCCAGCATATACTTCGTCTTGCCATCATTTACTGCTAAACCCATTTTTGCCGCTTCCTTCTCAATACTAACAAACGTGGCCAGACATCACGTTCAGTCCTACCAATGATGTCAATATCGTCAGCGTATGCTAGTAGTTGCAACGATTTTTGGAAAATTGTGCTTCTGTTGTTGGCTCGGGAGTTTTGCACAATCCTCTCAAGAATCAGATTGAAGAAGTCACATGACAGCGCATCGCCTTGCCTAAATCCTTGTTTGGTATCGAATGTGTCAGTGAGGTCGTTTCCGACTCTGATGGAGCAGCGAGAATTCTCCATCGTCATCCTACACAAACGGACGAGTTTGGGCGGTGTACCAAAACTAGACATGGCTCTGCATAGTTCGGCTTTGAAATCGATGAATAGGTGATGGGTATCGATTTGGACTTCTTGGGGTTTTTCCAGGATCTGTAGATTTAATCGGTTGTGGACTTTCCTGGCCTAAAACCACACTGATAAGGGCCGATAAGGATGTTGTAACGGTTTCAGGCGTTCACATATTACGGCAGATACGATTTCGTAGGCGTTGTTGAGGAGACTTATGCCTCTGTAGTTGGCGCAGTTCAGAGGTTCTCCTTTTTTGTGGATCGGGCAAACAATGCTGAGGTTCCATTCTTCAGGCATACTTTCTTCCGACCAGATTCGGCTTATGAGTTGGTGGGTGTTACTTACCAAGTCATCTCCGCCGGCTGTATAAAGCTCGGGCGGAAGGCCGTCATTTCCGACCGCCTTATTAAGCTTCAGTTTAGATATTGCTGTATAAAGCTCGGCCGGAAGGCCGTCATTTGAGGCCGCCTTACTAAGCTTCAGTTTAGATATTGCTATCCTCTTCACTCAGGTCGGGTGGTTGGCAGTTTTCGCTGTCGTTACCTGACAGCGTTCTGCCTGACAGCGGAATGTTGTTCGTCATCGCCGTTGAACAGTCTGCAGAAGTGGTTCTTCCATATCCTCAGCATCGACTGGGTCTCAACTACGATATTTCCTTGTTCATCTCGACAGGATTCTGTTCGAGCGTTGTATACTTGGCTTTGACTTTTACACTTTGGTAAAACTTGCGAACATCTTTCCTGGAGTGCCACCTCTCTATATCCTCGATCGCGCGCTTTTCTTCCTCTCTTTTCTTCTTTCTAAAAAGCCGGTGTTCTTCCCTTCTTCTCTGCCTATAGAGCTCAACGGCAGCTCTCGTCTTCACCTGCAGCTTAGCCTTGTAGGCCTCGTTCTTCGCTGCGAGCATCTGTCGGCATTCCTCATCAAACCAGGGGTTTCTTGCTGGTGGGCGCGAGAAACCTAGCACATCCGTTGCGGCTGATCTAATGGATTGTTGGCATCGTTGCCATAGTTCTTCGACATTCGATGTTGGTGGTATGGTGTTAATCGAGAGGCTTAGGGATACACGTTGCGCGAAGGTCTTCGCGGTCTCTTGCGATTGCAGTCTTTCGAAATTAAATTTTTTACAGTATTTCTGGATTGTTGTGGCGTAGTGGATATCCGCATTCTAACCTTGGCTGCAACAAGGCAGTGCTCCTCCACATAGACGTAATAATAACAAATTGACCAAATTAGGATTCATCATCCATTTCATGAAAGACACCGTAGCATAGATTCGCTGAAGACTGACCCTTGCAAACCGATGCCTTATCTAATTTGCTAACTTAGTAAAACCTTTGACGCACTGGTGGTATCAACACTATACCCAACTAACAATTTCGCTTCGATAAATCACTATCGAAGCTATTTCCCAATAAGAAATATTACCTATGAAGTTGGTAATAAACTCCTTGGCAGCTTTTACTACGAAGACTTGATGGAGTTAGCTACAATCCCTAGCAGAGATCGTCCATTTCTGCCGCAAATCGGGATGGAGCAATTACCTCTTTAAAGCTAGTGGAGCAGCACAAAACACAAACTTATCACACTTTACCCTAACATAACAGTCTTCTCAGGTGCAAATATTCTCAACAAAGGGGTATCGCTAAAGGCCCACGTAGGCCTATGCGAGTTTGATGGCTCACTTGAGCGTCAACAGCCTATCAAACCTAACCTAACCTAGGGGTTGACCAGTTACTTACTTCAAAATAGGTTGAGGTCGGTTTCTATTTGTGCGCTCCACTTAAGGCTCCACTACGCATTCGACGTCTCAAACGTCAGATGCTGCATTATTTGGCCTTGTCTTTTTGTCTGTACAACTCGTATAGTTTTTGATATTTCAATCTTTGTCTCTATAGCCCGTCAATGCTAACGATGAAAGTTACTTACAAAATCATCTGCGCCGACCTTATAAAGTTCGGCGGGAAGGCCGTCATTTCCAGCCGCCTTGTTACGCTTTTGTTTAGATATTGCTGTACTCAGAAGAACTTAGGTCTGAGGTCTTAGTAAGTAGTTTTCGCTGTCGTCGCCAATAGTTCGCACTGCCTGACAGCATAAGCTCGTTTGTAGTCACCGTTTAACTGTCTGCAGAAGTGGTTCTTGCATTTTCTTAACATGGACTCAACTACTACATTTCTTTGTACATCTCGGCAGGATTCTGTTCGAGTCTTGTATACCTTGCATTGGTAAAACTTGCAAACTTTTTGCCTAGAGTGACAACTCTCGACATCTTCGATTGCGAGCTTTTCTACCGCTTTCTTCTTCTCTCTGAATAGCAAGTGTTCTCCCCTCCTTCTTAGTACTCGTCTTCACCATCGGCTTAGCCTTCTAGGCCTTCTTCTTGCTATGAGCATCTGTCGGCATTCTTCTTCAAACCATCAGCTACAGCTGGTCTAATGTTCATCGACATTAGATGGTGGTGGTATGGTGGTAGCAATAACCTTTTCGCAAAGGGCTTGTTGCGATAGCAGTCTTATTTTTTGCACAGTATTACGCATTTGTTGTGGCGTAGTAGAGATATTCAGTGGTTCGATTCTATTTTTTTTAACTCGGTAGGTTTGGACCTCCAAAATACTGGACGCGTGCATCTTGACTATCGCAATGTGATCTATTTGATTGATCCTTCGTTGATCTTGTGATGGCCTGTTCCTTTATGAGTATCAAGATGAGGAAAACGTATCCTGGCTATAGTGACATTTCATTCCGCAGCGAAGTCAATTAGCCTAAGTCCGTTGCCAGACGGGCTCATTGGCGCGATGGTTGGTGCGATGAACTGCCGCGCAGGAAGTCTGGGTTCGATTCTCAGCCGTAGCAATACCAAAATAATTTTTCACTGGCCCTCCTGTCGTGATGATCTGACAAATCATCCGAAGAGTATAAATTGTCAAGAAGAGCTTATCTTCGCCGTTCGGAGTCGGCATAAAGCAGGAGGTCCCGCCATCGTGAAAGATGCACACACAGACACATAAATGGTTGTGAGAATGCTCGTCCCTGGGTACTAACGAGCCGGTTGCGCCAGATTTTTTTTTTTTTTTGTTGCCAGACGTTATCATGTGTTATCATGTAGGCTGTGTTTTCCCACAATACTGCTTAAGATGATCGCTCCTAATATCTGGTTTTTGCCTTCATGCGAATTGTTACAATGTGCGCGCTAATATATTAAAACCTAAGAATTCTTACAAAAGTCAGCTTACTATAGATAACACGGACCGTGTTGGATGTCACAATTTTTATCCTCATTTTGGGAAATAAAAGGCTTATCATTAGAAGGTGCTTGCCCACCTTGGCGAACGCTTCAGGGTCAGGGTAGAGGGTTCCAAGGCACAGTGATATTGAAACGAGCGCGCAGACGAGCTAGCCAAGCAAGGCTCAGCTCTACACGGCTCACTTGCGACTCCCCTAGGTGGTGCGGTTAATGGACAAATCGACGCATACTTCCTGGAGAAGGCCGACTTCAAATGGAGAAGGTGAACAAATTGAACTTCATAACGAGGAAGATTTGACTTTCCTACGAAAAGAACAGAACAAACGACCTAGTAAATAGAACCCGCCCAGGTATCACAAGAATTTCGACGAAAGTCACTGGGCACTGGCCAATTGGAGACCATGCGGCCAAATTGGGGATCACATACAACCCCCAATGACGCTTCATCTGCCATTTCATCTACATATGTCGGGCACTATCAAGAGCCAGATTGCGTGCTTTAAACCAATCATTCTTCGACACCATCAACGATATCTTGGGTAAGAGGATACAAGATCTTATCCGTTTTCTAAACCTCACAGGCTGTATAAATAGACCGCCTGTATCCCGTTCAAAACACTCAATTTAAAGGGCACACGAGTTGTGGTAACAAAAAGGCACAAAAGTGCTACTTGGGTTCATGCTGAAACGCCACCTCTACCATACCTAGGAGGTGCTTGAAGGGTATCCTTCTTGAAAATGATGTTCCTGACAGCGAACATTTCTGTTGATTTCGACCAAGTATGCCATAAAGCGGTTTAATAATAAAGGCTGGTGCCAACCATGCACTCCTAATACCTACCTTCCGCAATTCATATTAATAGTGCGATATGCACAACTTAACCCCTCGGGCAATTAATCAAATCCATATCTGGAGAAAGATTTCTAGACTAGACCAACCATCCTAAGCCTAGGGACGGAACCTGTACAGCTCACAATATCATCCATTATGCGCAAATGAACAAATTTGCTAATTTACCATAAACGTTTGATATTCTCTGGTTTGGTGGTTGGGTGCGTTGCGGTTTTGATTGAATTTTGGCCAAATGCCACAAAATCAAAACCCCTGAATCCATAACGTCAAAGCATTCATGCTGCTGCACACGCAGAGTATAGATGCAATGCGGTGCACATCCACGCCTCCCCCTTCACATGAGGATGTGATGCGTTCTTCAGGAATTATATGATTCGTGAGGGATTCGAAGACGATCAAAATGCTGACGGTGACGCTGGTGGTGATGATGATGGTGATGATGATGATGATGATGATGATGATGGTATATAAATAGACAAAGGGCGAGTCATTAAAATTGAATTCCAAACGAAAAGACATAAAATCGAGCATCCATCCAACAAGAGGCGATTTAAATTTAATTATAAAATATTTACTGGCACATTGTTTCGAAGGAGCGAGGTGGCATATAGTACGCTCGACATCGACAACCCTGTGGTGTCACTTTGATCTGCACATAACGTCGCCTGACACTGCAGTTTTGCTCGGCCTCGAATCTTCTTTAATTGAAGGCAAAAGCCGTAGTGTTAATTGCAGCCACTGAAATGCTCAACACTGAGCGATGGATGAACGAGTGACGTTGTCCCGTAGAGTCTCCTACCTCCCTTTTCTTCGACATAAAAATTATTAATTTCATTTTCGAATCAATTAATTGAGTTGGCTTGCTATGTTTGGCGAATAGCTAATGGAATGGATATTTCATTCTTTTGATGTTATACACTTGGGGTTACAAAAAAATTATACACCCCTGGAGTTTTATTAAGAAAAAAAAATATATGAATGGCTGTAATTTCGGATTTGAAAAAAATCTTGACAGGTCCGTGACGGCCTTTTGTTTCATCATTTATTGTATAGCCTGGCTAATTGAATGTGACACAAATGGCCGCGTCAAATTTATGAAACGTGACGGACTAAAAGTTTTACTATGCCTATTGGTTTGGAATTTATTTAATAGTTCTGCTGTTGGATCATTTAATGTCAACAGCGTTGTAAGATATGAGTTTGTAGTTTTTTTATTAATTGATTATCATTATGAAAAGTAAAATTTAAATAATTATTTCTATAGATTTGTGTGTATGAGTGGTTATTGTTAATTGGAGTATTGGGGACGTACCCTACTACCTGATAGCAACTTGACGGACGATATTTGTCTGGCAAGATCATCGGCTTCATCATATTTTATAATAAACTAGCTGACCCGTCAAACGTTGTTATGCCATATAAATTATTTGTAGTGAATATTTTGGTGGATAGATACAAACACACATGGAAACGCTACAATCCGCTTTGCCAGTCGTAAAATATCCTATCCCATTCCATCCTTATATTAAACATAACCAAAGAGTGGGCGTGGCTAAAATCTTTACGAAGATGGTACAATATAAAATTTCATTGCCAAAATATATGAAACTCAGAGGGTTTATAAAAATATTTTTATGGTTGGAGAGAAAAGCAAAATTTTTTCTATGGCATAAATTATGTACTTTGGAGTAGGGTATACAAATCGTTTTTATAAAAAAAAACGCCCAAAAAATGGGCTGGAAATAAATTGTCTATAGATGATATATCGGGTTTTTCAACAGGGACGGTACAAAAGTTGAGCGACAGGGACAGCAAACGACGCCAAACTTCTTGCCGCTCTTTTGACATTTTTCTTCAGTAAGGTTTGCCATTTCATGATGGAAAGATATACGATCCAACAACGAGTCGAAATTATTAAAATTTACAACCGAAATTCGGAGTCAGTGGCCTCAACATTAAGAGCGCTACGTCCAATTTATGGTCGTCATAATCATCCTAGCAGATCAACAATTGAGCGTCTAGTGGGAAAATGCCAGTGAGACAAAGAAGTGCTCGTAGTGTCGAGAATATTGCTGCCGCTGAGGCTTCAGATGAAGAAAGCCCAAATGTGTCTCTCACACGTCGTTCTCAAGCGTTGGGCATCTCTGTGACGTCGTTGTGGCGAATTTTGCGAAAAGATCATGGCCTACATCCTTAAAAGATTAAATTGACGCAAGAACTGAAGCCACTTGACCACCAGAAGCGTCGTATGTTCGTGAATTGGGCTGAGCAACAACTTGAAAATAATTCGGATTTTCATCGAAAAATCATCTTCAGCGATGAGGCTCATTTCTGGCTGAATGGCTTCGTCAATAAACAAAATATGCGGACTCCATGAGAAATCATTGCATCCCGAAAAAAAAACGGTTTGGTGTGGTTTATGGGCCGGCAGCGTCATTGGGCCGTACTTCTTTCGTGATGATCAAGACCGGCACGTTACTGTGAATGGGAATCGCTACCGTTCAATGATAACCGAATATTTTTGGTCCCAATTGGATGATATGGACTTGGAGGACATGTGGTTCCAACAGGACGGCGCCACAAGCCACACAGCGAATGCCCCAATCAATTTATTGGAAACCAAGTTTGGAGAACGTGTTATCTCACGAAATGGTCCAGTCGCTTTTTGGCCGCCTCGGTCGTGCGATTTGACGCCGTTAGACTATTTCCTGTGGGGCTACGTCAAGTCTATGGTCTATGCCAACAAGCCAGCGACGATTGATGAACTTCGCACGAATATCGAACATGAAATTGCAGCAGTATCGGCCGATTTATGCTTGAAAACCATCGAAAATTGGGTTCAGCGTTTGGACTTCTGCAAGCGTGCCGGTGGTGGCCATGCAAAAGGAATCGAGTTCCATACATAATGGCATCGAACGTACTTTCACAGGAATAAAGAATTTTATTGATATCCAGCAAAGTGTGAAACGTCAAAGCCAAGGATACAAGGCTCAAAATGAATCATGTCGAGATGAACAAGGAAATATCAAAGTTGAGACACAGTCGATGCTGAGGATATGGAAGAACCACTTCCGCTGTCAGGCAGAACGAACCATTCAATGTTGACAACGACAGCGAAAACTGCCAACCACCCAACCTGAGTGAAGTGAGGATAGCAAGATCTAAACTGAAGCTTAATAAGGCCGCTGGGAATGACGGCCTTCCCGTCGAGCTTTTTAAAGCCGGCGGAGATGACTTGGTAAGAAACATCCACCAACTCATAAGCCAAATCTGGTCGACAGAAAGTATGTCTGAAGAATGGAACCTCAGCATCATTTGCCCGATCCACAAGAAAGGAGAACCTCTGAACTGCACCAACTACAGAGGCATAAGTCTCCTCAACATCGCCTACAAGAACCTATCCGCCGTAATATGTGAACACCTGAAACCGTTTACCGAAAACCTGATCGGCCCTTATCAGTGTGGTTTAAGGCCAGGAAAGTCCAAAGCCGACCAAATATAACTTTGAGGTAGTGCGGGACTTTGTCTATCTCGGACCCGCTTTTAACACTGACAACAACATCTCTTCAGAAATGAAACGAAGAATTACTCTTGCCAACCGCTGTTTCTTCGGGCAATTCAATAGTAAAGCCTTCACTCGAACTACTAAGGAGGTCCTATATAAGACCCAGATCGTCCCAGTCCTGCTCTACGGCGTTGAAGCATGGACCGTCACAAAAGCGGATGAAGAAATCCTTGGTCGATTTGAAAGGAAAATTCTTCGAAAAATCTTCGGTCCCGTTTGTGTTGACGGGCTATGGAGACGAAGATTCAACCAAGAAATATACGAGCTGTACAGCGACATGTCCCTGGTCAAAAAACTCCGTATTGGACGTTTAAGATGGCTAGGACATGTAGAACGAATGGACACCAATACTCCGGCTCGCAGAGTCTTCGATTCCCAGCCAGACGTCGGACGCAGTAGAGGAAGACCTCGTCTTAAGTGGCGCGCACAAGTAGAAACCGACCTCAACCAAGTTGGAGAGCGCAACTGGAGGCAGTTAGCTAAGGACCGGGCTAATTGGAGAGGCATGTTGGTTGAAGCCCACTTAAGTAAGTAGCAGTACACTAATTTACTGCTAAAGAAATTTTTGCCGCTTCTTTCTCTATACAAACGCGGCTGTGACATCACTTCGACCAATGATGTCAATATCGTCGGCGTATGCTAGTAGTTGCACCGATTTTTGGAAAATTCTGCCTCTGGTGTTGGCTCGTGAGTTTTGCACAATCCTCTCAAGAATCAGATTGAAGAAGTCACATGACAGCGCATCGCCTTGCCTAAACCCTTTTTTGGTATCGAATGTGTCAGTGAGGTCGTTTCCGACCGCTATGGAGCAGCGAGAATTCTCCATCGTCATCCTACACAAACGGACGAGTTTGGGCGGTATACCAAAACTAGACATGGCTCTGTATAGTTCGTTTCCATAAATGCTGTCGTATGCGACTTTGAAATCGATGAATAGGTGGTGGATATCGATTTGGTTTTCTTTGGTTTTTTTTTCAGAATCTGCCGAAGTGTGAAAATTTAGTCGGCCTTGGACTTTCCTGGCTTAAAACAACATTGATAAGGGCCGATATTTTTACGTAATGCTAGGTGGAATGGATACCTCGGTAGAAAATTCTCCGATTTCGAACAATTCGGAGAAATATTTCATCCGAACGGATACCTTGCTAGGAGTGAATAGCTGTTCGTGAATGGAACGTATAATTGCGTCCGGAAATCATAAAATTCATCGCTGGGGTTCATGTGACCGTAAGTGGACGCCCAAATTAAGAAACTGATAGCAGTCATCGCTTTGCAAGGGAACATCTGTAAGTCTTTCACTAGAATACTCTGAAGAGACGAACGTGTAATGGCAATTGCGTGGAAATTCAACTGGAAATGTCAGTGAAGCCTCCACGACATCTTTAGCTACGGGAGCAATATTTTCGGACAAACGAGAAGTGTGAGAACTTGTTGTTCTAGCCTCTTCGAGGGGAGCTGTTAAACTCCTTACTTAGTGTTTGATCAGTTGAAGCAGGACGACCAGGAAATCTAACGTGTGGTGGAAAGGAAATCGGCACCAAAATTTAAATTGCACAATATTCCCTAATAAGTAATTTCATATGAAAATAGTTAGGAGTACTCCACGATCCTGAGGAGAATATCATTTCATGGCTCGTCAGCGCGTTTTAGCAACAAAACAACACAAAACTGACAGTTCCAGTCATTTATAAAGTTGCAGCATCAAAATTAGGTTGAAAAAATCGACAAAGTGGCTCACCATCGTATTTTGACAATTATTCTCCGATTTCGAACAATTCGGAGAAATATTTCATCCGAACGGATACCTTGCTACCTTGCAAAAATTGTCAAAATACGATAGTGAACAACTTTGTCGATTTGTGCTAAATTTCGTGGACCAAACATATGTTGGACAATATTCAGGAGCTAGACATACTTTTGACGCGTTTTCTCCAATTGTTTTTATTATTTCTTCAAGCAACACCAATATTCACAAACATGGATTATGACACCACCATGTTTCAATCTTTATGATTTCGTTATTATTATCATGTTCCAATATGTTAGCTGTCACACATGCGCCTCCAGCAAATTCATTGAAAAATGCTGAACAAACAAAATCACTTTACACTTAAAGCGGATCATTTATTTTAACAATAAATAGACGTGCACAAAAGTTAAAAATATATAGCTCTACTAAAGTTAAACTCACAACATGACTGTCAAGCATTTTGTATTCTATTCGGAACACGCTTTAAAAAAAAAAAGCTACACCGTCAGTGACAAAATGTCCCACAAGACATTAATCACACTCACAATCGCCTGTCAGAAATAATCATCACACTAGGAAAAGGATGAATTCGAGAAAATGGATTTCTCTTGTTTTTCAACATCAATTAGTATCAACAAAAATGGCCTACACAAACTAGAAAATCTAATTCATCTAGCCCTAGTGAAATTCCATCCAAGATTGTGAACTCCCTAATTTATGTGGGTGAGCAGCAAAGCACATCGTGTCTATCAACAATAATGCAAGCGCAAAACGCTCGCAGTGTGCTTAAATTTATTCTTCGAAAACTCGATCTGTCATGTTGACATTTCGGTCAAACATTCGAAGAAGAAACAGTTCACCAAAAGTATGTGAATTGATGAAAAAATTATATAAACGGCACAATAAGACAATTTATTGATGTGTGCAGTTATTTTTAGCTCTTAAAAGCGGGAACACATTTTTAGGGCGCGTGTATCCCGTGTGTGGCCCGCGACACACGATTAAGCCATAAGAACCATACCAGCAGCTTCGAGTAAAGTAAAAGTGAAAAGAATAAAACATTTGAAAATATCTCATGAGATTTCTCATTGCTCCGACATGACAGCCATAGATGCGCATCTCTCTAAAGGTTGTTGCGCCGCGCAATATGCTTCTACGGGCTTTAAGAATCGTCTTCCATCAAAGGAACACG
This sequence comes from Rhingia rostrata, assembly GCA_949824845.1. Taxonomy (NCBI): domain Eukaryota; kingdom Metazoa; phylum Arthropoda; class Insecta; order Diptera; family Syrphidae; genus Rhingia; species Rhingia rostrata. The sequence continues at coordinate 40,592,069 of OX463756.1, read as the reverse complement.
AAGACAAATTGCCACGAAAAACATGACACCAAAAATGGATTGCATGTCCGTGTCTATGTCTAGCGCTCGACTGTGGCATGGTAGAGAATGTACGCTGTTGCTTCTACTTTTTCCGTGCCATATGCAGCATGATTTGTTTCATTGGAATTTTTTTTTTTTTTGTTGCACCTTAATGGGAGCAAGAGTAAGAAAGATGTTCGGTAAGTGGTTGGTTGGATGACATTAGGTGACAGAGGAACATATTATCGCACGGTAAATTATTATGAATGCTTACATCAAAGATTAGTGGACCGAAAAGAGTGTTAGAACGAATCGAATGTAAAGGTGAATGAAGTAAGGGGGTAATTGTTCATTTATAATGTCAAACGTAAGGTTTGGACGGATATGTCATCCAAAGAGAAGCGTGATAAATAATTCAATTTAACACAATTTTTTGTATTATAAGTCAAAACGTGAGGCGTAACGAGTGGCCACAATATTCATTGCATTTGACAGCCGGTTTGACAGCAGAATATAAAACATTTCACTTAATGATCTTGAAATGGTCGACTTTGGTTCTTACGTGTGTTGCGAACATCGGCTTCCTTTGCGTAAGCGTCGCATTGATGTGACTTGTCATTTAGCTATGAATCTGATTGTAATTGCAAAAAAAAAACAAAACAACGTTTAGACAGAAGTGCATATCAATAACAGTTAAATACAAATACAAATACATGTAAATAAGAGTACATCCATAAACGTCAGACTTACAATAAGCTCCTTTATCCGTGTTCATAAATGCAGACTTTCTAGCGAACTAACTTAGATCAACTGCATTACCTGCCGTTCATAACCGACCTCACTGAAACATTCAAAACCTAAGATGGATTTATGCAGGACTACGCTCTGTCATGTGACTTCATCTACATTATTCTTGTAAGGTTGAGCAAAATAACAGAGCCAATACCAAAGGCACAATCTTCCATAAATCAGTGCTACTATGAGCATACTCCGACGACATTGACACCATTTTTAGGATTCAACGTGATTTCACAGCCACGTTTGCTACATACAAAAGGAAGCGGCAAATTTGGATCACGCAACATCGACGAATTTGACAGAACGTCACCACTGACAGATATAACTTTGCGGTAATACGGGACTTTGTCGACATCAGTTCTGCAATTAACTCCGAAATAATACGTCAGAGATAAAACGAATAATTACTCTTGCCAACCGCTGTTTCTCGGGGTTAAGAATTTAATTTACTAGATGAGCCCTCAATCGAACTTCTAAGAAGATCCTATACAAGACCCTAATCATCCCAGTCTAGCTCTGAGGCGCTGCAACTTTTTTTTTTTTAAATAATTTGGTGCACTCAAAAATTGATTAACAAATCTTTAACAATGCTTTGGTGACATTGTTTCAACTAACTGGTGATTTAATTTTTTAAGAGTTAAGTGTTTCAGGTTGGCAACACTGTATAGTAATGGCGTCCAAACGTCATCTGTCAAAGTGAAAAGTTTTCAGTTAAACTATGCCATTTAATCATGGAAAGACTTAAAAACGAGCAAGGATTGCAAAATTTATTATGGAAATTCGTGCTCTGTGAAAAATGTGCACCGTTTGTGAGGGCCATATTAAGGTCGTCGAAACGAATATGAAAAGCTAAGGGTTTGTCATCAGCAAACGAATTTTTTTTTATAATTTGCGCGCACTCAAGGGGCTATGAATACCCTTTATATGTTTTAGCACAGTGCGGGCGTTTATGTACGAATCCTATATTTCAGCGTTCGTTTGAAGATAGGCCTGAGGGTAAACTAATTTGCATTCATAACGAGTATTGCGACTAAATTGTTGAATGGGAGGAATGCAGCTGGCTTTTTCATTTGAGCATTGGTTGTCAAAATAGCGGTAAGGCAATGCTAGGCACGAGATATTTCGATGTTCGAGCGAAACTAAAGAGTTCGCTATTCTAATGTCTCCTATAATTTTTTTTTGCACGCGTTTGAATCCTATCTTGGAGGTGCAATGTTGTTTTTGGTGCACCCGACCAGGGCATTGAACTCAAGTATAGGTTGGATAAACGCTTTATATGTTGTGGTCAGAGGGGGTGAAATATTTTTTACATCGATTAAGGAAACCTAGACATTTCGCTGCGTGTTAAGCGACTTGGAATATGTGGCGTTCCAACGTAAGTCGTTAATAACACACATACCTAGGATGGACAATTTTTCGGTTTCTTCAACGTAAGTGCCATTCATGGATAATGGCTCAGAAGACAGCATTCTGTTTTGGAAGCATTGAATCCTACTCTGTTGGATTCACCCCATTTGATGATGCTGTCAAGGTCGGAATTCAATGAGCTTAACATATGTCATCGCTTAGAGGCTCGAAGATGAGGGACGTGGACCTAAAAACGAATATGAGAAGCTGAGAGTACTGTCATTAGCGAAGGAATGAATTGGATTAGAAGTTGCAGTCAGGAGATCATTGAAGAAAATGAGAAACAGAGTAGGAGACAAAACTGTGCCTTGAGGGACATCAGCATTTATTTGGTGAGTTGCAGACTTGAAACCGTCCAAAACAACTTGAATTGAACCTTTGGAAAGATAATTTCTAATCCAAAGAAGAAAATTTTCATCGATTCCAAATGCACGCATTTTCGACAAATGGGCTTGATGCCAAACCCTGTCAAATGCCTTTGAAATATCAAATGCAACAATCTTACATTCTCCCCCATGCTGGATTGATTGGTTCCACTTTTCGATGAGACATGTCATCAAATCACCAGTGGACCTGTTGCTGCGAAAACCATACTGCCGGTCATTAAGGAGTTTTCGTGATTCGAGACATTTCATAAGCCGACGATTTATCAGCGTTTCCATGACCTTGGAAAGAGGGGAGGTAAGTGCAATTGGTCAGTAGTTGGAGAGAGAAGAAGATTCGCCTTTTTTGGTACAGTCTGGACAAATGCAGTTTTCCATCTACTCGGAAAGAGACCTGATGAGTAGGATAGATAAAAAAAAACTGACGCAGTGGTTTTGCTAGCGTAGAAGAACACCTCTTCAGAATAACAAGGGAAATACGATCTGGTCCAGCGGACTTGTGAATGTCAATATCAAATAAAACTCTTGCAAATGTACGAAAGTGAACTTGTCCCATAGAATGATTAACGTTCTCAAGTACAGGAGGAGACTGGGCACAATCTGGCAATGTAGAACAGGCTGCGAAATGCGCAGCAAGCAGATTGGCTTTTTCTAAACAGCTGACAGCTATAATGTCATTGTGAATGAGCGTAGAAACTGATGATGATGCCGAATTCTTAATATTTTTGACAATTTTTGACAAAAATTTTGTAGAATTTTTTGCCTGAATTTTTGGTCGTATAGGAATTCGCCACGTTTTAAATGGGAACTACGGTCATTTCTGGCTTTTTTGAATTTTGTTCGGTTTTCCTCTGTTGGATTGGTTTTGTATAACCGAAAGTTTGTCTCTCTCAACCTGATAGCGTCTTTGCAGCTCAAGTCATACCACTCTTTTGCCTTTGGTCTGATGCTTTTTATTCTGTTGGGAATAAAAGTATGCGTTTACCATGGAGAATGATGTTTGATATCATATCAACAGTAGCATCCACGTCACTATCGAGGAAACATAGTGAGTGACCAGTTAAAATTAAAAAAAAAAAAAACTGTTTAATACTTCCCAATTGGCTTTCTCGTATTGCCATACAGTCTTTTTGGGAATTTGTTCTTTAACTCTGTTGTTGGAGTACGAGCTATTAGATGATATGACACAGTGGTCTGCCGAACCTAGATGCGATAATACATTGAGAGTGTATTTATCAGGGTGAGAGGTAAGAAACAAGTCCAAGGTGTTGGCGGCTTGACTGTATGCGTGTCGGCTCATTTACAAGCTAGTTGAAGTTATTTAATTCAGCAAAGATCTCAACATACCTATACCATTAGCATACTCCGACGATATTGACATCATTTGTCAGACTCTACGTGATGTCACAGCTACCTTTGCTAGCATAAAAGAGGAAATCGTGTTACAACATCGACGAATTGGAAAGAACATCACCACTGACAGATATATCTTTGCGGTAATACGGGATTTTGTCGACATCGATTCGCAATTAACTCCGAAATAATACGTCAGAGATAAAACGAATAATTACTCTTGCCAACCGCTGTTTCTCCGGGCTAAGAATTTAATTTACTAGATGAGCCCTCAATCGAACTTCTAAGAAGATCCTATACAAGACCCTGATCATCCCAGTCTAGCTCTGAGGCGCTGCAACTTTTTTTTAAATAATTTGGTGCACTCAAAAACGGATGAAGAAAAAATTCTTCGAAATATCTTCGGTCCCGATTGCTTTGGCGACAAAGATTCAATTAACGGATGATTTTTGAAGTGTTAAGTTTTTCAGGTTGGCAGCACTGGTTAGTAATGGCGTCCAAAGTTCATCTGTCAAAGTGAAACATTTTCAGTATACTCTGCCATTTAATAACGGAAAGACTTACGAACGAGCAACGATTGCAAATTATTGAAATTTAGTATCAAAATTCGTGCTCTGTGGATAATGTGCACCGTTTGTCACGACCATGTTATGGTCGTCATAATTGACCTGAAACAGCAATTCGTGCTGTTATCCCCGAATTTCGCACCAAATTTACTTTGTTGGGCATAAAACCATCGACTCGCATACGTCGTATACCGAAGAAATTATTCCAGTCGTAGCATCCAATGTTAATGAAGATCATGAAATGTCAATTCGTGGCCGTTCTCAGCAATTGGGCATGTGTTACTCAACCACATGGAAAATTTTACGTGGCCATTTTTGTTTGAAAGCCTATAAAATTCAACTTGTGCAAGAATTGAAGCCGAATGAACTACCACAACGTCTAATTTGTGGTGAATGGGCTTTAGAACAGCTAACAGCTAAAATTTTTAGTATTTGATGAAATTTTATCATCCGTTAGAAATTATACGCGCTGCTACATGCCAACAATCAAAAAAACTCTGCATTTGACTTTTGAGGTGGCTTGGACTTGTAGATCGAATGAACATCAATACTCCGGCTAGCAGAGTCTTCGATTCCCAGCCAGACGTCGGACGCAGTAGAGGAAGACCTTGCCTTATGTGGCGCGCGCAAGTAGAAACCGACCTCAACCAACTTGAAGTGCGCAACTGGAGGCAGTTTGCTAAGGACCGGGATAATTGGGGAGGCTTGGTCTATTTTCATTCCGGATTGTAACATAAGTTCTAAAGGTTGTAAGCATCAATGTAACGTATGCGCTGACGACGCACGGCCAGATAGACCTTTATTTTCAACAGGTGGTCGGCGATATCAACCTTTTTTTTTAGAACTTTTAACACATTTTGTCATTTTTGTTCCACGTCCGTAGGTGAAGGGCGTGAATTCGAGAACGAATATGAAAAGCTGAGGGTACTGTCATCAGCAAAGGAATTTATTGGATTAGATGCTGGATGGAAAACTTTTTTAAAGACAGATCTTTTCCAGAAGTGGTTGATGGATTTTCCTCAGAAAGCTTCTCTATAAACGCTAGGAAATCAAACAGATCAATTCTCTTACCCACTTCATTTCTACGGCACATTATGGATCTTTTGGGGACAGCTAATACCCTTTCGCTGATGACAGTGCTTTAGTAGCGACTTGAGAGTCGTTGTTGTATACTAGCATAGATGCTAGCAAATCTGCTCTATAAATGAAGACTTACAAGAGGAAAAACTAGTTCGGTTTAACTTAAATTCTTGCATCTTCTAGGCATAAATTTGGATGTGATGAATCATGGCAACATCATGTAAGCTCTATTGCCAAATCAGCAGCGTCCAAGCTAAGTTAACTTTTCAGAGCCTAGAGATATTTTAATATTTTACCACAGCCCGGCTTCTTCTTCTGTATAAAGCCTAAGTATGACCAGGTCTTGTGTGCTATTTGGAGATCGACTTTTACAGCAAGCTTTCTACTTGAAAGGGTCTAGGTTAGGTTTGATGGGTTGTTGATGCTCAAGTGAGTCGTCAAATCTGCATCTTCCTGCGTGGGCCCATAGCGAAACCCTTTGTTGTACCTGAAAAGAAAGCTACGTTCATAAGAAGAGTGATACCGAGGCGATTTGTGCTGCTCCATTAGCTTCAAATAGGTATGTAGTTGCTCTAACCCAACTTGCAGCAGAAACTTACGATCTGTGCAATAGGTGTTGTGGCTAGATCCGTCAAGTCCTCGTAGTAGAAGCTGTCTAGGATTTTGTTACGGCTGTTGTTGATGGCGGGGCAGTGACACATTAGGTAGACGGTGTCCTCCTCGACGTCTGGGTAATCGCACTTCCTGCAATGTTGGTGCGAGTCACTTAGGTTAATCCTATGGGAGTGTTTAACCAGAAGAATGTGACCTGTTATGACTCTCACCGCTATAGAAATGGTAGCTCTGTTAAGAGCTTGTTAGATTTCTTCGTCCATTCGTCCTACATGCCCTAGCCATCTTAAACGTCCAATGCGGAGTTTTTTGACCAGGGGCATGTCGCTGTACAGCTCGTATAGTTCTTGGTTGAATCTTCGTCTCCATAGCCCGTCAACGCAAACGGGACCGAAGATTTTTTGAAGAATTTTCCTCTCAAATCGACTAACGATTTCTTCATCTGCTTTTGAGACGTTCCATGCTTCAGCGCCGTAGAACAGGACTGGGACGATCTGGGTCTTATATAACATCTCCTTAGTAGTTCGAGTGAGGGCTTTACTACTGAATTGTTTTTTTTAGCCCGAAGAAACAGCGGCTGGCAAGAGTAATTCTTCGTTTTATTTCTGACGAGATGTTGTTGTCAGAGCTAATAGCGGAACCAAGATAGATAGATAGTCCCGTACCACCTCAAAGTTATATCTGTCAAGTTATGTGTGTCCTTTCGTGTCGACAGTATATACTTCGTCTTGCCCTCATTGACTGCTAAACCCATTTTTGCCGCTTCCTCCTCTATACTAGCAAACGTGGCCAGACATCACGTTGGGTCCTACCAATGATGTCAATATCGTCGGCGTATGCTAGTAGTTGTACAGATTTTTGGAAAATTGTGCCTCTGGTGTTGGCTCGTGAGTTTTGCAAAATCCTCTCAAGAATCAGATTGAAGAAGTCACATGACAGCGCATCGCCTTGCCTAAATCCTTTTTTGGCAACGAATGTGTCAGTGAGGTCGTTTCCGACCCTGATGGAGCAGCGAGAATTCTCCATCGTCATCCTACACAAACGGACGAGTTTGGGCGGTATATCAAAACTAGACATGGCTCTGTATAGTTCGTCTCTATAAATGCTGTCGTATGCGGCTTTGAAATCGATGAATAGGTCGTGGGAATCGATTTGGACTTCTTGGGTTTTTTCCAGGATCTGCCGAAGTGTGAAGATTTGATCGGTTGTGGACTTTCCTGGCCTAAAACCACACTGATAAGGGCCGACCAGGTTGTTGGTAAACGGTTTCAGGCGTTCACATATTACGGCAGACACGATTTCGTAGGCGATGTTGAGGAGACTTATGCCTCTGTAGTTGGCGCAGTTCAGAGGTTCTCCTTTTTTGTGGATCGGCCAAACGATGCTGAGGTTCCATTCTTCAGGCATAATTTCTTCCGACCAGATTCGGCTTATGAGTTGGTAGATGTTACTTACCAAGTCATCTCCGCCGGCTTTATAAAGATCGGCGGGAAGGCCGTCATTTCCGGCAGCCTTGTTAGATTTGCTACCGCTTATTTCTGGCCAATGGTCTTGAGTGTATTTTCATGTTTTGATGTTTTCCCACCTTGATTTTGTTTCACTTTTCGTGAATCTGGTCATTTTCTGTTTTTTGAAAGCAAGTGGGGGTCTAACCCTATGGTCGCATAAGGCGTTGCAAATGGACGATCTTAGTCTGGCTAGCTTGTCAGCTTTTAAGTTTCCTGGAATGTTATTGTGTCCTGGCACCCCCAGATAATTTAGACTTGCAACGAACCTTGAGCTCTGAGCAGCAGCGTCCAAATACTCGTGAGTTTATTATGTTGGATGCCAGACCTTTAATGGCCGCTTGGCTATGTATGAAAATGGAAATATCCTCGTGTGATATGTCCAATACTCAAGCCGATATGGCAGCTTCGAGTATGGCTGGGATTTCTGCTTGGAAAACACTGCAGGGGTTTGCCTATCGAAAGGATGTGTTTAGCCCGATTCTTTTGGAGTTTACCCAAGAGCCCACTCCACTTTCCATTTTAGATTCATCGGTATAGATTGCTATTTCGTTGTTGGATACCACATTGTTTGAAGATCATTCGTCTCTACTAGGTATTCTGGTTGAGTATTTAGTATCAAAGTTATTTGGGAGGGTGTAGTCGGATGCCCCATTCTCATATTTTACTAAATTCAGCTCAGTGCTGTGACCAAATGTTTTGAAAGATAGGTTGCCAGCTTCTTTGAGGCGTGCTGCGCTTTTCGCTGCTGTGTCAATCAACTGTAGGTCGATTGGGGGAAGATCTATAAATGTTTCCAAACCTGCTGTGGGGCTAGTGCGCATAGCTCCTGTTATGAATACACATGCTGTTCCTTGAACCTTTGTCAGTGCAGTCATATGTTTCGTTTTTTTTTCATGTAATTCCACCTAAGCAAACGTAGATGAGAATCGGCCTGATGACAGCTGTGTATAGCCATTCCGTGACCTTCGGGGAGGAACCCCATTTCTTACACAAAATCTACTGCAGCTGTATAGTGTTATATTAGCTTTATTTTCCCTTTCGCTTATGTTAAGTTTCCAGTTCAGCTTGCTATCGAGTATCACCCCAAGGTATTTGGCACTAACTGACAGTAAGAGGGTTGACCCTCCCAGAGTCGGTGCCGCAAACTCTGTGGTTGATGACTTGTTCAGTTTTTTTTCGGATTTAAACCCAGGCCTCAAGGTTCTGACCATCTGTTGAGTATGTTAAGGCTTGTTTGCATGATTGCGATTAGAGTCGATGGGAATTTCCCACATGCCATGAAAACCACATCGTCTGCGTAACCCAAGTTTTTAATGCGGTGGTTTCTAACCTCTTCAATGCTTCGTTGACTATCAGTAGCCAGAGAAGTGGAGAAAGAACACCCCCTTGTGGAGTACCTCTTGTCGTTATTATCCTTTTGGTACAATCTGCAAGTGAGGATGAAATGATGCGTTTTTTTTAAGCATGGTTATGATCTGGTCACTGATGACCGTATCTGTTCCTGCTTTTCCAAATGCTATATCGATTGCTTTCGTAATTACGTTGCTGAAGGCTCCTTCTATGTCTAGGAAGGCTGTCCAGTTTAATGGCAAACAAGATTATTTCGCTAATATTCTTACCAAACAATTGCATATCTAAGGCATTCGAACAGGTACTAAAACATCATTAAAATTGTACAGTAATGCTCAAAATTTAAAAACGTATCCATATCGATAAGCGCGCAATAACTTATGACGTGTCAAGAAAGTACATTTAAACTTCAAATCAGCAGCGGACGGAACTATACAATATTTCTTCGTAATGTATCTTTGTCACCCAATTCGAGGAAAATATTTTTTTCTCGTTTTAGTTGTTGTTGTTAGGAGAAAAACCCAAGGGAAAAATCTTGGCGCATTTTTTCTACAACAAGCGAATGACAAATGTGTTCACTTCGTCTGTTATTTAAATGGATGGCTTCAATAAATCAACGAATTTGTTTTGAGTTTTTTTTTTCATTCCCCATCGCAATGAAAATAAAGTTAGTACGCTATTTATGACATTTTCAGAGTGTAGCCTAGGCAATAGGGTGACCTTTTATATTTTGACATATTGAGCGAAAAGCCTAGCGGTTTAGTTTGTATCTATAAAGCTACGTACACACGAGCAAACAATTGCAGCAACAATTTGCTGCAAGTGTTTGCATAGTTGTTTACATCTAAGCTAAATTTGCATGTTAAAAGTTTGCAGACATTTTTTTCATGCTCATGCAAATTGCTTACACGACTCGCATAGAAGATGATAATACGTACCCGCAGAGACGTCGAACAGTGCGCACCGAAGAAACCGAAGAAAGAGGACCCGAATGAATCGATTCGCCACCGTGCACAGCAATCGAAGCTTTGCCAATCAACTTAATGGAAGATTTTGCGCAAAGATCTTGGTTTACGACCTTACAAGGTCCAGCTTGTGCAAGAAAATAAATCCGCGAGACCATGCAATGCGTCGTGATTTTGGTGTATGGGCCGAAAATAAGACCGATCTCGATGCTGATTTTCATCGCAAAATTTTGTTCGGTGATGAGGCTTACATTTGGTTGAATATCTACGTCAACAAGCGAAGTTGCCGTATTTGGAGTGAAGATAATCCACATGTGACCTTAAAGATGCCATTACATCCACAAAAACTGGCTGTTTGGTGTGCTCTATGGGCTGGTGGAGTCATTGGGCCATACTTCCTCCGAAATGCTGCTGGAGAGTAAGTTACTGTTAATGGAGACCGGTGTAGAGCCATTTTAACCGACCATTTTGTTCCCGAACCTGATCGGCTCTTATCAGTGTGGTTTTAGGATAAGAAAGTCCACAACCGATCAAATCTTCACACTTCGGAAAAAGCCCAAGAAGTCAAAATCGATATCCACCACCTATTCATCGATTTCAAAGCCGCATAAGACAGCATTTATAGAGACGAACTATACAGAGCCATGTCTAGTTTTGGTATACCGCCCAAACTCGTCCGTTTGTGTAGGATGACGATGGAGAATTCTCGCTGCTCCATCAGGGTCGGAAACGACCTCAATGACATATTTCGATACCAAAAAAGGATTTAGGCAAGGCGATGCGCTGTCATGTGACTTCTTCAATCTGATTCTTGAGAGGATTGTGCAAAACTCACGGACAACACCAGGGGCACAATCTCTTAGCATACGCCGACGATATTGACATCATTGGTAGGACCCAACGTGATGTCACAGCCACGTTTGCTAGTATAGAGAAGGAAGCGGCAAAAATGGGTTTAGCAGTAAATGACGGCAAGACGAAGTATATGCTGTCAACACGAAAGGACACACAACATCGACGAATTGGACAGAACGTCACCATTGACAGATATAACTTTGAGGTAGTACGGGACTTTATCTATCTCGGTTCCGCTATTAGCTCTGACAACAACATCTCGTCGGAAATAAAACGAAGAATTACTCTTGGCAACCGCTGTTTCTTCAGGCTAAGAAGGCAATTCAGTAGTAAAGCCCTCACTCAAACTACTAAGGAGATCTTATATAAGACCCTGATCATCCCAGTCCTGCTCTACGGCGCTGAAGCATGGACCGTCTCCAAAGCAGATGAAGAAATCGTTAGTCGATTTGAGAGGAAAATTCTTCGAAAGATCTTCGGTCCCGTTTGCGTTGACGGGCTATGGAGACGAAGATCCAACCAAGAACTATACGAGCTGTACAGCGACATGCCCCTGGTCAAAAAAAAACTCCGCATTGGACGTTTAAGATGGCTAGGACATGTAGAACGAATGGACACCAATACTCCGGCTCGCAGAGTCTTCGATTCCCAGCCAGACGTCGGACGCAGTAGAGGAAGACCTCGCTTTAAGTGGTGCGCACAAGTAGAAACCGACCTCAACCAACTTGGAGTGCGCAACTGGAGGCAGTTAGCTAAGGACCGGGCTAATTGGAGAGGCATGTTGGTTGAGGCCCAGGTTCATTCCGGACTGTAGCGCCACTCAAGTAAGTAAGTAAATATTTTGTTCCCGAATCGGATGGCATGACTTTGGATGAAATGTGGTTCCAAGAAGACGGCGCTGCATGCCACACAGCGCACGTCACAATCGACTTATTGAAGGAAACATTCGATGAGCGCATAATTTCGTGGAATGGATCTGTTAATTGGACACCAAGATCTTGTGATTTGACACCATTGGATTGGTTTCTTTGGGGCCAAGTGAAGTCGCTCGTCTACTCCAAACAAACCAGAAACGTTAGGGGACTTGGAAGACCACATTCTTGGCGTAATTGCTGACATAATGCCCCAAATGCTCGAAAAAGTGGTTGAAAATTGGACCTCTAGAAAAAAAAAATTGATCGCGCAACAGGCTCGTTATAGTACCCAGGGACTAGCTTTTTTCTCACAACCATTCATGTGTGCGTGTGTATTTCTTTGCACGATGGTGGGACCTCCTGTTTTATGCCGAATCCGAGCGGCTAAGTTGAGATAAGCTTTTGCTTTGTCAGATCATCACGAGAGGAGGGCCAGTGAAAAATCATTTAAGTTGTTGCTACGCCTGGGATTCGAACCCAGACTTTCTGCGCGGCAGTTCATCGCACTAACCATCGCGCCACTGACTACCAAGGCCGTCAAGGAGGGAGCTTGGTAGGGAGCTTGGTAGAACCTAGCATATTTCAAAGACATTGGGTGTCAACTTTTTAGTTGAACCGAAGAGTGTAAAACTACATACAGTGCACATCTCATGCAACGAATATTTTCTATGTGGCGTACTGATATTGATACCCCAGTGTTCACATTGCTACCCCAGCATCAAACAACAGCCTTGCCGATGCATACGATCTACGAAATTTCCCCTTCGCACTTACCGCCCGCGTCTGAAACGGCTACAAAATTTTTAGCTGTGATGCGTACTCTATGTAGTTCTAGACTCTTTGGTTGATCCGAAGATTATAAAGTCTTACAGATGACGCATTGGGAACAAAAAAAACAGAAACTTTTGCTCACCAGCTTCTTGGTACGGGCGGGTAGTGTGCACGTGCACACATGAGAAACATATGGCGAGCTCTGCCAGTACTACCCGCCATAGACAAATTTTTATTGTATGCATTGCGTCATCTGTATGACTATGTAATCTTTGGTTGACAGTTGACATCCCCTGTCTTTGAGATTCATTTCATTTTTCATTCAAAAAGACCGAGAATTTGTTCATCCGATTTTGATACGGTCCATGCCATTCCGCAAGAGCAGGACTGAGATAATCAGGGCTATAATCCTTTTTTTGATATCGAATAATTCGGTGAGGTCGTTACGGACCCTTATGGAGCAGCGATAATTCTCCATCGTCGTCCTGTACAGACAGATGAGTTAGTTCAGCGAATGGACACAAATGCTTCAGCTCAAAGAGTCTTCGATTGCAAGGCACATGGTGGACGTAGTAGAGGAAGACCACAGTGACGTGCACAAGAAGAATTCCACCTCAACCAAAGTGAAGTGCACTCATACGGGTAATCCGCTTAAGATCGTGAAGGGGAGGAATAATAGGCACATGCCGACTAAGCAAGGGGTTACAAGTTCAATCCCCGGTAAGGGAATACAAATTGTTTCAGACAATCATACAAAGAACTGAACGAACAATTATCGTCACTATTAAAAGGAATCTGATGAGGACACTTGGTAAAGTCCGAAATAACTATAATTCGAACCAAAATAGTGTCTTCTGTACACAAGTTGTTGTTGTAATTTCGATAATTCAATTGATAATCGGAAAAAAAATTTCCACCAGAAATCGTCAGTGGCTGCCCCCCTTAAGAGTTCGAATCGTTGTTACACCCAACTCACCCAATACCGGAGGAGAGGTATGTTGATTGAGTTCCAGGTTCAATATGCACTGTTGTGCAATATAAAGGCAGACGAAGATAGAATGAAGCGTTACTGACGGTGTAACGATAAGATTGGTACTTGTGGTACCGCGATACATTTTTTTTTTTTTTTTCATAGAATTGCTTGTGTTACTAGGACACAATGTCATAGAAATCATGACTTTTGCTGAAGCTCCAGTGTCAGAAGAAATAAGCATTAAGAACCTCTCCTGTGTTACTGATCAGATCTACGGGAAGATGGGTTATCATCAAAGAGTATAGAACTACTGTTACGGTTACTGTGAATGGTGAGCGCTACAGAGCAATGATCAACGAGTTCTTTCTGCGCAAATTAATGAATTGGGATTGGAAAACATGTGGTTCCAACAGGACGGTGCAACGGCACACACTGCACGTGCCACAACCGATATGCTGAAGGATGCATTTCCCGGGCGCCTAATCTCCCGTTTTGGGCGATTTGCACTGGCCAGCAAGATCGCCTGATTTGAGTTTGACCGCTCCAGACTTCTTTTTGTGGGGCTTTTTGAAGTCGCGGGCTTATGTCAACAAGCCTCAGACTCTTGCAGCTCTTAAAGACAATATCCGTCAAGAATGTGAGGACCTATCGCCGGAAGTTTTGGCCAAAGTGATGGAAAATGCCATAAAAAGGGCTCAAATGACAATCAACTGTGGCGGCGGCCATTTACATGACATCATATTCTCGACATGATGAAAAAAAAAATTAAAAGACAAAATAAAAATAATCCAAGTTTTTCATTTTTTTTTAAATTACAGCCAAAAAACATCGGAAGGTTATTTTTGCGCCACCTCGTAACGGGTGATCCAAGTAGAGATACTTTTTTCAAGAGCCTTTTTTGACAGATCACGTGTGAGTCGTGTCATGCTGTCATGTTATTTTTGTTTGGTATTGTTTGGCATTTCATAATGGAAAGACTTACGCGTGAACAACGTTTACAAATTGTTCAACTTTATTATGAAAATTCACGTTCTGTGAGGAATGTGTTTCGTGCACTTCGCTCAACTTATGGTCAACATAATCGGCCTACTGAGCGTACTATTCGCAACACCATCACCCATTTTGAGACCCAGCATTCATTATTGGATAATATTCGACCGAATAGACCACGTCCAGCACGCTGTGAAGAAAATATAGCGGCCGTAGCTGAGGGTGTACACGAAGACTTAAAGAGTCGATTCGGCGCCGTTCGCAGCAACTCGGACTGACGTATGGAACGACTTGGCAAGATCTTAAATTGAAAGCGTACAAAATTCAGCTTGTGCAACAACTGAAGCCGCTCGACCTTTCCAAGCGACATCGCTTCGCTCTATGGGCTCTTGAAAAGTTCCAAGAAGATCCGACGTTTTCGAGGCAAATTTTGTTTAGCGATGAGGCCCATTTCTGGCTCAATGGGTATGTAAACAAACAAAATTGCCGCATTTGGGACGAAGAGCAACCTGAAGACATTGAAGAACTGCCACTTCATCCAGAAAAAACAACGGTTTGGTGTTGTTTGTGGGCCAGTGGAATCATCGGTCCATATTTCTTTAAAAATTATGCCGGTGCGAACGTAACCGTCAATGGCGACCATTATCGTGCCATGATAACCGACTATTTGATACCTGAAATTGAAGATCGTGATCTCGGCGACATTTGGTTTCAGCAAGACGGCGCCACTTCCGACACATCGCATCAATCAATGGACTTATTGAGAGAACATTTCGGTGAGCACATAATTTCACGTTTTGGGCCGGTCGATTGGCCACCAAGATCGTGTGATATCACACCATTTGTGGGGATATGTAAAGTCAAAAGCTTATGCCGACAAACCCGCTTCGATTCAGGCCTTGGAGGAAAACATCACGCGTGTCATTCGCCAGTTACCAGTCGAAATGCTCGAACGAGGGATTGAAAATTGGACTCAACGGATGGACAATCTGCGACGTAGCAACGGCCAACATTTGATAGACATAATCTTCAAAAAATAAATGCCAAAGAATGTTCTTTCAAATGATAATAAACATTCTCCATTAAATTTGAATTTTCTGTGTTTTTTTCTTTAAAAAAGTAGGGAACCTCGAAATGGATCACCCTTTACATAGAGTACGCATCACAGCTAAACGGGCGGTAAGTGCGTAGGGGAAATTTCGTAGATCGTATGCGTCGTTAAGGCTGTTGTTTGATGCTGGGATAGCAATGTGAACATACCCCACATAGAAAATATTCGTTGTATGAGATGCGCACTCTATGTAGTTCTATACTCTTTGGTTATCATGCAGGGTAGCAAAGTTCTTCTATATAGCTTGGCAGGAATACCATTTACAAAAAATGCGTTTTTTTATTAATTCTATGGCAGATTTAATAAAAGACACTTTTTAGACGATTTTTACGCATTAACATCTGGATGAACCCAGTGATATAATTAAAAACTGTCCTGCAAGTGCGTGAATGTGTGGAATATCCATTAAACTTAATCCATACATTTATCGTTAAAAATCAAACAAACTTGGGGAACACAATAAATAAATAAAATCGCAACAGTTTAACACCCTGACCATATTCTTAGATATAAAAGAAAAAAAAACTTAAAGCACTCACCAAATAGTCCTGTTGACATGATTTCCCACTTATACTCTCTGATAAGCTGTCTATTGTACGGGATGGTGATGATTCCTATATACAAAAACAAAAGTCAAATCACATAAATAAAAGTCGCTTTAAAAGACTTCCTACCTGTAACAGGTCCTCAAGACTTTCAATGTACTCGATGGCGTTTCTTAAAATTTCAACTTTTGGTAGTCTCTGATTTGGGTTGGATGTTGTTCTCCTTTTTAGAACTTCAAAAGCTTCATTGACCTGAAATTTTTTTAAACTTAGTAACCAAGACTCAGTGACAGTTAAGAAAATATTTTTAGACTTAAGGTGATTTAATAAAATTTATATATAACGTAACCAATGAAGTGGTAATGTGGTCCTTTCAAGGACACAAGTGCTTGATACATAGTTGACACATTTAAACATGCTAATTGGCATTTCGCAATTTTATAAGGCAATACAACTTAATGGTTGGCTGTTGTAGAACGAGGTACGACTATGATTGGCTTTAACTTGGCAATCCCCAGTGGTTGTAACTCAGCCTACACATCAGGTGCTTATTTTTAACTTCCAACTGGTAACCATCGGGTACTGGCCTCATCCAACCGGATTTGACTTGCTAACGATAAGCGCGAGTGTTGATATTACTTACTTACTTCACTTACGTGGCGCTACAGTCCGGAATGAACCTGGGCCTCAACCAATATGCCTCTCCAAAATGCCTCTCCAATATGCCCGGTCCTTAGCTAACTGCCTCCAGTTCCGCACTCGAAGAATTTTACTCTCAAATCGATCAAGGATTTCTTCATCCGCTTTTGAGACGATCCATGCTTCAGCGCCGTAGAGCAGGACTGCGATGATCAGGGTCTTATATAAGATCTCCTTAGTAGTTCAAGTGGAGGCTTTACTACTGAAATGCCTTCTTAGCCCGAAGAAACAGCGGTTGGCAAGAGTAATTCTTCGTTTTATTTCTGACGAGATGTTGTTGTCAGAGCTAATAGCGGAGCCGAGATAGATAAAGTCCCGTACTACCTCAAAGTTATATCTGTCAATGGTGACGTTCTGTCCAATTCGTCGATGTTGTGTTCCTTTCGTGTTGACAGCATATACTTCCTCTTGCCCTCATTTACTGCTAAGCCCATTTTTGCCGCTTCCTTCTCTATACTAGCAAACGTGGCTATGACATCTCGTTTGCTCCTACCAATAATGTCAATATCGTCGGCGTATGCTAGTAGTTGTACAGATTCTTGGAAAATTGTGCCTCTGGTGTTGCCTCGTGAGTTTTTCACAATCCTCTCAAGAATCAGATTGAAGAAGTCACATGACAGCGCATCGCCTTGTCTGAATCCTTTTTTTGGTATCGAATGTGTCAGTGAGGTCGTTTCCGACCCTGATGGAGCAGCGAGAGTTCTCTATCGTCATCCTACACAAACGGACGAGTTCGGGCGGTAAACCAAAACTAGACATGGCTCTGTATAGTTCGTCTCTATAAATGCTGTCGTATGCGGCTTTGAAATCGATGAATAGGTGGTGGGCATCGATTTGGACTTCTTGGGTTTTTTCCAGGATCTGCCGAAGTGTGAAGATTTGATCGGTTCTGGACTTTCCTGCCCTAAAACCACACTGATAAGGGCCGATCAGGTTGTTGGTAAACGGTTTCAGGCGTTCACATATTACGGCAGATACGATTTCGTAGGCGATGTTGAGGAGACTTATGCCTCTCTAGTTGGCGCAGCTCAGAGGTTCTCCATTTTTGTGGATCGGGCAAACAATGCTTAGGTTCCATTCTTCAGGCATACTTTCTTCCGACCAGATTTGTCTTATGATTTGGTGGATGTTACTTACCAAGTCATCTCCGCCGGCTTTATAAAGCTCGGCGGGAAGGCCGTCATTCCCGGCAGCCTTATCAAGCTTCAGTTAAGATATTGCTACCCTCACTTCACTCAGGTCGGGTGGTTGGCAGCTTTCGCTGTCGTTACTAATATTTATTGATTCGTTCTGCCTGACAGCGGAATGTTGTTCATCATCGCGGTCTAACAGTCTGCAGAAGTGGTTCTTCCATATCCTCAGCATAGACTGTGTCTCAACTATGATATTTCCTTGTTCATCTCGACAGGATTCTGTTCGAGCCTTGTACCCTTGGCTTTGACGTTTTACACTTTGGTAAAACTTGCAAACATCTTTCCTGAAGTGGCACCTCTCTATATCCTCGATCACGCGCTTTTCTTCCTCTTTTTTCTTCTTTCTGAAAAGCTAGTGTTCTTCCCTTCTTCATTGCCTACAGAGCTCAACGGCAGCTCTCGTCTTCACCTGCAGCTTAGCCTTGTAGGCCTCATTCTTGGCTGCGAGCATCTATCGGCATTCCTCATCAAACTAGGGGTTTATTGCTGGTGGGCGCGAGAAACCTAGCACATCAGTTGCGGCTGATCTAATGGCTTGTTGGCATCGTTGCCATTCGGTGCTGGTGGTATGGTGTTAATCGAGAGGTGTAGGGATACGCATTGAGCGAAGTCCCTAGCGGTCTCTTGCGTTTGCAGTCTTTTGACATTAAATTTTTTTACAGTATTTTTGGATTGTTGTGGGGTAGTGGATATCCGCATTCTAACCCTGGCTGCAACAAGATAGTGGTCCGAGTCGATGTTAGCTCCTCGGAATGTTCGGACATCCAAAATACTGGATGCGTGCCTCTTGTTTATCGCTATGTGATCAATTTGATTGACCCTTCGTTGATCTGGATATCGCCATGTCCCCTTATGGATATCGAGGTGAGGATACCGTGTGCTGGCTATAGTGGCATTTCGTTCCGTAGCGAAGTCAATTAGCCTAAGTCCGTTACCAGACGTGTTGTCGTGTAGGCTATGGTTTCCGACAATACTGCTAGAGATGTCTTCTCTTCCTACCTTTGCGTTAAAATCTCCCAGCACGATTTTTAAATCGTACTTCGGTAGTCGCTCATAGGTTTTGTCAAGGAGCTCATAGAAGCAGTCCTTAGCTATATCATCTTTTTCCTCCGTTGTGACGTGAGCTCATATAAGGCTTATGTTGGCGAATTTGGCCTTGATGTGGATAGTTACAATGCGCCCGCTAATGTCTTTGAAACATAAGACTTCTTGCCTCAGTACACGGCCTATACGACAAAACGTCTGTCAACCGACTTAGGCTAATTGACTTCGCAACCGAATGAAATGCCACTACGGCCAGTACAACAAATCCGCATCCGAATAGTCGCTGTTTCTGCTCACTGTAACACGGTCCGTAATAGATGTCACAGTTGTTCATCCTCTTTTTGCCCGGCCCAACCTATCGTGTTTCCTGGATGACAGTATTGTCTGCTTTATAGCAGTTTAGGGCTTCCGCTAGTTGTTCGCTTGCACCTCTCCTGTTTAATGTTTTTACATTCCAGGTGCAGATACGAACGTCGTTGTAATTTTTTCGTTTAGCAGTGTCGTCAACAATAAAATCAGTCCATTCCGAGACTATTGGTTGCTTTGTAATGGTTAGATTTTTCCATGCCCCCAAACCTGGAGGGCCAGTTCCAATTTATTAAATACCCCTAGGACACGGGGCCATCAGTATCCACTACGGTATTGAGCGCTGCCGTTGGCCTTTCGGTTCATCCGCCACCGTCTCTTTTTAAACGGGCCTGACTAACACTTGAAATTCCTAGACAACCTATTGTCCGAACATGTCGAAGCTGCTTGTCTAGATTCTCCTTGAACAGCTGGCCGGGTATTCATTCCGTGCCATTCGGACCTGGCTGTTTATAGCTTTACTGTTTTTTTTTCGTATTATCAACACTCGCGCTTGGATGAGACCAGTACCCGGTGGTTACCACTTGGAGGTTATAAATAAGCACCTGATGTGTAAGCTGAGTTACAACCACTGGGGATTGTCAAGTTAAAGCCAGTCTGGGTCTTCCCCTTCCATTGACAGAACGTCACCATTGGCAGATATAAGTTATTAGGGACTTTGTCTTCCTCGGCTCCGCTATTGACGCTGGCAAAAACATCTTCACGAATAAAACGAAGAGTCTTGACAAAGGCTGTTTCTTAACGGTATGTTCTCACTCGAACTATACAATATCCTGATTATCCCAGTCCTGCTCTATGGGGATGAAGCATGAACCGTATAAAAAGCGAACAATTGTTCGAAATCGAAATCGTCGGTCCCATTTGAGCAAAGCTTTCCGAGTTGTACAGCTCCGCATTGGACGATCAAGATGGCTAGGACATGTAGAGCAAATGGACACAAATTCTCCGGCTTGCAGAGTCTTCGATTCGCAGCCAAACATCGGAATCAGTATAGTAATACCTCGCCGTACAAGTGGCGCGTACAGGAAGAAATCGACTTCAACCAATTTGTAGTGCGCAACTGGAGGCAGTTAGCTAGGAACCGGACTAATTGGTTAGGGTCCAGGATAATTCCGGGCTTAGCGCCACTTAAGTAAATAAGTAAGTCTACTTATAGCTGACAAAAATGTGTTTTTCAGGCGTTTTCCACTTAAGCTAAACCAAACACAGCGTTTAAGACATATCATGCCTTCAAATGAAAGCAAGTTGTATGCATAATAAATTTTATAGCTAAACAGATTCGGTCATTTCTGTTTATAAAAACATAAAAACACCGTTAAGTGCGTACTTAAACCCCTTACAACCCATTTAAACATTTTGCTCATTTTATTATCATTGTTTTTCCAATTTGTCCCCATCATGTAGAACATAAAAAAGTGAAACATTAACACCAACTGAATTTTATTTACGGTATTCGATTATTGTCCAATATATTCATTAACTTTAAAATCTTTTAAATGATTGGACAAATATTTCGAGTTAAAGTCAATAAAATTTCGTAGGCAGATTTTAAACGTATTTTTCAACACTTAAAATACTTTCACTTTTACATAAAAATAAAAGACATGACATTAAAAAAAAAAAAATTCTTTTGAAAAAATATCATAGGAAAACACCTTCACGCAGCCCTAGAGACAATTTTGAACTTTAATCCTTCACACTGTTACATCACAACTTTGTCACACGCCGCGATCATTGGTGTTGATGATTTACAACTTTGACTGATCTCAAGACCCAGTGAACAGATAAACACTTGAGAAAATCATTGCTATCAGCTGTTGTTATAAATAAAAAATTTTTTTTACTTTTACAAATTTCTAATGTCAATCCTAATCGGGCCAATACAAGTTTGTAAGTCACTACAATGTTGCAAGGTGAAATGTCTTACAACGCGAATACAATTGTACAATTAAAACGAAAAAAAAAATCTACAACCTCTTGTTTGTAATAAAAATTAACATTCATAATTTTAAAGTGGTACACAGAAACGCTATAAGGACATGATTTACGATCTTAAGTATTGCAATATGCATTTAGACCGGCCTGACTATAAGCTTTAATGACATTTTCACATCGTCATCACCATCAACTTAAATGGTCGTAAATTTATTTTTTTTTTATAAATAGAATCATTTTATTGCCAATACGATGACTGAAGAGGATCTTTCAAAGAGATTCCAATTTTTCAAAGATTTTAAATATTTGATGGTAGTGTATGAGAGAATGCACCATGCAAGACGATATACCCGTGGGTTATTTATGAGCAATTTGATTGCATGTCTACTTTGGAGAAACATGATTGTATGGATCTAGGCAGTGGATAGGAAAAAAGAGGACGAAGGTAAATGCTGGCAATGGGAACCATAAATTGGATCAATTTTTAGAATTACTTTCGTTATCTTTTGTGATTTTTGTGAATATTTTCACCGAAATTTTTGGTAACATTCGAATTTAACCCTTGTGTGAGTGGAAACAAAAACTTACAGTTAAGAGTGCCGTGGTACCCAGGTACTGCAGCATATTTTGTATGGTAATTGTTTGTTCATTTGTGAATAATATAAAACAAATATATTTTCCAAAGCACAAATGTTTGTAAAAACTTTATTTTTTTCATAAATATTATATTTGACAAGAAACAAGTAATAGTGATTTAGGCTGTTGCAGCAACTATGGATCGGTAGCGACGCAGGATAGGCATTTTGCTAAGTTTTTGCAGTGCTGATCACATACTGGCTTTGTGCACCACATACATTCCTTACGTGTTTTGCGTTTACAACCTGAAACGCAAAGGTGGCAAGTACCTTTGAACACAAGGCGTCCGTCTGCTCCGCGTTCTGGTGTAGGTAGAGCAGCCATTGTTGGATGAATTGGCTTACCGAGCGCTAACTGGATACAATGCGACGTGGAAAAGTTTGGCCATCACTCTCGGGATTTTCGACCGCTCTTCTATACCTGGCAGCATGAGTTGCTTAGCCATGTTGGTGAGAAACAACCTCCGTTTATTGGTCGCAGTGATGTCCGGGTGGTTGAAAGAATACACGACATATGCTGCTAGACCGCAGACATCAAGCAAATTGTAGAACATGGCGAGCGGCCACCGTTTGGTTCTGCGCTTTGTCGTGTAAAATGCTGTCATTTTGTCCATCATATCTACTCCACTCTTTGTTTTGTTGTAGTAGAGTATCATCTCTGGCTTTTACTTATTTTGTTCATCGCCGATAGAGTTATCCTGATGCATAGACGATAAGATAATCACAGCCTTGTTTCTTTTCGGTACATATGACACCATACTGTATTTCGATTCATGGAAGCCAAATACGTTCGAAAACTCTTCATGGTCCTTGTGTTTTTTCATTTGTGGTGGAATGAATGTTTTATTTTGGCGTACTGTTCCAAGCAAAGTTAAATTTTTAGCCAGAAGGTATTTCGCGAGGTCCAAACTAGTGAAAAAATTGTCCGTGATTACATTTCGGCCTGATCCCTCGTACCTCCGCATCAACCGCTTAACTACATTTTCTCCAACGTTGGTCTGCCGTGCTGCACCTGCCTCCTTTCCAGTATAGATTTCACCACGCAGTGGATAATAGTTTGACGCATCGCAGGCCCACCAAACCTTTATACCATATTTGGCTGGTTTTGAGGGTATGCACTGCGTAAACTTAGAACGGCCTCTGTATGGAAATAGCTGTTCATCGACAGTGATGTCTGTAGATGGCCTGTAGTTTCTATGCAGCTGTTCATTCATTAAGTTCCAAAGATCAGTAATTGGTGCGGCTTTATCAGTAGACATTCTATCGGCTCTAGTGTGCATATTATCGAAGCGTATAAAGCGCGTAATTGCAGAATATCGGCACAGAGGCATTGCAGCACGAAAATGGATGACGGAGTCCGAGCTCCAGAGAACCGATGTGTGCTCTCCACTTGAATGGTGCACCCCGGCCATAAAGAGAACGCCCAAGTACACTTGCAACTCTTGAACAGTGAGTGGTTTCCATACCCTTGGTGGCCTATCCGAATGATTGGAATTGAATGATGCATACACACTAAGAGCTTTTCGATTAGTTTCTATTACTACGATGTCTGCCATAACAGGAGTGAAAAAAGCCATGAAAATATCAGCTTCTGCTTTCATCTCCAAACCAGCGATGGGCCCATTTCTTTGTCGAATGATGTTATATGCAGGGGTCCGAACACTTGTATTTGGTGGAACTGTACTCCATTGCGTTATTCCATCTTTGCCAGTCATGATTTCACTTACAGCGGGCAACTCTGCAGCCGGATCCTCATCATCGTCCATTTCCACATTTTCATACTCAACCTCTGGTCCGTACTCTACATCAGAAGCCTCACCTATTTCTTCCAAATCTCCACTAACGTTACCACTGCAGGATGATATGGCTGTCAGAGGCGGTACATAATCGTTTTCAGAACCATCGCTAAAATCACCGTCATCGCTTTCAAGCTCATCCAAAACCGACGCCCAATAATTCTCCTGCTCTTGTGTACTTAGTCTGAAATCACAAAAAAAAGAGTAGAGAAACTAGAAAACGCACCGTAATTCCAATATTACTTATTCACTGCGCGCGCTGAACGAAAACGAAATTGCAAATTAGTATCACCAGATGATGAGGCCATATTTTTACCAATTATTTTGCAGGAACGTCTACTTTGATTCACAATTCAGTTGAAAATGCCACTCAGACGCAGCTTTGCATGTGACTGATACATAAACCGCTATGTTGATACATGCAGTTTTACATGTGACTGATACAAAAACCGCTATGTTGATACGTGTTCACGCACGCATTTCAGTGTGAAATATACGGGAGTACCCAGGTACTTTGATGTCATATTCGAGAGCATGTCAACAAAAAATTCTATAGACGAAGCATATGCCTCGATTTTCGATCTGAATTGCGCATTTAACACATAAATGTTTTTTAGGAAGGTATTAAAAATACTGACAAAGTGGCTGTGATGGAACACTTTTTTTTGTAAAATAATGTTGAGAAAGTACCCAGGTACCTTGACACCTACACAAGGGTTAAAATGTCAAAGGATGGCATAGCAAAAGCTTGACAGAAGTCCGTAAACTTTTTTTTTTTTTTGTTTTATTAGCAATGGAGCAAGCTGTACCAAAAAGACAAACATGATGGATAAAATAAAAATCCTGGAGTGGAATGCTAATGGTATCGAGAATCGCAAGGAAGAGATTCAAATAATACTCGATATTAACCTTCGTGTCAATACGAGGGCACCCGGATATCCATTTGGAATTTGAATCAATAAAAACATAATTTCGCCCATAGGACCACATAATGGCATTTTCAGTACCTTCTTGAAATATAATTCTGCATTGAATGGTGTATTCCATTTAAACTATTTCCGATCTGTAAATTTTCTAAAATACATTTTTCAACTCTAATACGGCGTTATATGTGAAGTACACCATAACAATATAGTCCTTGTTCGATGTGCTTGAAAAGCAATATTATTCAAATGGCCACCTAGGGTTGATTGATTATTGCGTCTAGAGTTCAGGTAGTACTCGCGTAAGCACGGTCCTTTGTTTCGAGTCGCGTGATCATGGTGGCCAATTGACGTCGCCAAAACTTGAAATTACGTGACCAGAAAACTTCTCACGCAATAAAGAAATGATTAGTTGTGGTCTGTTGCCCCGTCTTGTTGGAACCACGTACTGTTCAAGTAATGATCTTCAATCGCGCCGGCCAAAAGTAGCCATCAGGGTTGTCATATCAGATAAAATTCAGTTGCATACTAGCAGTGTTCATTGTTATTTTTGTTACTAAAAGGTGGTTAAATTTTAAGGGCCGATGTTGATTTTGAAAAAAACACAAATTATTTAGGAAATTAGTGTCATTTTTTTTTATTTTGATAATATTGGTATTGTTCAATGTATCGAAAAAAAAATCGGCCAAATGGCCGCCGCGACCTCGGCGGCACACCTCCATCCGATGGTTCAAATTTTCGATGAAGCTGAGACATAATTGAGGTTCTATGTCGTTAATGTGCCGAATTATCTCATCCCTTAGCTCTTGTTGCTGACTTATCGACATACACCTTTTCTTTCAAATAACCCAAAAGAAAGATGTCCAACGGTGTCAAATCACATGATCTTGGCGGCCAATTGACATCGCCACCACGTGAGATAGCACGGCAATTGAAGTTGTCGCACAAAAGCGCCATTGTTTTCGATGCTGTGTGGCAAGTGGCACAGTACTGTTGAAACCACATATCGTCCACATCCATATCTTCCAATTTAGGCCATAAAAAGTTCGTTATCATCTCACGATGGTGAACACCATTCGCAGTAACTGCCTGACCGATGATGCCGCAAGCCCATATACCGCACCAAACAGTCACTCCTTGTGGGTGCATTGCTTTTCGACAATCACTCTTAAAACATCATTCGCCCAAAATGCGGAAATTCTGCTTATCACCATTCTGACCATTGACGACGCTTGAAATGGTCAAGAGGCTTTAGTTCTTGAGTAAATTTCCCTTGTAAGCGTGTAAATGCAAGTCTTTCTGCATAATGTTCGTCAACGACGAGCGTGAGAGGTGCAATTGTTAGGCACGACTAAGTTGAGGTACGAGCTGTACGAGCATGCACTGGTGTTTTCACATCTCCTACAGATCGTAGAGGTAGAACACAATTCACACAATACATACCATCGAAACCAGCCAAATATGGTATGAAAGTGTGGTGGGCTTGTGATTCAAAGACATTCTATCCTCTAAAAGGGGAAATATACACCGGAAAACCGAGAAATGGCCCACGTGAAACACAAGTAGGGGAAAAGGTAGTCAAACGGTTAGTTCGTCATTACGAAGGATCCGGCCGTAATATTACAATGGACAACTTTTTCACTACTATGGATCTCGCCGATTGTCTATTGAGTAAAAATCTAACGTTGGTTGGAACGTTACGTGCTAATAAAGCTTGCATCCCAAAAGAAATGCTGAAAAATAGATCACGTAGAGTCCAGTCGTCTCTATTTGGGTTCATGGGTAGTAAGACCATCGTTTCCTATGTTCCAAAAAAAAGATAAAGCCGTTATACTTTTATCTACAATGCACCACGACAATGCCATATCGGATGATAAAAATAAGCCCGACATCATAAAATACTACAATGGTACAAAAGGCGGTGTGGATGTAATGGACAAAATGGTATCACATTATTCTACAAAACGAGCTACTAGACGGTGGCCAGTTGCGATGTTTTATAATATACTCGACGTTTGTGGATTGGCGGCTTACGTTCTTTATAATGAGCACAACAAAGCAGCTGCTATGAAAAAGGATAACCGCCGAAAATTCCTGCAAGATTTGGGAAAGCAGTTGTGCATGCCGAGTATTCTGGAAAGATCCGAAAATCCACTTATATACCGGAATTTCAACACCAGAAATGGCATTGAAGCTATGCTTGGTGGGAAAATACGTTCACCGAGAATAATACCAAGGGGCCCCGATGGACGTCTCAAAATACAAGGATCATGCCATGTTTGCTCTGAGCAACGCATGCCCAGGCGATAAACTAGAAAATGCTGCAACTTCTGTCAAAAACCTATATGTGACACACCTACCTTTTTATTACTTTTTCAACATAATTTTATCTCAGCACGTCTACAAAATATATGGGGGTACCCAGGTACCCGTCACGCTGACTTACCGTGTACTCCTTTCGTATTGACACGAAGGTCCAAATCGATATATGCCTCATCTCAGAGACTCATTTAAAATTATCTACAGACTTTAGACTGCAAGGATAAAAACTATATCACACCCCACATAACAAAGTATGTGAGTGGACAAAAACCTGGCGAATTGCACTTAACGAGGCCAAGTCAACGCATATCAATTTTACGTACAAAAAGATAAACAACTTTCCTGTTTTCATTAACTCTGCACAAATACCATTCGCAAATGAGGCAAAATATCTAGGAATGACTCTAGACGCAAAGCTTAAGTGGAAGCCACACGTTAAAAAAAAAAGCGGGACGAGCTCGCTATCAGACTCAGAGAAATATATTGGCTACTTGGAAGATACTCGAAGCTAAGCATATACAACAGACTGCTTCTGTATAAGCAAGTGCTAAAACCTTGTTGGACATACGGTATACAGCTTTGGGGTTGTACCACACCAAGCAATATTGCTATACTGCAACCATTCCAAAACAAAACCCCTAAGAGCAATAGTGAATGCTCCATGGTATATTAGGAATAGTGATATTCACAGAGATTTAGGAATTGCTACCGTGAGTAACGAAGCAACAAACTTTGCTCGCAAACTTCGTACTCGTTTATATGTTCATTATAATAACGAAATAATCCGTACTCTGGACTAGGGTTGATACGGAGCTTCGACTCCGAATCCGATAAGTCGGAACCTCCGGTTTAAATTACACCTCCGAATCCGGGTTCGGTTCCGATATAATCACATCGGAGGTTTTTCGTTCGGAATCGGTGACGACCGATAAACATGAACGACAAAGAATTATCGAGTTGCGACATGTTACACTTACAATACAATACGGCTGTCTTTTCACTCTTTTATTTACTTTAAATGAGTCGGCGAGTATTTGTATTGAAGTTAAGAGTGCGTGCGTCAGACGTGTGAGTTAGTTAATGATTAGTTGATTTAGTAAACAGATAATTTGCCGTTTATTAACGAAAGACTTTATTAACTATGAAGCCTAAAATAAGTGTAATATGGAGCTATTTCAGTGAAATTGATTCGGATACGGCGAAGAGCAATATTTGTGAAAAAAAAAAATACTCCAGGAAAGGTGGCACCACGACATCGTTAAAAGGGCATTTGAAGTCGCTGCATACTGATAAATATGAAGAACTTTTGAAACTTGAGAAAAACAAAAAGTAAGTTACTAAAAGTGTCTCAAAAACTCCATTAGAAGAAGCTAAAAAACAGGGGTATCATCTTGAATAAGAAGCAAAAATGGGATGCGTCGCATTCTAAATCTAAAGAAATTGATAAATTAATTTCCGAAATGATCGCCTTAGACGACCTTCAATTCAGTTTTGTAGAAAGTATATGATTTCGCCGGCTCGTGCAAAATATTGTGCCAAATTATAATATGAGAGGACGTCAGTTTTTCACCGACAATATCTGTAACGAATTATATTTTAAAATTGCTAATAAAATTACCGCATTACTGAAAAACTTCCATAAATTGTCATTCACCACGGACATTTGGTCTGAGCCAAGTGCTAATGTATCGTTAATAAGTTTAACGACACATGGAATAACCGAAGAGTTCGAACGCGTAAGAGTTATTTTAAAATGTCAACCGCTGTATGAACGTCACACTGGAAATAACGGGTGATTTTTTAAGAGGTTTAGAACTTTTTTTAAAAAAAAAACACAAAAAATTCGAAAAAATGAATGAAATATTTATTTGAATCGATAGTTTGAACATTGCAATTTAATGTTTAAAGATAATTTCATGCAAATGTTGACCGCGGCTGCGTCTCAGGTAGCCCATCCACTGAGTCCAATTTTGGCATACTCTTTCACACATATCGGCCGGTATCACACGAATGAATGCATGGATGTTGGCTTCCAGTGCGTCAATCGAAGCGGGCTTGTCCCTATAGACATTAGCCTTGACATACCCCCACAAAAAATAATCTAATGGTGTCAAATCGCACGATCTAGGCGGCCAATTGACCGGCCCGAAACGTGAAATTAACTGTTCACCAAACTCGCCTCGCAATTGCGCCATTGTTTCGCGTGCTGTGTGGCATGTGGCACCGTCTTGTTGAAACCACATATCATGCAAGTCAAGAACTTCCATTTCGGGCAAAAAAAAGTTTGTTATCATCGCTCGGTAGCGTTCACCATTGACAGTAACGCTGCGATTCGCATCATCTTTGAAGAAATATGGCCCAATAATGCCGCCGACCCATAAACCGCACCAAACAGTGGCTTTTTCGGGATGCATTGGTAGCTGTTGCAATGCTTCTGGCTGACCTTCACTCCAAATGCGGCAATTTTGCTTATTTACGTACCCATTCAACCAAAAATGAGCCTCATCGCTGAACACAATTTTTCGATAAAAAAGCGGATCCTCGGCCAGCTTTCCAAGAGCCCATTCACCAAAAATTCGGCGTTGTGGTAGGTCGGCTGGCTTTAGTTCTTGCACCAGCTGTATCTTAAAAGGCTTTACGCCCAAATCCTTCCGCAAAATTTTCCACGTAGTGCTGTAACAAAGGCCTAACTGCTGGGAACGGCGCCGAATCGACATTTCGCGGTCTTCTGTCACACTAGCTGATACGGCCGCAATATTTTCTTCACTACGCACAGTACGTAAACGTGTTGGTGGTTTAATGTCCAACAAAGTAAATTTGGTGCGAAATTTGGTCACAATCTTCCGAATAGACTGCTCAGAAGGTCGAGAATGCCGATCATAAAATGGAAGCAGCGCGCGATGAACATTTCGTACCGAGCACGAATTTTGATAGTAAAATTCAATAATTTGCAAGCGTTGTTCATTTGTAAGACGATCCATGGTAAATTGCAAACCAAACTGAAGCTGTTTGACAGTGACACAAGGTACTAAACACACGTCAGCTGTCAAAACCAGTGTTGCCAAAACCAAACCAGCTAAAAAATCACCCGTTATAATCGCTGAAGAACTTAAGCACATGATGCATGAGTGGAAAATTGAAGACGACACAATTCACTGCTGCATTCGTGACGTTGGGTCAAATATGGTACGAGCAATGCAGTTAACTAATATTCCTGATGTGTATTGCACTGTACATCAACTACAGCTTTGTGTTCGAAATGCTTTGAGCAAAGACAACGATTTCACAACTTCAATAGCTAAATGCAAGAACATAGCGACACATTTCAGCCACTCACTTATTGCACAGTCTGAATTACAAAAAATTCAGAAAGAGCAACTTAACCAGCAACCTTTGGGTGTAATACAGGATTGTAGTACAAGGTATTACAATTAAATTATCATTAACTATTGCATTTTTCTATTCTAATCTAATCCGATTCTATTTACTTTTAGGTGGAACAGTACCTTTTATATGATAGAGCGTTTGATTAAGATCAAGGATTCGATCTGCTTATATGCTAGCAAGCAAAAAATTCCACAAATTTCGCCAGAAGAATGGCTACACCTCGATGGATTAGTGGCAGTGTTACAGCCATTTGAAGAAGTCACCAGAAATATGAGTGACAGCAAAGCCAGTATTTCTTCTGTGATTCCTTTATTTCACGTGCTCCAACAGAATCTTCAAAATCAAATGCAGGTATCCGAGACTAAACCCAAACCCAATGTAATAATAAAAATAATCACCAAGTTTAATTAATGACATAAATGCAAGATTTGGTGAACTACACACTAGTCATTTATTTGCACTTGCTACATACTTAGACCCGCGGTGTAGTGGTAATGTGTTCGTCTGTTGAGTGGAAGGTTGCGCGTTCAATCCCAACCAAAATCCATTTCACTTTTATTTAAAAGAAATAAAAAGGTCGGTGTAATACCTAAAAGTATGCACACCATCTTGAATTTCTTCAAATTTTACGAACACAAGAAAAAGTGACTCCCCGAAGCTAGTTCGGACACCACCCATGGAGTTTAAGTCTCCACTACATCCAAAAATCTTTCCTATCCTCTCTTTCTTCCCCTTCTCTAACGCTCGTACTATGGTAACATATAAAAGGGTATTGATATGATAAACCCCTTGAGTACGTGTAAATTATAAAAAAAAAAAAGACTCGCGTTATAAACGAAAAATTTTTAATAAAGTTGTTAAAGAGCAGGTGGAATTCCAATTATTGCATTTGCTTGATAAGTTTGACTTTGACTGCACTGAAAAAACTAAACTTGACACGGAAATTATATTAAGAAAGGACAGCGATTCACCTGTAATTAAAAGGTCAAGAATTGAACCGGATGATCCCACCACTAGTTCTCAGTCTCGAACGTTTCAAAGCACGCCAGTGAGTTTTCATTCTTGTCTGGCCAATATTCTTATGAACAGTGATGAAGAGGAGGATAGTTCCGAGACTGATTCTGCTGCGGGCAACAAACTTTTTATTTGGAGAGCGCTTTTAAATGAATACAATAGAGAAAGGCGACTCAAGTGGACAGAAGATCCTTTGGTGTGGTGGAAAGTAAATACAAAGTTCCATGTTTTGAAGGCAATTGTGCGACAATTTTTGTCAGCTCCACCAGGGTCCGTTCCGAGCAAACAACTATTCAGTGGAGCAGGTTTGATTTATAGCCCACTACGGAACAGATTGGATGGCGACAAAGCAGCGAAGTTGTTGTTTATAAAATATAATTTACCCATTTTGAAGTTTGACTATTAGTCTGTAATTTTATTAAGTGACAATACAATTTTGTTTTGTATTTTTTTTTTGTTAATTTTTTAATAAAAATTGATTTTTCAAATTTTATATTTTAATAATTAATTTGTGTCTGCGTGCGACCTCCGCCTCCGACTCCGATTCAACTCCGACTCCGCGGAGGTCGGTATGAGGCTTCCGACTCCGACTCCGGTAAAACCACCTCCGTAACATCCCTGCTCTGGACGTGACAAACCTTGAGCGCCGGCTACAAAGAACAAGAAGAAGTCAAGTGGTTTGGATAACATTCCAAACATCGTGCTTAAGCATTTACCAGTTGACATTATACGGCAATACCTGTGTTATCTTTAACAATCTTCTAAATAACTACTACTTCCCGAGTTGCTGGAAAATATCGAAGGTGTTTCCAATAATTAAAAAGAAAAAGGATCCTTCTGATCCTTCTAATTATAGGCCAATAAGTCTCCTGCCTAATATCGGGAAGATCTTTGAGGTAATTATTAGTAAGTCTATTTTGTCCGTCTGTACTGAAAAGGAGATTATACCGCGGAATCAATTTGGGTCCAAAAGAAATCACTCGGCAGTGCATGCTATTACGACACTGATTTCGGATGTTAGCTGGAATCTTAACGCCAAAAGATGTACAGCTGCCTGCCTGGTAGATATCGAAAAAGCCTTTGACACGGCTTGGATCGACGGATTAATTTTTAAACTTATTCGATATGAATTTCCTTCTCATCTAACAAAGATGATAGCATCCATGATACACGGAAAGAAATTTTTGTCGTAACAGATAGAGAATACACGACAGCTGAAGTTTTTTAAGGTCACTAATGGTCTTCTGCAGGGAACAGTTACTGCTCCACAGCTTTTTAATATATACATTGCTGACATACTTAGGGAACTCGACAATTCGCTGGCATTTGCTGACGATGCTACACTGTATGCAAGCGGCTCAACAATTGAAGACATCCAAACACAACTCCAAGGCAAGTTTGATAGGTTTCAAGGTCTCTGCTCCGAATGGAAACTTAAAATCAATTATACGAAATGTGAAACCATACTGTTCCGTACCCCAATAAGACGTGGTAATTCAGACTTGAGACGCAACTGGAGAAATCTAAAAATAACGAGTTCAAATGGTCTTCAGATCGAGTCAAAGACCGTTGTGAAATATCTAGACGTGTTCATTTGGACAGGTTTTTGTATTATAATGAGCACCTAAATATTCAATTAGAGAAGGCAAGAGCGGCATTCATGTCGCTAAAAAGCCTTTTTTATTCCAACTATCTAAGATCCGATGTGAAGGTCATTTGTTACCAAGCATTCGTTCGTCCAATTCTGACTTATGCGAGTCCAGTGTGGTGGAACATTAACCCATCGTATATGGAAAAGCTCCGAGTGTTCGAGCGCAAATGTCTCAGAGCCTGCATGCAGATATATAGGAGTGCACATTCCGAGTTTAGGCACTACATCTCAAACAAAAGACTTCTGGATGCTTCCGGTGTATGTAGAATTGAAAATGTCATACTAGACCTCGTAAGGAATCACTTTGCTCGTTCGGCAAATGTTAGCGAAAACGAATTAATCTCTGGATTATTCTATCCGAATCCTGGCTATTTCAGAAATGCCTTAGAAAGCGGATACATTCCGCCAGAGACATTCCTATTTCTGGATGCATATGGCTACCTATCGGACTCAACGAACGTCCCAATCATATACCATGCTGCAAGGAGAGCAACAGATAAAAGGATCCTTTACGAGCCTTTTGAGTCGGGGGGTGGGAATACTGATCGAATGATATACTGCATTACCATACCTGAATGCGATAAAAATAACACTAAAAGGTTAAATAGAGATAAATACAATGACATGTGATTTTTGATCAAGCGATAATTGGAGAAGTAAGCGTTGTGCTTACTCTCTGCTTGTTAGCCGATGGAATAAAAATCACATGACAGGGCCTAGATAGGTTTAGATAGGTTAAGTTAGTCTTGTAAGTTTTAGTTATGTATAAAATAAAAAAAAAAAAAAAAAGTTGCGACTGTCTTCTAATAGGTTTTCTATTCACATTTTCCTATTTACAAATAATAAAAAAAATAATACAAATATTATAATAATATTCAATACCAAAACATATGCATAGTTACATAAAAAAAATCAATAAAACGTGTATTGCGAACCATAATGGTCATTTACTTTGTCACAGTTCATATGTTTAGCTTTTAAGTTTATTTAGGCTATTGATTAAGTAAAAATTTTTTTTTTCTGAATAAATAAACGTTAAAAAAAATATATAAGGAAAAACCGCATGTAATGATGTATTAGTAGGTGCGTTCACTGGAATGCTACCTACCAAACGCGATTAACACTACAGAAGCGTAAACTACTTGTTAGGGATACTTAGTAGTAGTCACCACAAAAAAAAAATGAAAAAAATGAGAGGAATAAATTCCATACTACTATGAGCACGCGCAGCCGGTTCTCATAGTGCCTCTCTGAGGCTCTCTGAGGGGTGAGGTTTAGCCCGTAGGCATATATTGACTGACATTAATGAAATTGTCAGGCCCGAAAATATATGAGTCGGGCTTAACCAATGGTACGGACCACTGGTATCCTATGAGGATTACTCACCTCCGGGCGCACACGAAAAACAAAAAAAAAAAACACCCCACATCCTCACAATTGTGGAAAAGGAGGGGCTGCAGTCTTAATAAAAAACGAGATTGAACACCATATAGAAACCAAATTCCAGTCATGTGCGATTCAAGGGATCTCCATAAGAATAAAAACGAACAGTGGGCAGATATCAGTTGCATCAGTATACTGTTCCCCTAGCTATAGAATACAAAAAAATGACTTTAAAAGTCTTCTTGAAATATTTCACAATAGATTTACTGCGGGAGGAGATTTTAATGCCAAAAATAAGTATTGGGGATCTAGACTCACGAATACTAGAGGAAGAGCTTTACTTGAAACAATTAAAGAATGTGGCAGTAAATATCATTCGGCGGGAAAACCTACCTACTGGCCAACAGATAGGAATAAAACCCCAGATCTTGTCGACTTCTTTATAACAATAAAATATCTCCTCAAATAATATAAATGTGGAAGAAGGGCCAGACCTACAGTCAGATCACACTCTTCAATACTTTTCACACTTGCCGATAATCTAATAATGAAAGAACAAAGTCCAACACTAGTTAATAAGCTAACTGACTGGAGCTACTTCAGAGAGAAGTTGGAAGAAAATACCCAAATGATAGCTATTGAAACAGAAGAGCAAATAGAGGAAGGAGTGCAATTATTTACACTCAATATACAAAAAGCTACATGGGCTGCAACTCCAAAAATAAAAACCAAAATAAAACAAAATGCATACCCTCCTGTAATATGTGAAATTATTGCAGAAAAAAAAACTAAGAAAACGTTGGCAACAAACAAGGACTCAAATTGACAAAAAAAACTAAACAGGCTAAGTAAACTCAGAAAATCAGTAATTGAATTCAGAAATGAGTCACTAAAAAATGGGCTGCAACTCCAAAAATAAAAACCAAAATAAAAACAAAATTCATGCCCTCCTGTAATATGTGAAATTATTGCAGAAAAAAAAACTAAGAAAACGTTGGCAACAAACAAGGACTCCAATTGACAAAAACAAACTAAACAGGCTAAGTAAACTCAGAAAATCAGTAATTGAATTCAGAAATGAGTCACTAAAAAATGGGCTGCAACTCCAAAAATAGAACCAAAATAAAACAAAATTCATACCCTCCTGTAATATGTGAAATTATTGCAGAAAAAAAAACTAAGAAAACGTTGGCAACAAACAAGGACTCCAATTGACAAAAACAAACTAAACAGGCTAAGTAAACTCAGAAAATCAGTAATTGAATTCAGAAATGAGTCACTAAAAAATGGGCTGCAACTCCAAAAATAAAAAACACAATAAAACAAAATTCATACCCTCCTGTAATATTTGAAATTATTGCAGAAAAAAAAGCTAAGAAAACGTTGGCAACAAACAAGGACTCCAATTGACAAAAACAAACTAAACAGGCTAAATAGTAAACTCAGAAAATCAATAATTGAATTCAGAAATGAGTCACTAAAAAATGGGCTGCAACTCCAAAAATAAAACCAAAATAAAACAAAATTCATACCCTCCTGTAATATGTGAAATTATTGCAAAAAAAAAACTAAGAAAACGTTGGCAACAAACAAGGACTCCAATTGACAAAAACAAACTAAACAGGCTAAGTAAACTCAGAAAATTAGTAATTGAATTCAGAAATGAGTCACAAGAAAATGGGCTGCAACTCCAAAAATAAAAACCAAAATAAAACAAAATGCATACCCTCCTGTAATATGTGAAATTATTGCAGAAAAAAAACTAAGAAAACGTTGGCAACAAACAAGGACTCCAATTGACAAAAACAAACTAAACAGGCTAAGTAAACTCAGAAAATTAGTAATTGAATTCAGAAATGAGTCACAAAAAAATGGGCTGCAACTCCAAAAATAAAAACCAAAATAAAACAAAATTCATACCCTCCTGTAATATGTGAAATTATTGCAGGAAAAAAAAACTTAGAAAACGTTGGCAACAAACAAGGACTCCAATTGACAAAAACAAACTAAACAGGCTGAGTAAACTCAGAAAATCAGTAATTGAATTCAGAAATGAGTCACTAAAAAATGGGCTGCAACTCCAAAAATAAAAACCAAAATGAAACAAAATTCATACCCTCCTGTAATATTTGAAATTATTGCAGAAAAAAAAAACTAAGAAAACGTTGGCAACAAACAAGGACTCCAATTGACAAAAACAAACTAAACAGGCTAAATAGTAAACTCAGAAAATCAATAATTGAATTCAGAAATGAGTCACTAAAAAATGGGCTGCAACTCCAAAAATAAAACCAAAATAAAACAAAATTCATACCCTCCTGTAATATGTGAAATTATTGCAAAAAAAAAACTAAGAAAACGTTGGCAACAAACAGGGACTCAAATTGACAAAAACAAACTAAACAGGCTAAGTAAACTCAGAAAATCAGTAATTGAATTCAGAAATGAGTCACTAAAAAATGGGCTGCAACTCCAAAAATAAAAACCAAAATGAAACAAAATTCATACCCTCCTGTAATATTTGAAATTATCGCAGAAAAAAAAAACTAAGAAAACGTTGGCAACAAACAAGGACTCCAATTGACAAAAACAAAGTAAACAGGCTAAGTAAACTCAGAAAATCAGTAATTGAATTCAGAAATGAGTCACTAAAAAATGGGCTGCAACTCCAAAAATAAAAAACACAATAAAACAAAATTCATACCCTCCTGTAATATTTGAAATTATCGCAGAAAAAAAAACTAAGAAAACGTTGGCAACAAACAAGGACTCCAATTGACAAAAACAAACTAAACAGGCTAAGTAAACTCAGAAAATCAGTAATTGAATTCAGAAATGAGTCACTAAAAAATGGGCTGCAACTCCAAAAATAAAAAACACAATAAAACAAAATTCATACCCTCCTGTAATATTTGAAATTATCGCAGAAAAAAAAACTAAGAAAACGTTGGCAACAAACAAGGACTCCAATTGACAAAAA
Organism: Rhingia rostrata; assembly: GCA_949824845.1. NCBI lineage: Eukaryota > Metazoa > Arthropoda > Insecta > Diptera > Syrphidae > Rhingia > Rhingia rostrata. Next base: position 40,554,560 of record OX463756.1, on the reverse strand, counting down.
CAAACTAAACAGGCTAAGTAAACTCAGAAAATCAGTAATTGAATTCAGAAATGAGTCACTAAAAAATGGGCTGCAACTCCAAAAATAAAAAACACAATAAAACAAAATTCATACCCTCCTGTAATATTTGAAATTATCGCAGAAAAAAAAACTAAGAAAACGTTGGCAACAAACAAGGACTCCAATTGACAAAAACAAACTAAACAGGCTAAGTAAACTCAGAAAATCAGTAACTGAATTCAGAAATGAGTCACTAAAAAATGGGCTGCAACTCCAAAAATAAAAACCAAAATAAAACAAAATTCATACCCCCCTGTAATATGTGAAACTGTTGCAGAAAAAAAAAACTAAGAAAACGTTGGCAACAAACAAGGACTCCAATTGACAAAAACAAACTAAACAGGCTAAGTAAACTCAGAAAATCAGTAATTGAATTCAGAAATGAGTCACTAAAAAATGGGCTGCAACTCCAAAAATAAAAACCACAATAAAACAAAATTCATACCCTCCTGTAATATTTCAAATTATCGCAGAAAAAAAAAACTAAGAAAACGTTGGCAACAAAAAAGGACTCAAATTGACAAAAACAAACTAAACAGGCTAAGTAAACTCAGAAAATCAGTAATTGAATTCAGAAATGAGTCACTAAAAAATGGGCTGCAACTCCAAAAATAAAAAACACAATAAAACAAAATTCATACCCTCCTGTAATATTTGAAATTATCGCAGAAAAAAAAACTAAGAAAACGTTGGCAACAAACAAGGACTCCAATTGACAAAAACAAACTAAACAGGCTAAGTAAACTCAGAAAATCAGTAATTGAATTCAGAAATGAGTCACTAAAAAATGGGCTGCAACTCCAAAAATAAGAAACACAATAAAACAAAATTCATACCCTCCTGTAATATTTGAAATTATCGCAGAAAAAAAAACTAAGAAAACGTTGGCAACAAACAAGGACTCCAATTGACAAAAACCAAACTAAACAGGCTAAGTAAACTCAGAAAATCAGTAATTGAATTCAGAAATGAGTCACTAAAAAATGGGCTGCAACTCCAAAAATAAAAACCAAAATAAAACAAAATTCATACCCTCCTGTAATATGTGAAATTATTGCAGAAAAAAAAAACAAAGAAAACGTTGGCAACAAACAAGGACTCCAATTGACAAAAACAAACTAAACAGGCTAAGTAAACTCAGAAAATCAGTAATTGAATTCAGAAATGAGTCACTAAAAAATGGGCTGCAACTCCAAAAATAAAAACCAAAATAAAACAAAATTCATACCCTCCTGTAATATGTGAAATTATTGCAGAAAAAAAAAACAAAGAAAACGTTGGCAACAAACAAGGACTCCAATTGACAAAAACAAACTAAACAGGCTAAGTAAACTCAGAAAATCAGTAATTGAATTCAAAAATGAGTCACTAAAAAATGGGCTGCAACTCCAAAAATAAGAAACACAATAAAACAAAATTCATACCCTCCTGTAATATTTGAAATTATCGCAGAAAAAAAAACTAAGAACCCGTTGGCAACAAACAAGGACTCCAATTGACAAAAACAAACTAAACAGGCTAAGTAAACTCAGAAAATCAGTAATTGAATTCAGAAATGAGTCACTAAAAAATGGGCTGCAACTCCAAAAATAAAAACCAAAATAAAACAAAATTCATACCCTCCTGTAATATGTGAAATTATTGCAGAAAAAAAAAACAAAGAAAACGTTGGCAACAAACAAGGACTCCAATTGACAAAAACAAACTAAACAGGCTAAGTAAACTCAGAAAATCAGTAATTGAATTCAGAAATGAGTCACTAAAAAATGGGCTGCAACTCCAAAAATAAAAACCAAAATAAAACAAAATTCATACCCTCCTATGTGAAATTATTGCAGAAAAAAAAACTAAGAAAACGTTGGCAACAAACAAGGACTCCAATTGACAAAAACAAACTAAACAGGCTAAGTAAACTCAGAAAATCAGTAATTGAATTCAGAAATGAGTCACTAAAAAATGGGCTGCAACTCCAAAAATAAAAACCAAAATAAAACAAAATTCATACCCTCCTGTAATATGTGAAATTATTGCAGAAAAAAAAAACTAAGAAAACGTTGGCAACAAACAAGGACTCCAATTGACAAAAACAAACTAAACAGGCTAAGTAAACTCAGAAAATCAGTAATTGAATTCAGAAATGAGTCACTAAAAAAATACCTTACAGGCCTAACAAATGATGCTAGTACTGACTACTCGCTCTGGAAGGCAACAAAGAAAATGAACAGGCCAACAGCTCACATCCCGCCAGTGAAAACCAGAGAAGGAAACTGGCCGCAAAGCAGTCAAGAAAAAGCAAATACTTTTGCTGAGCATCTTGTTGAATGCTGCTACAACAAACGACATGGAGGGAAGAAGGAAGGCGAGCTGCATGTTCTTGAAACCATTCCAATAGCCTTTCACTGCATTCATCTGGATCAGTTGGGTCCATTCGTCAAAAGTTCCTTTGGATGCTGTAACTTTATAAATGACTGGAACTGTCAGTTTTGTGTTGTTTTGATGCTAAAACGCGCTGACGAGCCATGAAATGATATTCTCCTCAGGATCGTGGAGTACTCTTAACTATTTTCATATGAAATTACTTATAAGGGAATTTTGTGCAATTTAAATTTTGATGCCGATTTCCTAGCCACCACACGTTAGATTTCCTGGTCGTCCTGCTTCAACTGATCAAACACTATATAAGGAGTTTAACAGCTCCCCTCGAAGAGACTAGAACAACAAGTTCTCACACTTCTCGTTTGTCCGAAAATATTGCTCCCGTAGCTAAAGATGTCGTGGAGGCTTCACTGACATTACCAGTTGAATTGCCACGCAATTGCCATTACACGTTCGTCTCTTCAGAGTATTCTAGTGAAAGACTTACAGATGTTCCCGTGAAAAGGGCTGACTGCTATCAGTTTCCTCCTTTGGGCGTCCACTGACGGTCACATGAACCCCAGCGACGAATTTTATGATTTTCAGACGCAATTTATTGGGTGATCCAAGTAGAGATACTTTTTTCAATAGCCTTTTTTGACAGATCACGTGTGAGTCGTGTCATGCTGTCATGTTATTTTTGTTTAGTATTGTTTGGCATTTCATAATGGAAAGACTTACGCGTGAACAACGTTTACAAATTGTTCAACTTTATTATGAAAATTCACGTTCTGTGAGGAATGTGTTTCGTGCACTTCGCTCAACTTATGGCCAACATAATCGGCCTACTGAGCGTACTATTCGCTACACCACCACCCATTTTGAGACCCAGCATTCATTATTGAATAATATTCGACCGAATAGACCACGTCCAGCACGCTGTGAAGAAAATATAGCGGCCGTAGCTGAGAGTGTACACGAAGACCGTAGAGAGTCGATTCGGCGCCGTTCGCAGCAACTCGGACTGACGTATGGAACGACTTGGCGCATTTTACGTCAAGATCTTAAATTGAAAGCCTACAAAATACAGCTTGTGCAACAACTGAAGCCGCTCGACCTTCCCAAGCGACATCGCTTCGCTCTATGGGCTCTTGAAGAGTTCCAAGAAGATCCGACATTTTCGAGGCAAATTTTGTTTAGCGATGAGGCCCATTTCTGGCTCAATGGGTATGTAAACAAACGAAATTGCCGCATTTGGGACGAAGAGCAACCTGAAGAGATTGAAGAAGAGTTTGTGGGCCGGTGGAATCATCGGTCCATATTTCTTTAAAAATTATGCCGGTGCGAACGTAACCGTCAATGGCGACCGTTATCGTGCCATGATAACCTCGTGCTCGTGATCTCGGCGGCATTTGGTTTCAGCAAGACGGCGCCACTTCCGACACATCGCATCAATCAATGGACTTATTGAGGGAACATTTCGGTGAGCACATAATTTCACGTTTTGGGCCGGTCGATTGGCCACCAAGATCGTGTGATATCACACCGTTAGACTTTTCCCTGTGGGGATATGTAAAGTCAAAAGCTTATGCCGACAAACCCGCTTCGATTCAGGCCTTGGAGGAAAACATCACGCGTGTCATTCGCCAGTTACCAGTCGAAATGCTCGAACGAGTGATCGAAAATTTGACTCAACGGATGGACCATCTGCGACGTAGCAACGGCCAACATTTGATAGAGATAATCTTCAAAAAATAAATGCCAAAGAATGTTCTTTCAAATGATAATAAACATTCTCCATTAAATTTGAATTGTCTGTGTTTTTTTTCCTTAAAAAAGTAGGGAACCTCGAAATGGATCACCCTTTATATAAAAAAAAAGAAATACTGAAACTTGAGTACAATTTCAAACAAAACTCATAGAAATCCGACCAACGTCGGAATTTCTTTTAAAATTTATATTTTTATAAAATATAATACATGTGAGAAATAAATTGCTGATTAGTCTAACGACTAGGTGCAATTCCTTGAAGACATACAAAAGTCAGTCTTCGGGAGGTTTTTTTTTAGATCGGGTTAAAGTCCCTCACTATTGCAGAAGGTTCCCTCGCGATAAAACCTTTGGAATATCTTTCGATGATTATGCCTTCCAGCGAACCCCCACAAAAAAAAAAATTAGCAATGGACGTTTTTATTTAAGCCTATATGGGCTTAGATAAAAATGAGAAAAAAAAATGGTGATCTGACAGACCTTTCCTGTTGGCATTTTGGAGTTTAATTCTTTGCGGTTTAATATTATTTTTCCATATTTTTTTTATTTTAACCATTATGCTGTTACACTGTGATTTTATATTCAAAGCAAATATAAAAATATTTGCTCATTACAAAATTTTTATTTTTGTTTGTATGTCCATTATGGAATCTTTGACTATGCATTTGATCATGTGATGATCTTACACAAAATTGGTGTGCATGAGCCCACGAAGGTTTTTGAGTTGTAACGACCAATTTTCGACAGATGATGCCATTGTCATCGAATGAATTTCATCGTTGAAGTAATATAACAGGTGATTCTTAAAGAGTTAAGTTTTTCAGGTAACATTTTTGGAGAATGGGCCTAAGAACAGCTCCATGAAAATCCACTGTCTTATCGAAAAATTGTGTTTAGCAATGTGGGTCATTTCCGGCTCAACGCATACGTAAATAAGCAAAACTGTCGCATTTGGAGTGATGAACAGCCACATGCCATACAAGAATTCCCGATGCATACCGAAAAAATCGACAGTTTTCTTCAAAGACGACCTTGGAAGAAACGTTACCGTCAACGGCGAACGATATCGAGCCATGATACTCGACTTTTTTTTTTGCCCCAGTTGGCTGAGTTGAACTGGTTGACATGTGGTTTCATCAAGACGGTGCCACATGTCATACAGCTCGTGAAACAATGGAAATGTTGAAGGATGAAATTGGTGCGCAGCTTATCTCTCGAAATGGCCCCGTGAGTTGGCCGCCAAGATCATGCTATTTAACGCCCCTGCCTCATGTCTCATGACGGATGAAATGGCTATAAGAAGGCACATTCAGTGGGATGATTTTAAAAAGAAATACGTCGGTACGGTACCAAAGATTTACCTCTCGCGAAAGTTTATTTATTCGTGGGATTGAATGATGCATGTAAGCTACCGGTAGGCTATTTTTTTCTTAATGCGATTAGTTCTACGAAAAAGGCTAACTTGGCCCAACAAATGCAGTGGTAATATCTGTATTGACTTTTGATGGCCAGGAAATTTAGGTATGTATGTTTAAACATTTAGGTGGAAATATGTATGACTTTTCCCCAATTTTTTTTTAAAAATGAGAAAAGTGACAGTGAAATTTCGATATTTGTAGACGCATGCCACTGTTTAAAAATAATTCGGAATACATGGGGAACAAAGCGGACTATTTATGACAGTAATGGGCGTTAAATTAGGTGAAGTTTATTGAAGAATTAGTGAAGAAAGAAATGTTTTTCGTTTTCTTTTTTTAAAAATAATAAACATTGCGGAATTTATTTGAAACCACTCTCTTTAGTTTTCCATCATTTGAATAGATGACGCGACATGTCGAATTGGAAATGAATCTTTTCGAAGAGTTTTCTGCATTTAATTGCGAGTTAAATTAATTTAGTTAAATAATTCAATCGATTTGCGGATTAGGGGCCAAAAACATTGATGTCAATACCATCAAATTTACCATTCAGAATGGAATACCCGGCGAAACGACGACATATAATTCATTCGATACTGTGGTGAAACTAGACAATGTTGTCAACTATCCAACTGAATTCTTAAATTTGCTTGATTTGCCAGGCACGTTCTTACATTGAAAATTGGCATACCCATCATTCTTCTTCGAAACATAAATCCACCAAGACTGTGCAGTGGAACCAGACTCTCAGTCAATAAAATGGTGAACAATGTTATTCAGGCAACAATTTTGACTGAAAAATTCAAAGGTGAAGGACGTACTATTGCCGCGTATTTCAATGGTCCTGACAGATATGACATTCGAGTTCAAACGTTTGCAGTTTCCGGTGTGTATCCCACATCACTTTAAAAATTATCGGATTGAAACGAAAAGCTGTAATGTCACATTCTTTCGAAATGTACAGAACCAATAAAATGACTCAAAATAAATTGAATATTTGTGTAATGTCCCTTCCTCCAAATTTTTGTTTAGTTGGTTGCGTTGCAACGCGCGCAGGGTACAGCTAGTTATTTTATAAAACATTGTTTTGTCACTTATTTTACAGCGTTTGTTTACCGGATGTTGTACCGTTAGCCATTTTTAGCATTTTCGACAGCCATTTTTAAAAGCAGTCAAAAAAAAATATTTTGGTAGCACATTTTCTAACGAGGCTAACTGTGAAAGACTGAAAGTTGTCCAGGATACAGAAAGGTTTTTCTATTATCGGGTTTTTCAACAGGGACGCTACAAAAGTTGAGCGACAGGGACAGCAAACGACGCCATATTTCTTGCCGCTCTTTTGACATTTCTCTTCAGTAAGGTTTGCCATTTCATGATGGAAAGATATACGATCCAACAACGAGTCGAAATTATTTAAATTTACAACCGAAATTCGGATTCAGTGGCCTCAACGTTAAGAGCGCTACGTCCAATTTATGGTCGTCATAATCGTCCTAGCAGATCAACAATTGAGCGTCTAGTGGAAAAATTTGAATCCACAGGCACAGTACAAAATGTTCCCGTGCCAGTGCGACAAAGAAGTGCTCGTAGTGTCGAGAATATTGCTGCCGCTGAGGCTTCAGTTGACGAAAGCCCAAATGAGTCTCTCACACATCGTTCTCAAGCGTTGGGCATCTTTGTGACGTCGTTGTGGCGAATTTTGCGAAAAGATCTTGGCCTACATCCTTACAAGATTAAATTGACGCAAGAACTGAAGCCGCTTGACCACCAGAAGCGTCGTATGTTCGTGAATTGGGCTGAGCAACAACTTGAAAATGATTCGGATTTTCATCGAAAAATCATCTTCAGCGATGAGGCTCATTTCTGGCTGAATGGCTTCGTCAATAAACAAAATATGCGGACTCCATGAGTCATCATTGCATCCCGAAAAAATTCCAGTTTGGTGTGGTTTTTGGGCCAGCGGCGTCATTGGGCCGTACTTCTTCCGAGATGATCAAGACCGGCACGTTACTGTGAATGGGAATCGCTACCGTTCAATGATAACCGAATATTTTTGGCCCCAATTGGATGATATGGACTTGAAGGACATGTAGTTCCAACAGGACACAGCTACACAGCGAATGCCACAATTAATTTATTGGAAACCAAGTTTGGAGAACGTGTTATCTCACGAAATGGTCCAGTCGCTTGGCCGCCTCGATCGTGCGATTTAAAGCCGTTAGACTATTTCCTATGAGGCTACGTCAAGTCTATGGTCTATGCCAACAAGCCAGCGACGATTGATGAACTTCGTACGAATATCGAACGTGAAATTGCAGCAGTATCGGCCGATTTATGCTTGAAAACCGTCGAAAATTGGGTTCAGCGTTTGGACATCTGCAAGCGTGCCCGTGGTGGCCATGCAAACGAAATCGGGTTCCATACATAATGGCATCGAACGTACTTTCACAGCAATACAGAATTTCATTGATATCCAAAACCGTTTTTGTTCAATTTAAAAAAACGTTTGTAGCGCTCTCATTGGAAAATCCTTTATATATAGACAAGCAAGCAAACGCACCTAAGATACGCGGAAATTTGTATGTTTTTCAGATAAACTTTAATATTTATGTTTATAAAAATCATCTAGTTGATTTAATAAGCAAAATACGTAAGTGGACATTTTTTAACTTTCTCTCAGGTATTGTTTTTTTTTTGTCATTTCACTACCCATACTTTAAATTTTGACGTTTTCAATTGTTATTTGTATAAGCTTATGCGTACTTTTCGTTGAAATGCTTCAATTTACTTTTAAAATCGGACATTTGACTGAGCTTTGTAAAGCCGGCGGAGATCACTCGGTAAGTAACATCCACCAACTCATAAGCCAAATCTGGTCAGAAAAAAGTATGCCTGAAGAATGGAACCTCCGCATCGTTTGCCCGATCCCCAACAATGAGAGCCCATAAACTGCGTCAACTAAACAGAGGCATAAGTCTCGTCAACATCGCCTACAAGATCTTATCTGTCGTAATATTTGAACACCTGAAACCGTTTACCAACGCCCTGATCGGACCTTGTCATTGTGGTTTTAGGCCAGGTAAGTCCACAACCGATCAAATCTTCACACTTAGGCAGATCCTGGAAAAAACCCAAGAAGTCCAAATCGACACCCACCACCTATTCATCGATTTCAAAGCCGCATACGACAGCATTTATAAAGACGAACTATACAGAGCCATGTCTAGTTTTGGTATACCGCCCAAACTCGTCCGTTTGTGTAGGATGACGATGGAGAGTTCTCGCTGCTCCATCAGGGTCGGAAACGACCTCACTGACACATTTGATACCAAAAATGGAATTAGACAGCCCATCTCATGTGAATTCTTCAATTTGATTCTTGAGAGGATTGAGCAAAACTCCCGAGGCAACACCAGCGGCACAATTTAATAAAAATCGTTGGAACTGTTTACTAGCATACGCCGACGATTTTGACATCATTGGTAGGACTCAACGTGATGTCATAGCCATGTTTGCTAGTATAGAGAAGGAAGCGCCGAAAGTGTGTTTAGCAGTAAATGATGGCAGGACTTAATATATGCTGTGAACACGAAAAGACACACAACACCGACGAATTGGAAAGAACGTCACCATTGACAGATATCTATGTCTATCTCGACTACGCTATTAACTCTCTCTTCTCGTCTCGTCAGAAATTAAACGAAGAATTGCTCTTGCCAACCGCTGTTTCTTCGGGCTTAGGAGGCAATTCAGTAGTAAGGCCCTCACTCGAACTACTAAGGAGATCTTATATAAGACCCTGATCATCCCAGTCCTGCTCTACGACGCTGAAGCATGGACCGTCTCAAAAGCGGTCCCGTTTGCGTTGACGGGCTATGGAGACGATGATTCAACCAAGAACTATACGAGCTATACAGCGACATGTCCCTGTTCAAAAAACTCCGCATTGGGCGTTTAAGATGGCTAGGACATGTAGAACGAATGGACACCAATACTCCGACTCGCAGAGTCTTCGATTACCAGCCAGACGTCGGACGCAGTAGAGGAATACCTCGCCTTAATTGACGCGCACAAGTAGAAACCGACCTCAACCAAATTGGAGTGCGCAACTGGAGGCAGTTAGCTAAGGACTGGGCTTATTGGAGAGGCATGTTGGTTGAAGCTCAGGTTCATTCAGGACTGTAGCGCCACTTGAGTAAGTAAGTTTTAACGGTTTTGATTTATTTCAATAGCTGTGATTTTGTAACGAGTGTGATACCTAGTTCTTTATAAATTTTTTAATGATTTATTGGTAATTCATAAATTAAGTTATTTCGTGAAAATTTAATATTCACTGTTATTCCCATTTTCTAAGTTGCTTCGTGGAATCCATAGAAAATGCATACGAAGTGGCTATGTTTGCTCAAAACTTGCTTAAAAATAGGTTCCCCTGGTATATAATCAGATGCCAAGAAAACAAATATTTTAAAAGTTTTGCTGCATCGCAGTGGAATTTACCAAACATGCAAATATTGATTTTATAACTTTCAGCCTATAAATTAATTGAAAATCGATTCCTGTTATTTATGCAGCAAGTTATGGATTATAAAAAAAAAACCTACGTTCGTGTTACCGGTTTTTGGTACATGCACCAGTTTGTTTTTGACTGTTTCTTGCAATTCTCCCTTTTTCAACAATATCCTACTGTTTTCCAAGTTTTCATTTCTTTAGCAGAATATTTTAAATATAATTCAAGTATAAATCATAAATCAAAACACGAAAGTCATTGTTTTATTATTAATTCAAAACTTAAACGCCATACTTTTGTTCTAAATCCTACGAGATTAACTTTCCCGCAACAACCTTATCTATCAAATATTTTTCTAAGGTTGTGTGTCAATTGCGTTAACATTTTAGCCAGTGGATAATTTTTGACAAGAGAGTGCAAAATTTTAAACAGCTCAACAGCTAGCTGAAATTTATCCAGTGGCTAATTTTTTACATTTGGTATACCTTCTGAGGAGTGAGAGAGATGGAAAGCACACTAGTGAATTAATCGTCCTTACCAGTGTTCACGTGTGGCGGGAAAATAGCCCATCAGTCAAGTTTTAAAACAAAAAGCAAAGAACATTTATTTTTTGCAAGAAAATGTAATTACCGTTTTAAAATAAATTAAAAATGGGTTTTCGAAAATGGATGGTTACAAAAATGTTATGATTTTAATCGTTTCGCTATATTTTAAATGCGAAATATGCTGAACATGCACAAAGAAGAATGGATAACCTTAATCAAGAACACAAATCATACAAAAATATTTTTGTTACTGATAATATTAAATAATTAAGGGATTTTTGATGATTTCTCTAAAATCTGTTCCGTACTTTTTCAAAACGATAAAGAAAGGAATTTCGTTTGAATTTTTTTTGTGGAAATATTCAACGTAGTATTCAAATAAAATCCCATTTAATCCAATCGACCCAGCAAACAATTTGTTTTTACCCCTGCATGTCAAAAATTAGCCAGAGGATAAAATTTAACTCGTATTTTAACGCAATTGACACACGGCCTAAGAAATGGAATTTAAATTGATGTCCAAATTTAGAACACATTTTTATTGCATTATATAAACGTTTTTTGATAACAAAAAAACTTTTAAACCGGATGATTCTTCAAATATACAAAAATTTACCCTTGACGAAAATTCTTAAAAATGCGAAAAAACACACATTTTCTAAGATCAATAACAATTAAACCCGCAAAAACCCGCAGCCAATTTTTATTCAACATTAAGTTTAATGGTTTACTTCATCATTCTACGCAAACAACATAAAAGAATTTATTAGACGGAAATCTATAAGAAAAATATCAAGAAAGAAACTAACTGGTGATTTATTAAGAGTTATGTTTTTTCAGGTTGGCATTACTTGTTAGTAATGGCTTCCAAACGTCATCTATCAAAGGAAACATTTTACAGTATACTCTGCCATTTAATCATGGAAAGACTTACAAACGAGCAACGATTGCAATTTATTGAAATTTATCATCAACTTTCGTGCTTTGTAAAAAATGTGAAAATCCGCTGTTTTATCGAAAAATTGAGTTCAGCGATGAGGCTCATTTGTGGCTCAACGGATACGTAAATAAGCAAAACTGTCGCATCTGGATTGATGAAAAGCCACATGCCATACAAGAAATACCGATATTACGAAAGTTGGGTCTGGATTATGGGCTGGTGGCATCATCGGTCCATTTTTCTCCAAAGACGACCGTGGAAGAAAAGTTACCGTCAACGGCGAACGATATCGAGCCATGATACGCGACTTTTTTGCCCCAGTTACCTGAGTTGAACTTGGTTGACATATGGTTACATCAAGACGGTGCCATATGCCACACAGCTCGTGAAACAATGGAAATGTTGAATGATGAATTTGGTAAGCAGCTTATCTCTCGAAATGGCCCTGTGAGTTGGCCGCCAAGATCATGTGCTTTAACGCCTCCTGATTATTGCTTGTTTCTGTATGTGGGAAAGCCGAACACGATTGAAGCCTTACAGGATAATATAACGCACGTAATTCATGGAATACAGGCCAGAATGCTCGAAAAAGTGACGCAAAATTGGACCTTTCGAATGGAAACGGAGCCCCGACCAATATTTACATGAAGTTGCCTCTAAAACGTAAATGGCAAAGGCCTATTTATCAATTTCAATAAAATTTTTGAATATTTAATGCAAGTTTGAGTGTTTTATTCGAAATTTTTTTTGTAAATCTACACTTAAAAAATCACCAGTTACTTAAAACAAACAATTAAATTTTAAATGCAATTTTTTTTAATTATATCACACAAATTATTTAAACACAATATTTGACATGAAATTCAATGAATATATAGGACACACCTGCATCTAAACTATTCATGTTGAGATGTTAATCATATTTTGCGAAATCTTTGGGAATAAAGCTACCGTTTGGTAAAAATTTTACTTCTTCATTCTGAATTTTTAAAAATCGACTTTTGTCTTGTTTTTGCATGCACTTACTCCATAGTGCGACCGTGTTTTTTTGTTTGCTGTATTTTTCGCTGTCCTCAACAGCTTGGCTTGTCGTAATCAACTACTTGGGGTACTTTACGTGAAAGTCTTGGTTAGAAAGTATAAAATCCAACTTGTCCAAAAATTAAGGACGGCTGACATTCCGTATAGTTAAGAAAATCTACTCGATTATAACATTTTTCATGGGTGAGGTCCTTTCTGGCGTAAAAGCTAATAATAGATTAAATAATTTTTTAGTATGTTGTATAGGCTGGTGGAATCATAATGAAACCATCGGTCCATTTCCGAACATTAGGTCTATCAGAAAGTAACTTTTTTTTCTATTTTTTTCTGTGGGTGGTGGAAATCTGAAATGACACGATGAGCACCTGCCCAAAGTAAGTGTGTGACTTTAACTTCACTAAAACCACCACCCTTTTTGTATTTTTATTGCAATTAAGTATGCGACTTATCTAGAATTTTTTTTAATCTCGAGTAATGAATGTTTGGCTTGCAACTTTCCTGTGAGAGTTCCTGCTCTCTCCGCAATTTATAACGCGTTTTGTTATTATCTGGCCAAATGTAAGGGCTAAGTTCTTTAAAGACGCCGCAATAAATTTGTTTCGTTAAGAATTGGGAGGACCGTTGTGTTATTGGGACACGTTCCCAAAAAACGTTTTTTTTTGTTTGCGTGCAAAATTTTTCGTTTCATCTTTAACCACGGGAATACCCAGATTTCTGTGTAGATCTTCATTCCTTATATACCACGGCGCATTGACGAACGATCTTTACATTTAATTTTAAAAAGTTTGGAAAATATTTAGATTCGTTTCACTGGTACAACCCCATAGTTGTATACCATATGTCCAGACCGGCTTTAGCACTTCCTTGTATAACAGCAGCTTGTAATCAAAGTCAAGCTTTGAATAATTTCCGAGTAACCAGTACAGTTCTCTGTATTTATTTTTAAGTTCTTCGAATTTCTTTTTTACATGCGACTTCCATTTTAATTTTGCATCGAGTGTCAATCCGAGATATTTCGCTTCATTTGCAAAAGGGACACGAACCGTATTAAAATACTGGCAAATTGTTTGTCCGTATATACGAAAAATCTACATGAATCGAGTTGATCTCGTTAAGTGCAGTCCCCCAGGACTTTGTCCATTCATTAACCTCGTTAAGAGCGTTTCATATTTGTTTCCTCAATTGTTGTGCCAACTGCTATTATAGCTCTATCGTCAGCAAACGTGGCAACTATTGTATCGTTTGTTTGCGGGATATCACGTGTAAATAGGAGGTACAAGAGTGGGCCAAAGGCGCTTCCTTGAGCTACTCCTGCCAGTATTTCTTTAAACTCCGAATATTCGTTTCCAACTTTCACACGGAAGAGACTATGCTCAAGATACGACATAAGGATTTTATATAATTTTTCACGCAGAACTTGTCTTAGTTTGTATTGAAGGCCTCTATACTAAACTTTGTCAAAAACTTGCGACACGTCAAAAAATACCGCTGAGCAAATTTTCTTTTCTTCGAAAGCTTTCTCAATTACATCAGTGATTCGATGAACTTGGTCCACAGTCGAATGTTTACTTCTAAACCCAAATTGATGGTCAGGTTGCTGATCAATAACGGGGTTTAAGCGACCGAGTTATATCCTTTCAAAAACTTTTGAAATTATTGGATGAAGGGAAATAGGTCTGTAAGATTTTATTTCATTCGGTGATTTTCCTAGTTTGAGAACCATAATCACAATTAACTCCGAATGACACAAAAGAATTATTTTCAGGATGGAAAAAAATAATTGTGATCTCGACAATGTTGGTTTCAACAATAGAATCCTACAGCCACGATGCCCGATCATTAACTTTAAAGCGAGAATAGTTCTGTGAAAATTTAGTTTAAAGCTTCGAACAATAAGCTGCGGTTAAGTTATTTCATGTCATTTATTCCTTTGTAGAATTTTTACTTTCTACGACTAGGAATTGAACCCAAACCTTAGGCGTGGTTAAGTTCATGATACAAATCAAGGTGTCACTGAGCTTCAATCGCAATTGTGTAAATCGGAGTTGTCAATATTGGATTGTTATAAAAAAGAGTATAGAAATACATAGAGTACGCATCACAGCTAAAAAATTTTGTAGCCGTTTCTGACGCGGGCTGTAAGTGCGAAGGGGAAATTTCGTAGATCGTATGCTTTGGCAAGGCTGTTGTTTGATGCTAGGTTAGCAATGTGAACATTGGGGTATCAATATTAGTACACCACATAGAAAATATCCGTTGTATGAGATGCGCACTCTTTGTAGTTATAGGTACTTTGGTTATACCAATAGGCTCGTCGCTCCGCTGGTACTTTGGGTAAGGGCATAGTTATAGCTATCATTGAAACCCCTCATTGGAAATTTTCGTTTACTTCTTGCGGCTTTCTTATAAGTTCAGTCAATGGCGAAATAAAGCTTATACATTTTAGAACATGATTATCCAAAACTGTTTAGATTTCTAATTATAGTTTTCGAAGAAAATCACTTCCAAATTTTTCACTGATCAACATTCAACAAAATCAACATCTATGAAGTAATGATTGCCATTCCAATGAACTGAAATGGAATTTTCCAATGATTCCTATAAGAAGCTATAGGGGTGACATTTCAATTCCATCATGTGTTGTGTTCCAATGAAGTTGTTCAATGATAGCTATAACTGGGTCATAACTTCGCCGAGGCCACCAATGCTGCTGTTTGAAAGAATCTGTAAGTAATAGAAACTCAAGTCAATTTCCCAAAGCAATGTCGTCTAGACGAATGCGAATTAGTTCGCAGATTTTTTTGTTAACAAATGTTTGAACTCATCATTTCATGAATAAAGAATGAATGAAAGAATCTGTAAGTTATAGAAACTCAAGTCAATTTCCCAAAGCAATGTCGTCTACACAATTGTTAACAAATGTTTGAACTCATCATTTCATGAATAAAAATGTCAGCTAGACGACGCACGTCATCAGACGATGATCGTCTGAAGCGACTAGAGTTTTGGATATTGCTTCGTGAAATTTTACCTTTCTATTGCGACCAGGATACTATTTGAATAGTGCTTCGCGAAATTTCATCTTTTTATTGCTATCATGATACTTTGCTTATACATAAAACGTTTGTATTCTTCAAAATGCATCTGCACTTCGTTCACTCAGGGAAAAAATGTAAACTAAAATGTAATACGATCTATTTGATTTTACGTTGAATAAACTTTGTGACAACTTTGATAAATAATATTTATTTTCACGTTGAAACATATTTGATTTGAATACGTAATGTAATTTTGAATAAAGTCATCCTAGATTCAAAGTGAAACGTATTCACTTTTACATTGAAACCATTTTTTTTAAATATTTAAGCTACTCTCAACGTAGTTACTATCATGTTACACTTCAATAACATGATAGTATTTGTCCAATATTAAGTAACGAAATCACATCCACGTACATTCAAAGTGTTGCATAGTTAATTTAACGTTTTGTTTTAAATCGCCATCAACTTCAAAACGTACTTACATGCATTTTCTTCACACATTGTAGTTTCAAACTTGAATGAACGTTGATATAAAGTGTTTTGCATATTCATTTTAAAGTGACAACAATCTAGAAACAAAGTAGAACAGGTGCATTGATGCTACTCATTTCAGTAACGATCAACGTAGATTCAACGGGAAATGTACTTATTACAGTTCCGCGAAGTGTCGCGACGTGAGGGTGAGCTCATTGTCTTTGTTATTCTTGTGTCAACTTCTCTTGTGTAAAGATGGATCAAATTAGTGTAGTGAACGAAAATGGAGAGCTAATAAATATTTTTGATTTGGCTCAAGAGATCCAGTGTCAGTTGTCTGAAGATGACGAGAAATTAAAAAAATTACTGGACCGAATTTGATATGCAGTGCCTGTTTATGTGATTATATATAATTCCTGGTATGTATTAGAAATAAAATTAATTGCATTGATTCGTAGGCGAAACCTACAAATGAAGTGTAAGTTAAACATGTTTGTATGGAAATAATTTTGTTACGAACAACCATATTGTAAAATTTAAAAAGTAAAAAATTGGTATTAACTCGAGATATTACTACCTCGGGAGAAAATCAGGCATAAATATACTTTAGCTGCCTTTCACTTATTTTTTATTAATCGATTCGTCTCTGCGCACTGATCATTTATATGCTTTTAAAAATTGTCGCTCACATTTAGTTTAAAAGTTATTAATAAAATAAAATTGCACTTTTTGGGTTATAATCCCATACAAATTGTTTGTAGTTTGACACTTCATTTATTTTTTTTTTCTGCTGCGGTGTACGAAGCACTGCCATGTTGAAAAAAACATACCAAATAAAAATATTTTAACAAAAAGATATGTTGACTAAGGCGCCTGCCTGACGACTTTAAATACCCTGAGCGGAGCAACGAATTTGCGTGAGCGTGGACTGTCCACAGAAAGAGAGTTGAAATCCTTTGTTCCCGCGAAGCGGGCCACGCAGCGTACCGCTTAATAGAAAAACTGTTGACTTAGGCGCCTGCCTGACGACTTTAAATACCCTGAGCGGAGCAACGAAGTTGCGTGAGCGTGTACTGTCCACAGAAAGAGAGTTGAAATCCTTTGTTCCCGCGAAGCGGGCCACGCAGAGTACCGCTTAATAGAAAAGCTGTTGACTTAGGCGCCTGCCTGACGACTTTAAATACCCTGAGCGGAGCAACGAAGTTGCGTGAGCGTGGACTGTCCACAGAAAGAGAGTTGAAATCCTTTGTTCCCGCGAAGCGGGCCACGCAGAGTACCGGTTAACAGAAAAACTGTTGAGTTAGGATTTAATTTATTTATTATATTATACTAATTTATGATGAATCGTCAGAATCATTAGAACATGGTTCTGGAATTGCTTCTTGCCCGTTGTATAGTTTGCCGGCACATATAAAAAATTCTTCGAGGGGGTCTAAATTTTCGTTACGGCATTTTTTTAAGATATTTTGTTTAGTCATTTTTTATTATTAAATAATGATTGTTAATATTTTTTTTTACAATTTTTTACATTTTTTACATTTCTTTACATTTTGGGAAATACGTAATATTTTTTTTTCTATCTTGCAATGCTCCATTGGAATGTTTTTCTTCATATTTATCATGCAGCTATGTGTGAACTGTCAAAAGTTGGTTGATTTCTATAGGGATTTTTGGAAATTTCGTTGTTTAATAACTTTTTAACTAATTGAGAGCGACAAAAAAAAAATTGCTAAATTTTTAGCTTAATTTAGTGAGTGGAACAAAAAAAAAAGTGAAAAAAGTGATTGGAAGCTAAAGTAACAGTGTTCCGAAAATCACGTGTGCGAAAAAATTGGATCTGGTTTTAAGTGAAAAATTTATTTTGAAAATACATACCTATATCAAGTAAAATCAAAGTTGAAATATACAGCTTTTAAAGTTAAAAGCATTTGATTCTACAACGAGCTATTGTTGTATCAAATAATAAACGTGATATTTTCAAAGTCGAAGGAGGTTATATCTACGAAGGATCATGGTAAGATTTAAGTTAAAAAATGCTAATTCAAAATGGTTTCATTTTAAATCAATGCCTGAACAAAGTTAAATTAAAGCTTAATCATAGTACTCTCAAAGTTGGATTTGTTTGAATGCACAATGCACAGTCATTGGTTCAAAATGTATTCGTAGTGTTTTTAAAGTCAAATACATTTTATTCTACGATGCGTCATTGTTAAATTAAAGTTATAGTATATAGTAATAGTTATAGTTATAGTATTTTCAAAGTTGAATATATTTTAATCTACGATTCAACATGGTTGAATCGAATTTTACGAACTTTGTTTTGAAAGATAAATGAATTTGATTTAAGCATGATCCCACATCAAATCAAGGCACATACGTGGTTAGATCAAATTAAAACGTTATGCTTTTTAGAGTAGGGAAACCCTTTGAATTAATGTCATGCCACTTTGATTTTAAAATTTTCGTAGTCGAAGCTAAATCATTCCGAAAAATATTTAAATCGAAGTGGTTTTCTTTAATTTTACGTTGTTTTTTCTCTGAGTGTTCAAACAAAAATGAACGTAACTCCTATCCTACAACCTCTGGATTTCAATTATTGCACATCCTGAGAACTTTTCTTTTCCATCAAACAATATCAAAAAATCCCCTTTACCTTTCGCAATCGTCTACGTTCACGCATTGTTGCTGCTTTACGTCTATCCACGGCGACGCTCTTTTTCTTGCATGCCTTGCAGGCCCATGTTAGGCAAGGTCGCGACTGTCCCGATGAGCACACCAACGGCGCTAAAACATGCTCCTCCGAGCTCAAGCTGTTGTCATCGTAATCCGTAAAAATCGGTGATGGTGTTAGATTGGGCTGTTTCTCCCCCCTATGCGCGAATGTATTTCCATGATCATATCGCGAATAAAAGTTATGATACGGCCGATGTTGGAAATCACAATCACTTTTCATATTCTGATCACCCTGTTGATCCATTTTGATGTTCGTATATTTTGTCATGTTCACTAGTTGTGCACTTGTAATTTAATTAATTTTTGTGTTTTATTTTATTTTTTTTTTTTTTTAATTTGCGAATTTTTAACGATCGCTATTTTTGAAATCCCGTCAATTATTATATTTTCTCAACACACGACCGACCCGTACACCAACTTAAGACTGAATCGACGATATTCTTGACACATGTGTTTTTGGTGACAAACAAATCGAGATCCAAATCCTCTTCGCATTTGAGTGGAGATTCTATTTTTAAGAAAACACTGTTTTCGACTTATCAATAGTTGGGATGGGACGGTCTTAATTTGGTCCCGCCCATTTTGTGTACAATTCGGTGAGTTAAAATGTCGTATGTGATCGACTGATGAGATGACGCTGTAGAGGATTTATTGATCGATTGCGTATACTGTAACAAATCACAAGGTAAACGTGGAGACGGCCGTAAGTCTCGTCCTGGATATAATTAAATTTGATGATGTGACGTTTTAATAGGACACCGAAGCGGGCGGGGATTTCTTTGTTTTCGTACGTTTTGTCGTCACTCTGGGTAAATATTAAAAATGTATTCTTCGGCGCTCGTTCTGGTTTGCGTGGGGAAATCTGTTCGTTTTTTTTTTTTTGTTTTTGAAATCGTATTTCATTAGGGATATAGGGTTCTTATTTATTTAGCCGAGAAATTGGAGAAAACCACGACGAAGATCATCATTTGTACACGGTGATTTATTGGAGGCTAATAAAATTTAAACAGGCTATAAAACAAATTAAAATTTTAACTTTCTGTGGTGACAGACGAGGTGAGAAGGCAGTGTCGAAAAAAAAAACACACACACAATTGGTTAAGGTGTTTTAAATTGATGGATTATGTGATTTAAACAAAAAATATTTAATGAATATAGAATCGGGATTTAGCACATTTCGAATATATCGAAAAAGTTTTTTTTGTGAGTACGATAATATAGACGAATTGAATTCTAAATACACCCACTTTTTACAATGGGAGAGGGCTTTGCTTTGCAATTTTCGAAAAAAAGATTTTAAAAATGAAATAAAGTAAGTGTACCTACTTACAATATAAATTAAAATTCTTCATTTAAAAGACAGAAATCTGTTATGTATTTTATTTTATTTTTAAATTGTATTAGGTCTAGCAATGATTTTCGAAAAAAAATTTTTTTTAGATAGATAGATAGTTTATTTTGTATATAATTTTACATTGTATTACAGTGTATGCAACAGAAGAAGACATTACGTTCTTTGTTATTAATTTACGTATTCGAAAAGCGGAAGGCCTTGATCGTATTAAAAATATTTATATCAAAGAGCTGCCAAAGTCTGGTATCAATTATCTAACATTTATTATAAATGCTTGCTTAAAAATTGAATATTTTCCAGATGCTTGGAAACTTGCAAAAGTAGTACCCATAATAAAAGCTGGTAAGCCCCGTGAAAATCCGGAAAGTTATAGGCCAATAAGTTTATTAAGCAGCCTAAGTAAAATTTTTGAAAAAGTGCTGAAAGAACAAATCTCAAAATTTATCTTTGATAACAATATATATCCTAAAGAACAATTTGGTTTTAGGCGCTTCCACAACACTTCTCATCAGGTCCTTAGAATCTGGAACCATATCAAAGTAAATCGTGAAACAGGAAGATCTACTGGTATGATTCTACTTGACATCGAAAAGGCATTCGACACTGTTTGGCATAACGGCCTCATTTATAAAATGATAAAATTTAACTTCCCACCATATTTATGTAACATAGTCAAAATTTTTTTGTCTGGTCGTTGTTTTAAAGTATACGTAAACAGTGCCGTCTCAAATACAATCAACTTTCATACTGGTGTTCCACAAGATTCAGTACTTGGCCCAGTTCTTTACAACCTTTTTACATCGGATTTTCCGGATTTGCCGAATTGTGATACAGGAATTTTTACAGATGATACTGCTATATTTTCATCTCATGAATTCGCTCTTAATATTGAGAGGAATCTAAAAGATGCGATGAAAACATTAGAAACTTTCTATACAAAATGGAAAATAAAACTAAACGAAGGGAAGACGCAAGCCATCTTTTTCAGTCGGAAAAGAAAGCCTTGTTTTCTTCCCAGGAGTCATTTACAGATAAATGGATTAAGTATTAGTTGGCAACCATCCGTAAGATATCTAGGTATATACCTAGATAAGAAACTCACATTTAACGAACATATAAGTAGGACTATAAAAAAAAACGGTATTGCCATCAAGACTCTGTATCCTTTCATTAATCGAAAATCTTTGCTTTCAACTGAAAACAAAATGATTATACACAAAGTAATTTTTCAAGTTACGGATCAAAGTTTTTTAAATTTTCTTTGAACAAAAAAAAATGATCTACATAATAAAATAAAATAAAAACGACTAAAGCTGAAAAGCAAATAAAAAAGTTAATTTAAGCTTATAGCGCCCGCTTAGGACCGATAAGTTAGTATAAGAAAAAATGTTAATTATAAGTTAGATTTAGTCATTTTTGTCTAGTTTTAAGTTAGTATTTTAAGATAATAAAAATGAATTTAAAAAGTAAAAAAAAATGCTTTATGGGTGTCAAGTCTGGGGAAAATGTGCAAAATGTCATACGATAAAATTACAAGTATCGCAAAATAAATTATTAAAGATGATGCTATATTATCCATGGCATCACTCAACTCTAGATATACATAAAAAAGCAAATGTTGAATTGATATCCACTAGAATCAGTAAATTAACAAATAAATTTTTAGAACGATGTAGTTTTGCTGAGAATCCTCTTGTTAATGCATTAAATACACACTAAGTTACAAAAATCAATTTTTGTTTGTTTAAACATATAAATGCCTATTAAATTATTTAATTGTTATTTATGGTGTGTCTTATATTATCTATTTTTATTTTTTATCTAAATGTCTTGTTTATATATTTACTCTTTGAGTGAAATATTTATTCCCTTCTGGAATTAAAACAAAACCAAATTATGTGATACCACTTGACTGATTTTTGTTGATTTATTTGTTTATTATTTTGTTTAAACATTTATATACAGTCTGTCAAGAAATTGTTTTGACAAAGAAAAATATTGGTAAAAAAGACATTTCCTTTATAAAAAAAAGAATTCTTTTGATGTCTAACTTGTTCTTTTTTAATTTATTTTATGTTATTAATATATTTACTAACTAACTGTTATAAAAAATATTACATTTCAAAAGGAATTAAACAAAAATTACAAGAAAAACAAAAAATGCACAGAAATGAGTCTGTCAAGAAATTGTTTTTACAATTCATTTTTTTTAAATTTAAAGTGAAAACAATTTTGAAGGTTATTAATACTTCGTATGGCCACCTTTAGCGTTTATCACAGCTTGTAGTCTTCTTTTCATTGAATAAATTAAATTTTGAACATCATAATCGCCTGGAATTTTATTCCATTCCTCCTGTATTGCTGTTTTTAGCTCTGCTCTGCTTTTTGGGTGTCTTTTGGCATTTTTTTTTTCAAATAGACCCACAAATTCTCAATAGGGTTTAAGTCTGGACTCTGAGCAGGTGTATCCAATACTTTACTGCAGTTAAAAAGCAGCCACATCCTCACCATATGCGCCTTATGTTTAGGGTCATTGTCTTGGTAAAATTTGAACTGCGGTTTGTTGTCACTATTGAACCCAAATTTATTTGCACTATTTAACAAATGACCCTTGAAAATATTTAAATATTGTTGCGCATCCATGGTGTTCTCTATAAAGACCAAATCTCCAACCCCTTTACTAGAAATACACCCCCACACCATGACCGATAATTTGCCAAATTTGACTGTTGGAATAATTTTGCGATTTTCCAATGCTGTTAACGGCTTTCGCCACACTCTATTGGGGCCATCGTTGTAATAGAGCATAATTTTGGTCTCATCGCAGAATATGACGTCATCCCAGTAGTCATCAGGCTTGGCAATATGTGTACTGGCAAAAGACAATCGCTTTTCAATATGCTCGGTTGAAAGCATCGGTTTTTTGCGAGCGACTCTTGAGTGGTACTGGTTGTTTTTCAATACCTGCCTTATTGTTTCGTGGGAAAGCGCATCGTCACGCTCTTCTTTGAGTTCACTCGCAAGGGTCCTCGTCGAAATCTGTGGGTTTTCCGCTACTTTCCTTAACAAAATACGTTCGGTCCGTTCTGATATTTTGCGTGGACGACCGTTTGAAGATTTTAACTCTAGTCTATTTTCTTTTTTTGCACGATTTAAAATATTATAAACTGTTTGTCTGGTCAAAGAGAACATCTGGGACAATTCTTGCACACTTTTTCCGATTTTATGATTATAATAAACCAACTGAGCCACTTCACATGATGTTCTTTTGCAAGGCATCTTGAATTTAGAATAAATTAACCACGACTGTTATATTAGATGAGCAAACGGCAAATGAACAGCTCTCATTTGCAATTAAAACGAGCACTGCATGGAAAACATCAAAATCATAACGGTAAAAAAGGTAAAATAAAAAAAATACCGCAGCCCGAAAGAAGAATTGTAAAAACAATTTCTTGACAGACTCATTTCTGTGTATTTTTTGTTTTTCTTGTAATTTTTGTTTAATTCCTTTTGAAATTTACTATTTTTTATTACAGTTAGTTAGTAAATATATTAATAACATAAAATAAATTAAAAATGAACAAGTTAGACATCAAAAGATTTCTTTTTTTATAAAGAAAATGTCTATTTTACCAATATTTTTCTTTGTCAAAACAATTTCTTGACAGACTGTGTATATATACCGTGGTGGAAAACTAATTAGAAACAATGAAAATAATGAACATAGTTTTTTTTTTCTAATCTTTGTTTACACACTTTACAGCCAAGATATCAGCACCGGTAAACTACCGTTTTCTTGCAGCCATCGTTGCGCTTTTTTTTGTCTTATATCGGTCACTGAAATGTGTTCACAACAGAATAGTTCACAAAACAAACTGGTGTCGTTGAAAGCTAAGCTAAAATTATCTGGAAAATTAATTAGAAACAGTGAAAAAATATTAAAGAAGTGGTATTATTGAACGGTAAATATTGAACGCTGCATATTTTTTTCTGTTAAAATATCTTAGCTTAATTATCTAGTTTAACAAAAAGGGGGAAAAAAAAGAGTTGCACACCAGAGTTAAGGAAGCTAATCATTCACAAGTATTGCCAGGAAAAGGCTTCTATGGATACTATCGCCAAGGATCTGCTGTGCTCCAAAAAGATGGTGTATGGTGCAATTAAAGTGTATACGGACACAGGCAGTACAGAGAATCCGAAAAGAAAGCAACGGCTGAGAAAAACAACTGCCAAAGAGGACAGGCTTATTTGTCGACTGAGTAAGGCGAATCCTTTTTTCACTAGCAAGGATATTCACTCAGCTGTGTCGTCTCAATTAAGCTCAACAATTACACATAGGACCATCAGGAATAGATTGCTAGAAATAGGTCTGCGAGGGTGCATTGCACGCAAAAAGCCGCATGTATCACAAAAAAAATATAAAACGTCGGTTGGAATTTGCAAGGGAGCATGCACAAAAACCCTTGGCTTTTTGGAAAAAAATTTTCTGGAGCGATAAATCCAAATTCAACATGTTTGGATCGGATGGCAAAAAATATGTAAGGCGACCAGTTAACAAAGAACTCGATCCCAAGTACACCATCAAAACGATCAAGCATTGTGGTGGAAACGTCATGGTTTGGGGAGCCTTTTCCTGGTACAGTGTTGGTCCTATTGTGCGCATCGATGGCCGAATGGATCAGCATATGTACAGAGATATATTGAAAAACTATATTATACTATACTATATACGCTTTTAACCATATGCCAGTTTCATTTATTTTTCAACACGACAACGATCCCAAACACACTTCACGCCTAGTGAAGTGCTGGTTTGAGGAGGAAAAAATAAGCGTTTTGAGCTGGCCAGCGCAAAGTCCTGACTTAAATCCCATTGAGAACTTGTGGGCTGATGCTGAGAGAAGTTTGGGCTCAAGACCCTCAAAAAATTCAACAGAACCGTTCAAGAGCATCGAACATATTTGGAAGAATATCCCTCTTAAGCGATGTCAAGATTTGGTAGCTAGTCTACCAAGACGCTGTTTAGCTGTTATTGCTAATAAGGGATACCCGACAAAATATTAGTTTTAACTTTTAAAAAAAAAATATTTGAAGTGTAAAATTTAATTTCTTTTCTTTTATTTTGAATTGTTTTTGGCTTTTGATTTTATGTTTCTAATTATAATTCCACATAAAATTAGACTAAACTTTTTTTTTGTGAAATTCTTTTCCTGTTACAGCATAATTTTTACTTTTTTTTCTTTAATATGAATAGATATATATTACTGTGCTATTCGGTGATAAAGTTTCTATTATTATTTTGTTTCTTTTGATTTATTTGACCAACTTCAGGAAAAGCAAATTTGTGTTTCTAATTAGTTTTCCACCACTGTATACATATTTTGAAATTTTCTATTTATTTATTTGTTATTTTTTTTTTAGTTATTTATTTATGTATTTATTTATTTATTTATTTAGTTATTTATTTATTTATTTATTTATTTAGTTATTGTTTATTTGTTTATTTTTTTATTTGTTTATTTTTTTTGTATTTAAATTGGAGGTTTTTTTTCGTGTTTCCTCCAACTATCTATTTTTGTCTCCTTTATATTTTCAATTGAATAAATAATGTTTCAGTAGAAAGATATATCTTATCAAATCTCTGTAAAATGTGCGATAACAAACCAAATGTATATTTAACGAAATAAAATCAATCTATCTATTTTACACAGAGATTTAATAACAAGTGCTTTTCTTCTGAAATATTGTATATTAGATTATTAGATAACTATGAGAGACAAATATAAGATTCTTTTTTGGAGAAAAATATAAACAAAAACTCCAAATATAAAGAAAAACAAATTTAATGAAGAGATATCAAGGTAAAAAAAAGTTAAAAATTCAAGTAAAAATATGTTATGACTAGCAATATTAAATAAATAAAATTAATTATTTAATTGAAAAATAAATAAATAACAAAGAAAAATAAATAAGTACGTAAATAACTACACAACTAAATAAATAAATAAACAACTTCAATAGTATTTAATAAATAATAATAATTAATAACAATGTAATAAATAACAATTAACATAAAAGAAAAAACTTTTAAATATATAACAATTAGATAAATAACAATTAAATAAATAACAATTAAGTAAATAACAAATAAATAAATTACAATTAAATAAATAACAATTTAATAAATTACAATTAAAACAAATGCCAATTAAATAAAATAAGTAAGTTAAACAATAACAACAATAGAAAAAATAAATAGAAAATTATATAAAGGACAGATAAAAAAAATGTACATCGAATTCTTTATTAATTTGTGTTGAAAGCATTTATTAAAAGATTATCAGCAAAAGCGCAACGTTCAAAAAAACTGCTATTGAGTTTAGTAATTCTATTTAATATCAATTCAACATTTGCTTTATTATGTAGATCTCTAGTTGAGTGATGCCAATGTAAATTTAACATTAATTTCAAAATTTTATTTTGCGATATTTGCAGTTTTTTTTATATGACACTTTGCACAGTCTCCCCATACTTGGCACCCATTAAGTAAAATCGCTTGAAAAATGAATCGCTTAAAAATTATTATTTTATTTTCTTTTGAAAGCATCGAATTTTTATTGATGACTGGATAAAGAATTCTAGTAGCGATTGATATTTTCTTTAAAGTTATTGTAACATGATCATTAAAGGTCAGTTTTGAGTCCAAGTACATATATACCTCCGATTGAATGTAACGGGTGATCCAAGAAGAGATACTTTTTTCAATAGCCTTTTTTGACAGATCACATGTGAGTCGTGTCATGCTGTCATGTTATTTTTGTTTAGTATTGTTTGGCATTTCATAATGGAAAGACTTACGCGTGAGCAACGTTTACAAATTGTTCAACTTTATTATGAAAATTCACGTTCTGTGAGGAATGTGTTTCGTGCACTTCGCTCAACTTATGGTCAACATAATCGGCCTACTGAGCGTACTATTCGCAACACCATCACGTATTTTGAGACCCAGCATTCATAATTGGATAATATTCGACCGAATAGACCACCTCCAGCAAGCTGTGAAGAAAATATAGCGGCCGTAGCTGAGAGTGTACACGAAGACCGTAGAGAGTCGATTCGGCGCCGTTCGCTGCAACTCGGACTGACGTATGGAACGACTTGGCGCATTTTACGTCAAGATCTTAAATTGAAAGCGTACAAAATACAGCTTCTGCAACAACTGAAGCCGCTCGACCTTCCCAAGCGACATCGCTTCGCTCTATGGGCTCTTGAAAAGTTCCAAGAAGATCCGACGTTTTCGAGGCAAATTTTGTTTAGCGATGAGACAAATTTTTGGCTCAATGGGTATGTAAACAAACAAAATTGCCGCATTTGGGACGAAGAGCAACCTGAAGAGATTGAAGAACTGCCACTTCATCCAGAAAAAACAACGGTTTGGTGTGGTTTGTGGGCCGGTGGAATCATCGGTCCATATTCTAAGCACATGGTGGAAAGTACTGTGATATCTCCTAAATCAAAATTGCTCTATTGGATAAATCTTGTAATCACATATAAATTTTGTTAATTATTTCTTTAGTATTTTTTTGTAAATTAGTCAATCTTTTCATTGCAATTTTATAGAATAAGAGATACAAGGTGACGCAAAAGTAATCCTCCTATCAGAAAATGCTATAAATTTTGCGATTGGCCCCTAATGTCAGTTCTGTTTAGACATTTGTGTAGTAAACACATGCGAAATACACGTTAATAAACAATGTTACGCTAAACTGCTCCAGAACGCGGAATATTGGTGACTATTTATTTGAGCAATAATCAGTCTGTGACTTTGGCACAACGTGAATTTCGTCGCAGATTTCCTAGCCGTCCAACGCCTACTGGTGAAACACTGCGACGTTTAGCCGCTCGCCTCGAAGAGACTGGCACAACACGAGATGCTGCCAGGCGTGGCAGACCCCGGAGTAGCCGTTCTGCAGAGAATATTGCTGCTGTAGCCGAAGATGTCATGGAAGCGCCGTCGACATCGACCAGACGACGTGCCACGCAAATGGGTATCAGTCGACGGTCTTTACAACGAATTTTGGTACAAGATTTGAAGATGTTTCCGTACAAAGTCCAGACGGTGCATCAGCAGTTAGCTGCTGACCGCCAATCGCGTCTAACATACGCTCAAGCCATCCTTAATCACCACCAAGAGGAAGATGATTTTTCATCAAAAATATCCATGAGTGATGAGGCCCATTTCCATTTTAGCGGGCACGTAAATAAGCAAAATTTACCGCTTCTGGGGCACTGAAAATCCGCGTGTAACCCACGAAGAGCCATTACACCCAAGCAAAGTCACTGTATGGTGTGCTGTTTTCGCTGGAGGAGTCATCGGACCTTTTTTCTTCAAATACGTCGCGCGCCAAACGGTTAATGTGAATGGTGAGCGCTACAGAGCAATGATCAACGAGTTCTTTTTGCCGCAACTTGATGAAATGGGATTGGAAATCATGTGGTTCCAACAGCATGGTGCAACGGCACACACTGCACGTGCCACAACCGATATGCTGAAGGATGCATTTCCCGGGCGCCTAATCTCCCGTTTTGGCGATTTGCACTGGCCAGCAAGATCGCCTGATTTGACCGCTCCAGACTTCTTTTTGTGGGGCTTTTTGAAGTCGCGGGCTTATGTCAACAAGCCTCAGACTCTTGCAGCTCTTAAAGACAATATCAGTCAAGAATGTGAGGACCTATCGCCGGAAGTTTAGGCCAAAGTGATGGAAAATGCCATAAAAAGGGCTCAAATGACAATCAACTGTGGCGGCGGCCATTTACATGACATCATATTCTCGACTTGATTAAAAAAAAATTAAAAGACCAAATAAAAATAATCCACAAGAAGAATCAAAGTTTTTCAGTTTTTTTTTTAAATTACAGCCAAAAAACATCGGAAGGTTATTTTTGCGCCACCATATCTTGTATTTTGCAGAGTGTTCGATTTGATTGACCGTTTGTTGGTCTGGAAACCACAATGTCCCAAAGCAATGTCAAGATGAGGGAAACGTTTGCTGACTACAGTGGCATTTTTTTCCGCGAAATATATTGCCACTTGGCTACTTTAATAGCTCGCACAAGTTTTATCTTGAGTTTTATGTAGGAACTCGTAAAAATATTAAAAAACATTCAAATTAGAATGCAAACAACATTGCATATTTCATCGTATACGATATATTCGACTGCCTAAGAGTATGCAATACAATTAAACTACTTTCTCTACGCATCAAACAATCTATACAACTTCTGGTTTGGAACTGGGAGTTTTATTGTATTTAAATAGATTAATTGTCATGTATGTACATATGTGGTGAAATTAACAAAACAAGCAGATTGTGTTCATGTTGTTAGACCAAGCGATTATTGCACTTCTAAATTGGGTGTCAATAAAATGTTTGAGGTCGCATCAATGATGGATTAATGAGAAGTCAAAGTGGGTACAGAAAGTCCACATAGGTAGACAGAGAACTGACTTTACATGAAATTCTCCGCAATTATTACATCAGGCATTTCGCATTTTACCGTGTTCGTGTACATCGTTTCGTGTATGCATTCAGATGTACTCTTCTTTTTTTTTTTTAAATGAGAAATTCAATAAGTTTGCCATTTGCCTTTGAGTGCAATGTGTAAAGAGAAAGTGAGAATTTCTCTTAAAAATATACTCTACAGTAAAGGCCATAAAAATAATTGGTTTTCTGAAGTACCACTGATTATTTTGTGATAATTATTTAAAATTGTTCATAGTAATTACAAATTCTGAATTTGCATACTGATTCTACACAAAATGCTATTTTATTTAAATTATTACTAGGGGAACCGGCATATTTATTTAGGAATGTATTTATATTGACTTATTATATATGGACTGCAAGTGAAATGTCATTTTCATACGCTTCTGCGAGAAAATATGTCCCAAAACAGCACTGGCGGCGTTGTTTCACTGCGGACAAGCAAAGAAACACATGCCGTCGTCAAAGCATTAATTTCCATAGTACCATGCTAAAAAAATGAGCGACATCTTGTCATTTGCACAGCGACATGTAGCGTCATCTATTCTTAATTACTTAAGTGGCGCTAAAGTACGGAATGAACCTGGGCCTCAACCGACATGCCTCTCCAATTAGCCCGGTCCTTAGCTAACTGCCTCCAGTTGCGCACTCCAAGTTGGTTGAGGTCGGTTTCTACTTGTGCGTGCCACTTAAGGCGAGGTCTTCCTCTACTGCGTCCGACGTCTGGCTGGGAATCGAAGACTCTGCGAGCCGGAGTATTGGTGTCCATTCGTTCTACATGCCCTAGCCATCTTAAACGTCCAATGCGGAGTTTTTTTACCAGGGGCATGTCGCTGTGCAGCTCGTATAGTTCTTGGTTGAATCTTCGTCTCCATAGCCCGTCAACGCAAACGGGACCGAAGATTTTTCGAAGAATTTTCCTCTCAAATCGACCAAGGATTTCTTCATCCGCTTTGAGACGGTCCATTCTTCAGCGCCGTAGAGCAGGACTGGGATGATCAGGGACTTATATAAGATCTCCTTAGTAGTTCGAGTGAGGGCTTTACTACTGAATTGCCTTCTTAGCCCGAAGAAACAGCGGTTGGCAAGAGTAATTCTTCGTTTTATTTCTGACGAGATGTTGTTGTCAGAGTTAATAGCGGAACCGAGATAGATAAAGTCCCGTACTACCTCAAAGTTATATCTGTCAATGGTGACGTTCTGTCCAATTCGTCGATGTTGTGTGTCCTTTCGTGTTGACAGCATATACTTCGCCTTGCCCTCATTTACTGCTAAAGCCATTTTGCCGCATCCCTATCTAAACTTCCCTATCTATGACATCACGTCGAGTCCTAACAATGATGTCAATATCTTCGGCGTATGCAAGTAGTTGCACCGATTTTTGGAAAATTTTGCCGCTGGTGTTGGCTCGTGAGTTTTGCAAAATCCTCTCAAGAATCAGATTGAAGAAGTCACATGACACCGCATCGCCTTGCCTAAATCCTTTTTTGGTATCGAATGTGTCAGTGAGGTCGTTTCCGACCCTGATGGAGCAGCGAGAATTCTCAATCGTCATCCTACACAAACGGACGAGTTTGGGCGGTATACAAAAACTAGACATGGCTCTGCATGTTCGTCTCTATAAATGCTGTCGTATGCGGCTTTGATACCCACCTAGGGTATCGATTTGGACTTCTTGGGTTTTTTCCAGGATCTGCCGAAGTGTGAAGATTTGATCGGTTGTGGACTATCCTGGCCTAAAACCACACTGATAAGGGCCGATCAGGTTGTTGGTAAACGGTTTCAGGCATTCACATATTACGGCAGATAGAATTTTGTATGCGATGTTGAGGAGACTTATGCCTCTGTAGTTGGCGCAGTTTAAAGGGTCTCCTCTCAACTATTCAAATGATGGAAAACTACAAAGAGGGATTTCAATTTCAATATTGCCCCATAAACTGAACAAGTTTTGTAAATTTATTTCTTACTTATATTTTATGATCATTTACATCAATTTTTTTGCAATTTGGTGAAGGAAACGATTTTTTTCGCTTACTTAGATTTCCGCAGTGAAACGGTGGCGTGTATGTAGCTTTGGAACATACGTGAACTTGGCTACTAGCAGTCCATTTATAATAAGTCAATGATTCACTTGAACTTATTAATTTACGCATTCCTTTTTCTGTAAATTTACGAGTTGCTTTAAACGAACATACCTCGGAATCCAGTTGCGTAATTGAATCATATGTTCCGCAACTGTTACAAACCATCGCCAAACATATTAAAACATTCCATACTGGCCATGATAAAGTGCTTTTAATTTATATTCCCACCTCTGCCATAGTTTCAATCAAAGCAAGACAATGTTTGTTTTTTTCCTAGGGTGATTTCCGAGTTCCTTTCCGAATTAAAATCGTTGCAGAAATTTACGTGGCTTTCGTAAATAATTGTTTAATTAATAATAACTAACATATCGTTTACGGGATGTCAAATTGTTGCGGTTTACTAGGCTTAAGAGATTTTTATGAGTTAAAGTAAAACCCTTAATATAAAAAAGGATGATGAAGAGATAACATAAGATCCAGAATTTGAATTTCAGAATATTTAAAAAAAAATGTTGAAAAATCACCGATGGCTTATATTTTTGACTTTTGAGATAATTTACTTGTGTTGCACTTAAGACTGGGACGTAGGTACCAGGGCCTCAACCAACATGGCTCTTCAATTAGTTCGGGCCTTAGCTATCTGCCTCCATTGTTGGTTGAGCTCGGTTTTTTCTTATACGTACTACTTAAGCCGGCTACACACAAGCAGTTTTAACTGTCCGGTTTGCCTGTTCAAGCTGCCTGTGTAGTTATACCCAGGTTATACCTGAACGTGTGTACGATAAAGTTATCAGTTTTGTTGGCATTAGCAGGCGGTCGGTGAAAAATGGAAAATTTAATAGTTTTGCCTTTTCAGGCCGCCTGTCATTAGGAAAACCAGAGCGTGTGTAGCATAAGTCCGTCAGTTTCAGTTAATAGTAAAATTTACATAAGCCGCCGGTGTTTTCCTTTATAACTTCGTCAGTAGATGCGATGTTTACCGAACGGCGAAAACAAGAAAGCTGATGTGCCTCAGCCTCACATATTTACCGCAGATGGTGAATACGTTATGGCGGTCCGGTAAAACTGAACACCCAGGTTATACCTGAACGTGTGTACGATAAAGTTATCAGTTTTGTTGGCATTAGCAGGCGGTCGGTGAAAAATGGAAAATTTAATAGTTTTGCCTTTTCAGGCCGCCTGTCATTAGGAAAACCAGAGCGTGTGTAGCATAAGTCCGTCAGTTTCAGTTAATAGTAAAATTTACATAAGCCGCCGGTGTTTTCCTTTATAACTTCGTCAGTAGATGCGATGTTTACCGAACGGCGAAAACAAGAAAGCTGATGTGCCTCAGCCTCACATATTTACCGCAGATGGTGAATACGTTATGGCGGTCCGGTAAAACTGAACACCCAGGTTATACCTGAACGTGTGTAAGATAAAGTTGTCAGTTTTGTTGGCATTAGCAGGCGGTCGATGAAAAATGGAAAATTTAATAGTTTTGCCTTTTCAGGCCGCCTGTCATTAGGAAAACCAGAGCGTGTGTAGCATAAGTCCGTCAGTTTCAGTTAATAGTAAAATTTACATAAGCCGCCGGTGTTTTCCTTTATAACTTCGTCAGTAGATGCGATGTTTACCGAACGGCGAAAACAAGAAAGCTGATGTGCCTCAGCCTCACATATTTAC
Organism: Rhingia rostrata; assembly: GCA_949824845.1. Classification (NCBI taxonomy): domain Eukaryota; kingdom Metazoa; phylum Arthropoda; class Insecta; order Diptera; family Syrphidae; genus Rhingia; species Rhingia rostrata. The sequence goes on along the minus strand of OX463756.1, from coordinate 40,521,025 downwards.
CGCAGATGGTGAATACGCTATGGCAGTCCGGTAAAACTGAACATCCAGGTTATACCTGTACGTGTGTAAGATAAAGTTGTCAGTTTTGTTGGCATTAGCAGGCGGTCGATGAAAAATAGAAAATTCAATAGTTCTGCCTTTTCAGGCCGCCTGTCATTAGAAAAACCAGAGCGTGTGTAGCATAAGTCCATCAGTTTCAGTTAATAGTAAAATTTACATAAACCGCCTGTGTTTTCCTTTATACCTTCGTCAGTAGATGCGATGTTTACCGAACGGCCTCACATATTAACCGCAGATGGTGAATACGCTATGGCGGTCCGGTAAAACTGAACACCCAGGTTATACCTGAACGTGTGTAAGATAAAGTTGTCAGTTTTGTTGGCATTAGCAGGCGGTCGGTGAAAAATGGAAAATTTAATAGTTTTGCCTTTTCAGGCCGCCTGTCATTAGGAAAACCAGAGCGTGTGTAGCATAAGTCCGTCAGTTTCAGTTAATAGTAAAATTTACATAAGCCGCCGGTGTTTTCCTTTATAACTTCGTCAGTAGATGCGATGTTTACCGAACGGCGAAAACAAGAAAGCTGATGTGCCTCAGCCTCACATATTTACCGCAGATGGTGAATACGTTATGGCGGTCCGGTAAAACTGAACACCCAGGTTATACCTGAACGTGTGTACGATAAAGTTATCAGTTTTGTTGGCATTAGCAGGCGGTCGGTGAAAAATGGAAAATTTAATAGTTTTGCCTTTTCAGGCCGCCTGTCATTAGGAAAACCAGAGCGTGTGTAGCATAAGTCCGTCAGTTTCAGTTAATAGTAAAATTTACATAAGCCGACGGTGTTTTCCTTTATAACTTCGTCAGTAGATGCGATGTTTACCGAACGGCGAAAACAAGAAAGCTGATGTGCCTCAGCCTCACATATTTACCGCAGATGGTGAATACGTTATGGCGGTCCGGTAAAACTGAACACCCAGGTTATACCTGAACGTGTGTAAGATAAAGTTGTCAGTTTTGTTGGCATTAGCAGGCGGTCGATGAAAAATGGAAAATTTAATAGTTTTGCCTTTTCAGGCCGCCTGTCATTAGGAAAACCAGAGCGTGTGTAGCATAAGTCCGTCAGTTTCAGTTAATAGTAAAATTTACATAAGCCGCCGGTGTTTTCCTTTATAACTTCGTCAGTAGATGCGATGTTTACCGAACGGCGAAAACAAGAAAGCTGATGTGCCTCAGCCTCACATATTTACCGCAGATGGTGAATACGCTATGGCAGTCCGGTAAAACTGAACATCCAGGTTATACCTGTACGTGTGTAAGATAAAGTTGTCAGTTTTGTTGGCATTAGCAGGCGGTCGATGAAAAATAGAAAATTCAATAGTTCTGCCTTTTCAGGCCGCCTGTCATTAGAAAAACCAGAGCGTGTGTAGCATAAGTCCATCAGTTTCAGTTAATAGTAAAATTTACATAAACCGCCTGTGTTTTCCTTTATACCTTCGTCAGTAGATGCGATGTTTACCGAACGGCCTCACATATTAACCGCAGATGGTGAATACGCTATGGCGGTCCGGTAAAACTGAACAAGGAACCGGAACAGGCGTACCAGACAGATAAACCTACATGTGTCAATCCTTAAAGCGAGTTCTTCCTATACTGCGTCCGACGTCTGCCTGGAATTGAGGACTCTGCGAGCCAGGATACTAGTTTCCCTTCGCTGCAAAGGTCTTTGACCTCCAGCTGCGCACTTCAAGTTGGTGGAGCGAGCTACTTATGCGAGCTACTTAAGACGAGTTCTTCCTCTACTGCGTCCGGGAATCGAAGACTTTTCGCTCTCAAGTCTCACGTCCAATGCGGAGTATTTTGACCAGGGATATGTTGCTGTAAGCAAGTTTCTTGACTAAATTTTCGTTTCCATAGCCCGTTTGTGTTGACGGAACCAAATCTTTTCCCAAGAAATGATCGCTAAAAACGAAGACGGATTTCTTCATCCGCTTTTGATACGCCTGATTATTCGGCACCGTAAGGCTGTTTTAGCGGTCATTAGGGTCTTATAAAGAATCTTCATAGCAGTTCGAGTGAATTCATTAACACTTCACTGACTTCTTAGGTGGAAGAGACAGCGGTTGCCAACAGTAATTCTATATTTGATTTCTGACGGGTTGTAATTGTCAGAGTTATTTGTAGCGGGGCCAACGTCCTTCACTACTTCAAAGTTAAAGCAGTTAATGGTGACATTCTTTCAAATTCGTTAATAATAAGTGACTTTCATCTTTTTCCTCTTCCTTTTCTATACCAGTAAAGTTGCCATCACATCTCGCGATGTCCGATCAATTATGTTAATATGCACAGATTTATTGAAGATTGAACCCCAAGTGTTTGGCCGGGAGCTTAGCATAGTTCTATGAATAATAATGTAAAGGAATGTTTTGGAATCGAATGGTTCTGTGAGATCATTGCTGACAAGATTAGTTAATGTCTGTTGCTGAGCCTGTTGCGGGAATTCTCCAACATCATACTGCATTGTTGGGCGAAGTTCTGTTTAATCTATATAAAAACTAGACATGGTTCTGTGCAGTTCGTTTTTGGACTTACTTGGTTTTTTTCATGATCAGCCGAAGTTTGAAAATTAGTTTAGTTTCGTTCTGCTTAAGAGATTGTTATCTGAATTTCACAACGGACAACGCCTACACTTGTTAATTCGACAAAAACGCTGAAAAGCAAACGACCAGAACTGGCTGCCATTTTATTGTGCAGAGTTATCGATATCAATGTCAAAAGAGTTGCTGCACATTCAGGGATATCGCGAATAAATTTTCCCGGAAAACTGTTCCCATTCAGCAATCTGATTCACATTGCTGACAAGAGAAAAGTTCCAGTGAAAATTTATTCGCGATAGGCCTGAATGTTGCAATTATGTGTTTTCTTATATATATTTTTTTAAAGTCAATTAATTGAGTGGGCAAATAATAATAAAATGAAACCCAACTAACCGTAAAATAAATTAAGCTAGAATAATTCTGTATTCATATAATGTACCTACTACAAATTGGCATGTGTCAAACGAACTGTCACCTTTTTCTAACCTAGACTGTATCAAGAGACGTCTTCTCAACTCTTTTTCATTCAAACTACCCTTCTCACATCTCACTATCTAAAGCAAAATGTTAACTTTTCAAAACAATGAGGCTAAACATTCTTCGCACTCTCATTTCACGGCACACATAGTTCGTCTTTATACTTCGTTGCACGTGAGTTTACCCGTTGTTTAGTATTCGGTTATCTGCTAATGAAAAAAATAAATGTGTACCGTATCCAATATTATAATAGTGGTATTTAAAAACAAATAACATCCATAAATGGTTTTTGTATTCATAACTCCAGGTAAATAATTTTGAGAATGAATTATTATGGTGACAGATTATAAGAGAACTTGTCAATGACATTTGATAAACTGACATCATAAATTGGGTTATTACTGAGATAAACACGCGGTGCAAAATTTAATCCTTACCTCTGGTGCACAGCTTATGTGGGAATTTCATTGAGAATTTCTCTATCAAGGTCAATCAATGAGAGTTTGTATGGAGGAGAATAACAAAGCACAGGTCGATGAAGTAGTTGTAGATAAATGCAGACACCGACAGGTATAACTTTCCTTATCTGTCATTCAGTTTTTGCTGATGATGAGAGATTGTGTTTTTTTTGGTGTTCGAGAACTATCTTCGTTTGTAAGGTAACATACCTTTACGAGGGCACTAATATTTATTTCCGGGTTTTTATTTTAGTAATTAAAAATAAAATAAATAAAACTTCTGACGTTTTTATTTAGGTATGTCAAGCTATATTTTTATGACAGCATTTCTGACTTCAGGTGGGTTTTCACATGCCTTCGAATAGACAAGGTTTGATGGTTCTTATGTGTGTCAATAACCGATACTATTGAAGACTAAAGGATCCCTCCTTTTTTGGGTCCAAACTGAAAATCTTACCACATACGTCATACATATATACTTTTGATAGCTGAAAAATCGTAGAATTTGCAATTTAAGAAAATTTGGTGAACAGAAAATAAGTGAGATTGGTATGTTTATATTGATTGACAGTTTCATTATTACTTTTTTTAAAAAGACAAAACAAGTGGTTACTTGACAGGTGACTTTGTGTATGGTTCTGTTCAACGATTACCACTAGGGAGCGAATACAAACTTTTCCTAATAAAGGGTGATCCATTTCGAGGTTCCCTACTTTTTTAAAGAAAAAAACACAGAAAATTCAAATTTAATGGAGAACGTTTATTATCATTTGAAAGAACATTCTTTGGCATTTATTTTTTGAAGATTATGTCTATCAAATGTTGGCCGTTGCTACGTCGCAGATGGTCCATACGTTGAGTCCAATTTTCGATCACTCGTTCGATCATTTCGACTGGTAACTGCCGAATGACACGCGTGATGTTTTCCTCCAAGGCCTGAATCGAAGCGGGTTTGTCGTCATAAGCTTTTGACTTTACATATCCCCACAGGAAAAAGTCTAACGGTGTGATATCACACGATCTTGGTGGCCAATCGACCGGCCCAAAACGTGAAATTATGTGCTCACCGAAATGTTCTCTCAATAAGTCCATTGATTGATGCGATGTGTGGGAAGTGGCGCCGTCTTGTGGAAACCAAATGTCGTCGAGATCACGAGCTTCAATTTCAGGCATCAAATAGTCGGTTATCATGGCACGATAACGGTCGCCATTGACGGTTACGTTCGCACCGGCATAATTTTTAAAGAAATATGGACCGATGGTTCCACCGGCCCACAAACCACACCAAACCGTTGTTTTTTCTGGATGAAGTGGCAATTTTGTTTGTTTACATACCCATTGAGCCAGAAATGGGCCTCATCTTCTTGGAACTTTTCAAGAGCCCATAGAGCGAAGCGATGTCGCTTGGGAAGGTCGAGCGGCTTCAGTTGTTGCACAAGCTGTATTTTGTACGCTTTCAATTTAAGATCTTGACGTAAAATGCGCCAAGTCGTTCCATTCGTCAGTCCGAGTTGCTGCGAACGGCGCCGAATCGACTCTCTACGGTCTTCGTGTACAGTCTCAGCTACGGCCGCTATATTTTCTTCACAGCGCCAGCGTGGACGTGATCTATTCGGTCGAATATTATCCAATAATGAATGCTGGGTCTCAAAATGGGTGATGGTGTTGCGAATAGTACGCTCAGTAGGCCGATTATGTTGACCATAAGTTGAGCGAAGTGCATGAAACACATTCCCCACAGAACGCGAATTTTCATAATAAAGTTGAACAATTTGTAAACGTTGTTCACGCGTAAGTCTTTCCATTATGAAATGCCAAGCAATACTAAACAAAAATAACATGACAGCATGACACGACTCACACGTGATCTGTCAAAAAAGGCTATTGAAAAAAGTATCTCTACTTGGATCACCCGTTATAACTATTATGGAGAAGTCGGACAAAATGGGCATGTCTTCCTGTGTACGCACTGGAGTCTCTTCACCGAATACCCAAAGGGGTTTTGGAATTGAAATAATAGTCTCAAATTTAAGGTCATAACTCATAAAACCAATATGTACCATGTACCATCGATACCAAATTTTAATTGCGACAGCTTCTATCAAGTCCAGCCGAATAGTATTGGTATAATATATGCGCGTTGAGTCCAGATCAACTAAGTTGAACATTCGTTCTAGTCGTTTAGACTTATTAGGAATGTGAAAAGCTTATGTCAACAAAGAATAATCAATTAATATTGACGTCTGCTTGCGATTATTTCTTATTACGTGTAAAATGCTGAATCTGTACTTTTAATTGATAATTATTCAATATGCATTTGAAATTTGTTGTTTGGTTTTAGTTCAGGCGAATGACACCTCATTTGTTTAATTGTAGATGAATTGCCATTTGGTAATGATGTCATGTCAAAACTTATTAGAAATTCACGCATTAGCGTCGAGATTGACTGAAACATTCGAAACTTAAAAGTAAACTAAACACGATAAAAACTTGTATAATAAATAAAAACCATTTATTTTTGAGAGCTTCAGAGTGAGGTTTGTTGACAACACTTTAGTCTTTCGCTTGACAATAATATAAAATTCCATTTTGCTATCAATTTATCAAAAAGAAAAAATCAAATATTTGTAAAATGATTAGCTTTCCGTTGACTGTTTTCTGTTTTCCCCATTATAAATACACGTGAAAACGTGAATAGATAATCAGTGTTTCTTTTTTGACGAAAAACGGTCTTATAATTCCGTGCCTAAAATGTAAAACATCTTAAGTCGACTTAAGTTGTTTTACCTATTTTAAGGTTTTTGAATTATATTCTCCTTTCTATATTTTTTTTAATTTAAACCGGGTGATACAATTTTGAAAAAATGGGGAAGTCATAAATATTTATAAAATAGCTTAAGTTATCAATGCAGTGCACCATTCAAATTTTAAAATTGCCCTCCCGAAAAGTGTACAAAATTTTCACAAGATGTTTTACCTTTTACAAAAAAAAAAAAAAAAATTTGGCACAACAGGCTCGTTAGTACCCAGAGCCGAGCTTTCTCACAATCATTCATGTGTGCGTGCAGAAATACGCACGATGGCGGGACCTCCTGTTTTATGTCGACTCCGAGCGGCGAATTTGAGAAAGGCTTTTCTTGACAAGCTCATTACGAGATGAGGGCCAGTGAACAATCATGATTTGAATAAATGATGAAATTCATTTATCATCAACCATCGCTTTACTGAGCCCGTCTTACTTTTAAGGCACAGATATAATCTAACCAGCTGATTACTGATTTACCTCACAAGTTACCGCTTTTCACTCCTGATGCACATGATGGCTGAATTCCAAAACGCAGCACTTCTGCATTACTGCTTAATCAAGCGTTCCAAAACACAAACGAATTACTATGATGCAATGCAATCTTTACTAAAACGCATTGTGGAAAGCCTATATGACAAGTCATTAGCGTAGTACCCATTAATTGTCATGCAGAACCTTTCTTAACTACGTAATTGGGAGCCAGAATAAAATTGTTGTTGCCGACATCTAGCATGAAGTGAAGTACATAAGTACATAAATATGAAGTACATACATGAGAAAAATTAGCAACGAACAATTTTTAACGGTGCAGTGAAATAACCCCCTCGGAAACAAGCCCCATGGAGCTTAAATCCCAACAAAAATTAAATAGGGGCTTATTTCTTTTTGGAAATAAAAATAAGTCCTGCCGCTGTTAATGCCTTTTGTTTCTGATGTTTATTTCCTTTTCATGCATCCAAACTCACACTCTTCCCAAATCCAACAATAAGCCCAAGCAGGGGGTTTTTAGGGGGCAGCATGTACCCCCACTCAAATTCAAACTTTGCCTACACCAAACATGAATAGAATTCCAATTTCTAATGGCAATAACTCCCGCGGGGTTAATGCTTTTTCGTGTCGAGGCTTATTTCCGTGGGGGTTATTTCACTGCACCATTTTTAACACTCCTATCGGGTGTTTTTTTTTTAACTGAAATAAAACATCAGAAAATCGTTTTAATATGTCCATCAATTTATCTTTATTGGAAACATAAATTTATGCCATTTGTGTTAAAATATGATTTCGAGCATGTGGCCGCCGAGGCTGCTTCGAATAAAGCCAAGATAGCGGAGCCGTACTACCACAAAGTTATATCTGTCAATGGTGACGTTCTGTCCAATTCATCGATGTTGTGTGTCATTTCGTGTTGACAGCATATACTTCGTCTTGCCCTCATTTACTGATTAACCCATTTGTGCCTCTGGTGTTGGCTCGTGCGTTTTGCACAATCCTCTCAAGAATCAGATAGAAGAGGTCACATGACAGCGCATCGCCTTGCCTAAATCCTTTTTTGGTATCGAATGTCCGGTGACTTCGTTTCCGACCGTCATCCTACACAAACGGACGAGTTTGGGCAGTATACCAAAACTAGACATGGCTCTGTATAGTTCGTTTCCATAAATGCTGTCGTATGCGGCTTTGAAATCGATGAATAGGTGGTGGGTATCGATTTGGACTTCTTGGGGTTTTCCAGGATCTGCCATAGTGTGAAAGTTTGATCGGTTGTGGACTTTCCTGGCCTAAAACCACACTGATAAGGGCCGATCAGGTTATTGTTAAACGGTTTAAAACATTCACATATTACGGCAGATAGGATTTCGTAGGCGATGTTGAGGAAACTTATGCCTCTGTAGTTGCCGCAGTTCATAGGTTCTCCTTTTTTGTGGATTGGGAAAACGATGCTGAGGTTCCATTCTTCAGGCATACTTCCATCTTACCAAATTAGACTTATGAGTTGGTGGATGTTACTTACCAAGTCATCTCCGCCGACTTTCAAAGCTCGGTGGGAAGGCCGTCATTTCCGGCAGCCTTATTAAGCTTCAGTTTAGATATTGCTATCCTCACTTCACTCAGTTCGGGTGGTTGGCAGCTTTCGCTGTCGTTGCCAATATTGAACGGTTCGTTCTGCCTGACAGCGGAATGTTGTTCGTCATCGCCGTTTAACAGTCTGCAGAAGTGATTCTTCCATATCCTCAGTATCGACTGTGTCGCAACTACGATATTTCCTTGTTCATCTCGACAGATGGTAAAACTTGCGAACATCTTTCCTGGAGTGGCACCTCTCTATATCCTCGATCGCGCGATTTTCTTCCTCTTTTTTCTTCTTTCTGAAAAGCCGGTGTTTTTCCCTTCTTCTTAGCCTATAGAGCTCAACGGCAGCTCTCGTCTTCACCTGCAGCTTAGCCTTGTAGGCCTCGTTCTTGGCTGCGAGCATCTGTCAACATTCCTCATCAAACCAGGGGTTTCTTGCTGGTGGGCGCGTGAAATCTAGCACATCAGTTGCGGCTGACCTAATGGCTTGTTGGCATCGTTACCATAGTTCTTCGACATTCGATGCTGGTCGTATGGTGTTAATCGAGAGGTTCCTGGATTGTTGTGCCGTGGTGGATATCCGCATTCTAACCTTGGCTGCCACACAAGGTAGTGGTCCGAGTCGATATTAGCTCCTCGGAATGTTCGGACATCCAAAATACTGGATGCGTGCCGCTTGTCTATCGCTGTGTGATCAATTTGATTGACCGTTCGTTGATCTGGAGACCGCCATGTCCCCTTCTGGATATCGAGGTGAGGAAAGCGTGTGCTGGCCATAGTGGCATTTCGTTCCGTAACGAAGTCAATTAGCCTAAGTCCGTTACCAGACGTGTTGTCGTGTAGCCTATGTTTTCCGACAATACTGCTAAAGATGTCTTCTCTTCCTACCTTTGCGTTAAAATCTCCTAGCACGAATTTATTGGAAGGAATCCTTAGCTTTATCATCTTTTTCCACCGCTGGGGCGTGAGCGCATATAAGGCTTATGTTGGCCAATTAGGCCTTGATGCGGATAGTTAAAATGCGTTCGCTTATGTCTTGGAAACATAAGACTTCTTGCCTAAGTCTGGCACTTATAACAAATCCGCATCCGAATAGTCGCTGTTTCTGCTCACTGTAACACGGTCCGTAGTAGATGTCACAGTTTTTCATCCTCTTTTTGCCCGGCCCATTCCGTCGTATTTCCTGGATGGCAGTAATGTCTGCTTTGTAGCAGTTTAGGGCTTCCGCTATATGTTCGCTTGCATCTCTCCTGTTTAATGTCCTCACATTCCAGGTGCAGATACGAACGTCGTTGTCCATTTTTCGTTTAGCAGGGTCGTCAACAATAAAATCAGTCCTTTCCGAGGCTAACCTTTAGATTTTTCCATGGCTGGGTGGGGTTCCAATTTATTAGTTACCCCTAGGACACGGAGCCATCAGTATCCACTACGGGATTGAGCGCTGCCGTCGGCCTTTCGGTTCATCCGCCACCAGCTCTGTTCAAGGGGCCTGACTAACCCTTGCAATTCTTAGACAACCTGTTGTCCGAATATGTCGAAGCAGCTTGTCTAGGTTTGCCTGGGACAGCAGTTTATAGTGTTGCTGTTTTTCGTCGTGTTATCAACACTCGCGCTTATCGTTTAGCAAGTCAAATCTGGTTGGATGAGACCAATAACCGATGGTTACCACTTGGAGGTAAAAAATAAGCACTTGATGTGTAGTCAGAGTTACAACACTGGGCGTTGCCAAGTTAAAGCCAATCTGAGTCTACCCTCGTTCTACAATACCCAACCATCCAACATCCAACAATATTAGTGCAGTAGAAAGTAAAATGAAGAAAATTTTGGTTTTCAATTGTAAAGGAAATTGAAACAGCAAGATATTTAATTTTCAAAATGCCAACAGGAATAAGACGTTTTTTTTTTGCTATCTATTTAGGCCAATATTACGGGTGTTATTTTTCTTAATCTATACAGGCTTAGATAATATGAGAAGAAAAAAACGCTAATCGGTGATCGGTGAAATGGCACTGCTGAAACTAAAACACGTAGCCAGCAAATGGCATTTTGCGGTTTGAAATTTTGCTATTTAATTTATTTTTTTGCACATTAAATGAAACTTCTAGTGTTTTGATTTTAAATTCAAAGCAAATATAAAAATATATTCACATCAAATTATTTCATAAATTATTGATTGTGCTGCGAATGATTACCAATTGTTGTATCAGTTGCTATTTTTTTTTTTTGCAAATTTAGCATTTTCGACAACCGGTTTCCTGTTACGGTTTAATAACAATTGAAAAAAAAAACACGCCTATTATATAAGAAAAAACACTTCTATCATACTCAAATAATTAAACATTCGGTAAGGAAGGATGTCTTTGTTTGACGTGCAATTTGTAATTAATTTGGCGTTTGAGTTGTTATACGAATTCAACATACTTAGCTTACTTTTTCGGTAGTAAATAAATTAAGAATTCGTTAGTGTCTCATTTATAGACCTGGGAATAGTGCACTATTTTGGTACTGCATTGTTCAATGCACTAAAAAAATCAAATGCAATTTTTGGGAAAGTTCGATTGCAATGAAAGTTGTTTTTCACTAGCATTTGATGGTAATGAAAATTGTCTTGCACTAGCATTGAAAATTTAAAATATCACTTGCATTATTTAAGTGCTACTAGAATTTCAATTGAATTCATTTTTATACCCCATCGTATAGGGGTGTATTTGTTTGGACACAAACTTTGTTACATAGAGAAATAATTTAGCTAGATAAACCTTAAAGTGTATTGAACGCGAACGACTCAGAATCGATAGCTGAGTCGATTTAAAGCTATGTCAGTCCATCCGTCCATGAGCTAGGGTAATGGGTGGCCATGGCTCAGAGGAATGCGTAGTTGACTGCTAAGCCAAACGCTGCGGGTTCAAGCCCCAGCTTCGGCAGCATTTGTTTTCTACAAAAATTGCCAGCTTAACTGAGACCACCTGTGCGATATTATGAGACAATCTAAATCTATGTCTCCTCCTCTGTGCCACGTAGGTGTATGTTATATGTCTTTCCTTCTATGTATCTATCTGTCTCTCTCTGTTGTATTAATGTCTTGATCTTTCCCAGCCGATGGCCTCAGTCGCCAGTGCTGTCACGTGTCTGTAGTTCTTTGCATTCATGTGCGAAGTACTGTGATGTCCCACGTCCAATGAAATTCGGAACACACGTGCAATTGCAAACATTTTTTAAATCCGCCTTCTGCCACGCCTGTTTTTAGAAAAACAGTGTTTTTGGCCGAACCGTAGAGAATATTGAAAAAAGTGTCTGAATTTTTCGTCTATACAAAGTTTTTGTCCAGCCCACTTTTGGGAGCGTTTTCCGTAAAAAACGTTTTTAGGTAAAATTTTAAATTTTTCGAAAAAAAGTTTTGATGCAAAATCATTGACAATGATAATAAAGGGTGATCTATTTCGAGGTTCCCTACTTTTTTAAAGAAAAAAACACAGAAAATTCAAATTTAATGGAGAATGTTTATTATCATTTGAAAGAACATTCTTTGGCATTTATTTTTTGAAGATTATGTCTATCAAATGTTGGCCGTTACTACGTCGCAGATGGTCCATCCGTTGAGTCCAATTTTCGATCACTCGTTCGAGCATTTCGACTGGTAACTGGCGAATGACACGCGTGATGTTTTCCTCCAAGGCCTGAATGGAAGCGGGTTTGTCGGCATAAGCTTTTGCCTTTACATATCCCCACAGGAAAAAGTCTAACGGTGTGATATCACACGATCTTGGTGGCCAATCGACCGGCCCAAAACGTGAAAACGAATAGTACGCTCAGTAGGCCGATTATGTTGACCATAAGTTGAGCGAAGTGCACGAAACAAATTCCTCACAGAACGTGAATTTTCATAATAAAGTTGAACAATTTGTAAACGTTGTTCACGCGTAAGTCTTTCCATTATGAAATGCCAAACAATACTAAACAAAAATAACATGACAGCATGACACGACTCACACGTTATCTGTCAAAAAAGGCTATTGAAAAAAGTATCTCTACTTGGATCACCCGTTATAAAGATTTCGTTTATATATAATTTTAACGAAGGCCCACTTTTTGGAGGCTTTTTCTGACAGAAACCATTTGTATACAGTAAACACTACTCCATACCATATGCAGGAGATAAACGTTGTATTTTGTCGAATCTAGGATAATGAAATTTCTTACATGTGATCCTTGTACGTACTGTTCAAATAACTGTTAACATTTTTTAAATCCGCCAACTGCAACGCCCAGTTTTTAGAAAACGTTATATTTGGCCAAATTTTGAATTTTGAAAAAAAGTGACTGAACAACGTATGTAGTCAATCCCAATATCTATGTTTTCTCGTTATGAATATTTTTTCCATGCCTACTTTTTGAGGGCGATTTCAGTAAAAAAAAACTTTTTCCGCTAAAACTTCGGTAAACAATTTTGATGCAAAATCATTGGGTTTGATAAAACAAATATTTCGTCTATACATCATCATTTAAACTCACGCCTACTTTTCGGAGGCGTTTTCCTTCAAAAACCATTTGTATATCCTACGCCATACCATGTGCTGGACAAAAACGTTGTTTTTTGTCGAACCATCCAAGACTTTGATAAACTGTCTGCACAATATTTTCAATATTTAGTTGCCATGAAGCCTACGCTTTGGGGACATTCATTTTAAGGATGGGATAAGATAAGGTATTAAACGATCCGTACAGCGGACTGTGGCCTTCTCATATGTTTTAGAATGCATTCATGAATTCTCTTATCCATATACTTTAAGGTATTTATCTAGATAAATTATGACAGTTTGACGTCACATACTTGTAAATAGTACTCATAAATTTATATTTCATTACTTTGAACCTAACCTGTTAAGTTCACCTACCATTGAGACATCTATAAATTAAGAAAAGGCCAGGAACCACAGCTTCACATTCAATTGTTTAACTGTTTGTAAATAATCTGACATGATCAAGGGACCTATCATAAAAAATTTGATAAACTGTCGGTACAATATATTGGGACAATGTCATTTTTTTTAATTTAATCACCATAAGGCCAACATTAATATTAAGGATGGGTTGTTTTAGGGCACAGCGGATTGTAGCCTTCTCAAATGTTTTATTCCTTCATTTACTCCAACATACTTTTAGCTACAACCTTAGCCACAGACGGTGACAGCAAACTCAACAGTTTTCGAAAAGCACTAAATTATCCTTTTTAGAAAGTTTGACGATTATTCCCTTCTTCTATTCATCCAAAAAACTTACGGATTCACCTGCATTTTTTTAATGTTTATGTAAATTAAATTTTATTAACATGGTAATTTTCAATGTTGATGCAAGTGATTTTTTTTATTATTTAATGGAAGCCAACTTTCAGTAGCATTGAAATTTTTAATTTTCATTGCTAGTGCAGGAGAACTTTCATTAGCATTGAAAATTTCAAAAAGCTTACGGATTCATCTGCATTTTTTAATGTTTATGTAAATTAAATTTTATTAACATGGTAATTTTCAATGTTGATGCAAGTGATTTTTTTTATTATTTAATGGAAGCCAACTTTCAGTAGCATTGAAATTTTTTAATTTTCATTGCTAGTGCAGGAGAACTTTCATTAGCATTGAAATTTTCAATGCTAGTACAAAGGATCTTTCAATAGCATTGGAATTTTCAATACTAGTGCAAATTCAATGCCTGTGCTTAAGTACACAGGTCTGTTTATTTAAAGGTAAATAAATTTGTTTATCGTTTTTGTTGAACAAATTTTGTATGATTTGACATTTCAGACATTTATTAACGTATTTTTTCAAGTAATTGTACGTTACCAGAAAACTAAATAACTTTCCTTTTTATACCTGTTGCAAAATGTAATCAAAGTTTTGCTGCTGTAGTATGTGTCTTAGTTCCCTCCGTGATACACGATTGTTTTGACGTCTGAAGGAAATGTGCTTACATATCATGCATGCAAACTTTACGATGATGTACTTATAAAAGCTTTATGTAGGTGGTAATGTTAGATAAATTTATAAATATAATAAGTTAGACCAGAGTATACGTTATGAAGCTTTAATAGGTGAGGTAAAGTAATAGATAGGTGCAATAATAGAAAAAAAATGAAAGTATAATTTTACAGCCCTATTCATAAAACTCATCATAAGCAGTGCATAATGTTATGCACTCCTTAAAATGCCTCTAAGGGCAAAAACCATTCATAAAACTTATACAGCGTAGATCCTAAAAGCGTCTGATGGTTGAATAGTTCTCCCCTTAATCATTAGAACTCAGAAAAACACATCTCAACTGTTGTATAGTTATACAGTGTATAAGTATTATACAGCCCTTATTCAGGTTAGCACAAATTCGTATTCATAAAATATGTCCACACCCATAATAGTTATACATGGTTTTTGTCAAAAAAATTACCAAGAAGAGGGAAATCTATTACAATTGGATATTTCACAGCTCGGCAGAGTTACCAAGGTTGCTTTTTATGGTTGCGAAATCCATAGCGACAACTTTGTTTTCAACTCTTTAATAAAATTTTGTTGACATATGTTGACTCAATAACATCGTTTTCATTGTTGAGTCTGTTTAAATAATAAATTTAAATAAATTTAACCATAGAACAAAACTGCGAATATACAAAAATACCGTCGACAAATTCTATCAACTAACAATTAAACCTTTGGTAGCCCAGATGCTCAGCAGCTTGTGGATACAGAAATAAAAAAAAAAGCAAAATGCGCCTATACAGGCGCTGTTCAACCATAAGACGGGATTAGGATATGAAACCTCTATTCAACGTTGTGAAGGGTGGTTAAATTTTAAGGGCCCATGTTGGTTTTGAATAAAACGCAATTTTTTGGAAAATTATTGTTTTTTTCTTTTTATTACGATAATAATGTACCGCGACCTCGGCGGTACAACTCCATCCGATGGTCCAAATTTTCGATGACGCTAAGGCATAATTGAGGTTCTATGCCGTTGATGTGCCGACTTATTGCTGGCTTATTGACGTACACCTTTTCTTTCAAATAACCCCAATGAAAAAAGTCCAACGGTGTCAAATCACATGACCTTGGCGGCCAATTGACATCGCCACCACGTGAGATAACATGTCCTTTGAATTTGTGGCGCAAAAGAGTCTAGTTGAAACCACATATCGTCCACATCAAATAAGGGCCATAAAAAGTTCGTTAGCATCTCACGATAGCTAACACTATTCACAGTAACTGCCTGACCGGCCTCATTTTGGAAAAAAAAAATACGGCCCGATGATGCCGCCAGCCCATAAACCGCCCCAAACATTCACTCTTTGTGGGTGCACTAGTTTCTCGACAATCACTCCTGGATTATCATTCTTCGAAATGCAGCAATTCTACTTATGAAAATATGCCTCATCACTGAAGATGGTTTTCTTCGAAAATTGATCGTCCCATTGTTGCCATTTCTTGCCACCATTCTGTCCATTGAAGACGCTTGAAATGGTCAAGAGGCTTTAGTTCTTGAGTCAATTGCACCTTTTAAGCGTGTAAATGCAAGTCTTTATGCATAATGTTCATCAACGACGAGCGTGAGAGGTGCAATTGTTGGGCAGCACGACGACGAGTTAGGGTGGACGGCTCTTCAGCCACAATATTTTTTTTTTTTTTTTATAATTTACACGTACTCAAGGGGTTATGAATACCCTTTTATATGTTACCATGGTATCGCGAACAGCTGCAATATTTTCTGCAGTACGTGATCTACGTGCATGCACTGGTGTTTTCACATCTCCTACAGACCCAATTTGCTCAAATTTTTGCACGATTTTTCCGATTGTACGCACATTTTGACGATTAAATTGACCGAACAAATCTTTAGGTACATACTCGACAATGAAAACGATGTTATTGAGTCAACATAAGTCAACAAAATGGCCATTTCGAGAGATAAGCTGCTCACCAAATTCATCCTTCAACATTTAAATTGTTTCAAGTACTGTGTGGCATGTGGCATCGTCTTGATGAAACCACATGTCAACCAGTTGAACTCAGCCAACTGGGGCAAAAAAAAAGTCGCGTGTCATGGCTCGATATCACCATATCACCAGCTGGTGGCATCATCTGTCATTTTTCTTCAAAGACGACCGTGAAAGATATCGAGCCATGACACGCGACTTTTTTTTTGCACCAGTTGACTGAGTTGAACTGGTTGACATGTGGTTTCATAAACCACACCAAACTGTCGTTTTTTCGGGATCCATTGGTAATTTTTGTATGGCATGTGGCTGTTCATCACTCCAGATGCGACAGTTTTGCTTATTTACTTATCCGTTGAGCCAGAAATGTGCATAATCGCTTAACACAATTTTTCGATAAAACAACGGATCTTAACATTTTTCACAGAGCATGAATTTTGATAAACATTTTATTAATTTGCAATCGTTGCTCGTTTGTAAGTCTTTCCATGATTATTATGGGTCTGGAGATATTTTTTGAATACGAATTTGTGCGACCCTGATTAAAGGCTGTATAAATAAGTACTTATGCTCTGTATATACAACCGTTGAGATGTGTTTTAAAGAATTCAGTGAAACGAATTAAAAAAAAATTTTTGAAAACGAAATGTTAAGATCATTCGCCAATGCGCCGTGCTACATAAGAAACAAAGATCTACGCAGAGTAAAGAATCAATTTGCACGAAAACATAAAAAAAAAACTTTTATTGGGACACTTTAACACGACGCACGGTCACCAAATTCTTGACGAAACAAATACATTCCGGCGTCTTCAAAGAACTGAACCATTTGAACCCACAATAGCAAACCGCGCTATAATCTGCTGAAAAAGCCGGAACTCTCAAACGAAAGTTACCTGACAAACATTCATATATACCTACTTGTTATAAAAAAAATTGCTAGATAAGTCGCATACTTATTTGCAATACAAATACAAAAAGGGTGGTGGTTTTAATTTTTAGTGAGTAAAAATCTCACACTACAGTGGGTCTTGTCGCAGATATACGTCATATATGAACATATTATGAATATTCAAAAAGAGCGCGATCAGCAAAATTCAATAGGGTCTGCAAAAACAAAAAAATTGCGTGCTTATACGACATTTTTCGTATTCTAAGCTACACACAATGCTAAAGAATGATCCAATAACAAAAACAAAATAGACGTATACAACACTGGTCAACACTGGTTTTGGTGCCAAGAACCTTTATAGTTTTTTTTTTTAATTGAGGACCTTAAACTGATTGCTTAAATAGCAAATATTTTGATTTCTTATTTGCGATTTTCTAGATTATAAATCAGGGCAAATCCTTTTTTTCATTAACGCTACGCAAATTGACACCTTTTGCTGTTTCAAGTTGTCGAAGTGATTTTTAACTTTCTCTTACAAATTGTTTTCGTAAAAATGTTCGACCTCGTGATTTTGTTTGATTCTAACATTACGATGATAGCGGAACCAAAAAAAGTGTTTATTTTTGGAATACCGTCCGTCAGTTCGTCGGTCCGTCTGTCCGTACATGTCTCTCCAGCCTAAACGACTTGACCGATTTTCCTCAAACTTCGTATACAACGTTTCTTTGGTCATAATTCTAGGCCATTTTTTTAGTTTGCGTTTAGCCATGTCATCACCGGTACCTGCCATATAAAAATTATACACAACCTCAATTTTCTCAAAAACGGCTCTAAAGATTTTGATATGAATCTTCATAGGTACTAAAGGGTGTTTTTTTTGTTTAGAGGTATAGAAATTTGAACTGAAATAAAACACAAGAAAATCGTTTTAATGTCCTTCAGTTTGGCTTTATTGGAAGGATAATTTTATGATATTAATGTTTAAATATGATTTCGGGCATGTGGCCGCTGCGGCTGGTTCGAATAAAGTCAAGTCTAGTGGTCCAATTTTCAACCACTTTTTTGAGCGTATGCAATATGTATGTGTGCGTATGCAATAACGCCACGAATGTTGGCTTCCAAGTCCCCTAACGTTTCTGGTTTTCTGGTGTAGACGAGCGACTTCACATATCTCCAAAAAAAATAATCCAATGGTGTCAAATCACGCGATCTTAGTGGCCAATTGACAGGTTCATTCCGCGAAATTATGCGCTCATCGAATGTTTCCTTCAATAAATCGTTTGTGACGTGCGCTTTGTGGCATGTAGCGCCCGCCGTCTTGTTGGAACCACATTTCATCCAAAGTCATGCCATCCAATTCGGGAACAAAATCGTCGGTTAAAATGGCTCAATACCGGTCGCCATTAACGGTACGGAGTCTCCAGCATTTTCGGAAGAAGTATGGCTCATTGACTCCACCAGCCCACCAAACAGTCAGGTACAGTGGATGTAATGGAGCCTCAAGAGTCTCATGTGGATTCTCTTCAACCCAAATGTGGCAATTTTGCTTGTTGACGTAGCCATTCAACCAAATGTGAGCTTCATCAATGAACAAAATTTTGCAATGAAAATCACCATCGAGATCGGTCTCATTTTCGACCCATACACCAAAGTCACGACGCATTGCACGGTCTCGCGTCTTTAATTCTTGGACAAGCTGGATCTTGTAAGGTCGTAAGCCAATATCTTTACGCAAAATCTTCCATAAAGTCGATGGAGAAAGCTCCAATCGCTGTGGCTCCACGCTGGCGAATCGATTCATTCGGGTCCTCCTCAACACTTTGCTCTACAGCGGTAATTATTTCTTTGGTGCGAACTATTCGAGGTCTCTGCGGTTGCGTATTATCACATAGAGTAAACGTAGTGCGAAAACGATCCATGGTTAACCGAATTGATTGCTCCGATGGACGATTTTGTCGACCATAAAATGGACGGAGCTTGCGGTAAACTTCGAGAACTGAACCATTATTTTCGAAATAAATTTGCACGATTTGCAAGTGTTGTTCATTTGTCAACCTGTTCATGATGAAATGGCAAACCGCGAACATAAATGACATTAGAGTTGCCCGATTTGATAACAAAATGCCAATTTTATCTCAATTCGAAAAGCCATTTGTTAATTTGACAAAATGGAGACATGAATACATAAACAGTTTACCGACAGACCAAAACTAAAGATACCATTCGACATTTTTTTGTAAATAGTGCCAGAAACGATTTTTATAAAACGAATGATAACGTCAAAAACTGGACACTGGATAAAATTTCAACGAGTTCTAGAGCAGGGTAAAAGTGTGTTTCTTTATTCACAACAGTAAAACCAAAGATGATCCACCGGCTTAATGCAAATGCAATTGCCACACAGCCTTAATCTTCAAAATACACATAAAGACTTATTTGAAGAAGTTAGATTGACAAGTAAATTCATCATTGCTATTCAACGTGCCTGTTTCCAAACAAATAATGAAACTTAAAGCTATTGTTGATAAATATTTTTATTTGTGTGCCAAATAAAAAAATGTTCAATATATGTAAATTTAAGTATACATACATAGCTATTAGATCCAGACGTATGCTCACGCTGCCGCCGCGCCGGCCGGCCTATCATACCAAAATCGAATTAAAAAAAAAGTTTTTGAAAGTCAAGCAGGTTTGGATATTTGATCTATTTTCAGATATAAGTCAACCAAATACTTGTGTTATTGAGCACAACAAAATGAATGAAAAGCCAAGAGATAGAAATAAGGTAGGGGGTAAAGAGAATGAAGCACGTGTGCTATAATCAAAACAAAAACACGAACATAACACTAGTGTAGCGCTAAACTCATTTAGCAAACTTAAATAGATTACAGTGGTCAACAAATAAATATAAAAAATGGTGCCGAGACACGGATAAAAGTTTGTTATTAGGTGTGTATTGGTAAAGTGTAAAAATATTTTTAATTTTCTTCCAACGTGTAGTTTTCGATCTACCCTCAGTTTTGAATATAAGATTTAATCGGTACTTTTGGTACATTTTTATAAAGAAGTTTTTTGAACGATCCAAATGTGTTTTGTTACATCTGTGATGAATACACAGATAAGAAGTTCAGAAAACCTATTAAGCTATTTTTCTTATTTTTCATACTTTAAGTCGCTAATTGTGGATGCATTCAAGCCGTGGGTGGCCAAAATTGTTTGTAAAATCTGCTGTGAATACTTGAGACAGTGGGTCAATGGTCAAAGAAGCCATATGAGGTTCGTTGTGTCTATGGAATGGAAAGAAAAACGAGTGGTAGGTGCACGACTGGGTCGCTCGCAACTTTCTCTATCACAGCGAGTTAATTTGACGTTTTTAATAATTTGGGCAAGGTACCTACACAGTAATATTTATTTTTATTAATGATGCTAAAAATTATGTAAATATTGTCGGAAGATGACTATACGAACGTTTATTCCGTAATTGAATAAAATTCCATGTGAATAAAAAAATTGGCCAAAACTGAAAATTCCGTTTAGCTATAATTGGGCCAAAACCAATTATGTGGAATTCATGAAAACAGTAAACGTAGTTTAAAAATTAAATTTCATTCAATTTGGCCAAAAAGTTTGCGAGCAATTGACAATTTTCTTTATATGGCCTATATGCGAAAATCCGTTATATGGCTTTTTTCGAAAAAAAAGAAACTGGGTACCGTGTTTTTTTGGAACATGAGATAAAACTGGCATTTTGTTGTCAAATCGGGCAACTCTTATGTCATTTATGTTCGCGGTTTGCTATTTCATCATGAACAGGTTGACAAATGAACAACGCTTGCAAATCGTGCAAATTTATTTCGAAAATAATGGTAATGGTTAATGGCAAGCTCCGTCCATTTTATGGTCGACATAATCGTCCATCAGAGCAATCAATTCGGTTAACCATGGATCGTTATCGCAAAATTGCCACATTTGGAGTGAAGAGAATCCACATGAGACTCTTGAGGCTCCATTACAGCCACTGTAACTGACTGTTTGGTGGGCTGGTGGAGTCATTGAGTCATACTTCTTCCGAAATGATGCTGGAGAGCCCGTACCGTTAATGGCGACCGGTATAGAGCCATTTTAACCGACGATTTTGTTCCCGAATTGGATGGCATGACTTTGGATGGGATCAATTTATTAAAGGAAACATTCGATGAGCGCAGAATGAACCTGCCAAAAGGCCAGCAAGGTCGTGTGGTTTGACACCATTGGATTATTTTCTTTGGGGATATGTGAATTCGCTCGTCTACGCTAACAAGTCAGAAAAGTTAGGGGACTTGGAAGCTAACATTCGTGGTCGTTATTGCCGACATGCGGCCCCAAATGCTCGAAAAAGTGGTTGAAAATTGGACCTCTGGGCTTGGCTTTATTCGAACTAACCACGGCGGCTACATGCGCGAAATCATATATAAGCATTAATAGCTTAAAATTATCCTTCCAATAAAGCCAAATCGATGGAAATTAAAACGATTTGCTTGTGTTTTATTTCAATTCGAAGTTCTATACCTTTAAAAAAAAACCTTTACTTAAACTATTGAAACCTGCTTAAATACAAAAGGGATGGCAAACTCTATGCATACCCTCCGAGGGCTTGACATCCTGCATGCATAAAACCATACTGTCCGCCCAATATGGCGTACAAGTAGGTCATCAGATATTGTACCTAAATTTCATTTTCTTAAAAACTAAGGATTGGACTAAAAGTCCGCAAAGTCTTGAGGAAGTGCAGAACTGCAGAATCACGTTCCTCATGGGGATGTGCTTAAGAGCGATTTTCGATAAGCAGTATAATTCCGCAGCTATAATTCCTCATGTAACCACCAGAATTCGGTGTGCTGCTTTTCAGCATCTGTCCTGTCGCGATCCGATACCGCCGTGCTAAGGCGGAGAAGCTCTGGAGCATTGTCGACGTAGTCGCGGATTAGCCACTTGTCCCGAGAGTCACGGTAGCAGAGTTATAAAACCGGGATACCGTTCCTGTCTTGTACTAACCCTAACGAATCGATATAAACGAATGCCTCTGCTGGAATAAAGCCCGACATAAGTGTGCTCTACATGTTTATGTAACTGGGGTAGTAAGCCCCGAAGATCAGACTGTTTTAAGTAGCCATCGCCCTTGCAGCATGCCTTCAAATCACCTTAATAAGGAAATTCTCAATTCTGGTCAACTGAGCTCCATTGTATAGAATTTCGTTGCGTTAATGTTTTTTTTTTTGGAAATGATCTTCAATTTCCAATCATCGCAATATCCCTTAATGTTATCGAAGTCATGTTGCAAAAGTATGTTGATGACTCCGATTTTCGGAACTGATCTAGATCATCTGCGTACTCTATAACGCGTCTGAGAGAACCTACATGATCACTTGTAGAAATTTTTAACAATCAGCCCTAACGAGGTATCCGTCGGAGCGGAAAATTATCCGATCTTGTACTATTCGGAGGGTTTTGTACTTCGAGATTTTCTACCGAAAAGCTTTTCGGAATGTTTCTCCGACATTTTGTAACGCATCCCGCAAATTGCATTGAGTGCGTTGAGGTTCATTTTGCGTGCAAATTTCGACAGCTAAGTGCAATCAAAACAAATTCTTTCGAAATTTATTTAAGGGAATGGATTTTAAAGGGATTTTTATTCAGATGACGCATACTTCGAACCGGATTTTAACCTCCGACGAAGTATGCGTTGATTAAAATTGTCCGTTCGAGTGCATTTTTGTTTCTATTTCCAGCGACATGGACGGTCTGTCGCTAATATTCTTTGAGTCAATTGCACTTTATATACGGAAACAAATGCAAATCATTCTTCAAAAAGAAATTGCTGTGGCCTAATAGTTAGTGCGTTGGACTACCTACCTAGTGCGGGTCCCAGGTTGACAAAACATTTTTTTTTCACTTTTGAAAGTCTGACAAGCATCCAAGAGTATTAATCTATCACGAGAACATACAAACATGAATAGATGACCTCGGTTTGAGGCCCTGTATGGGCCATCAATGGTAGACATTAAATTTTTCAAAATATCGTTACAGCCGTGCAAAGTAGCAATAGTTTCTATAAAAATGGGTAAAATATCCCTGGACATTTCTATGACAACATCTCATACTGAATTTAAAGTTCCGCTCACATTTGCTTAATATTTTTATCTTGAGTTCAATTTTTTTCAAGTAACCAAATAAAACTTTCAACTTTTACTCACAATCGCTTAAAGACTTCTGTTAAGTTTATTGAGTTGAATTTAGTTCAAAACGTTATAAATAATACTGTCTGCGTCAAAGCGTTTTTTTTTTATCTTTGTATACTACTTATCACCTAACGCCTAACATAACCAATTTATAAAAATGTCGTGTTATGGAAAAACAAAATCCCCAAAAATATTATATAGCCCCTTCCATTTTACGCTAGACATGGTAATCATTTATATCTTTTAGGAATTCAATCATCAGATATATATGCCAATGTATGTATCTTACACAGTCATGCGATTTGTTATTTAATCGGACGGTGACCAATACTATCTAAGTAAGACAAACTTTAATCGTTCTTTGTAATATTTAAAAATCGTTATATGTAAAAAATTTATTAATGCAAAATTTAAAATAAAATGCTGCTAGTCTAAACACCAACGAATTTTTTTTAAGGTGTTGGTCAATGTCTTGTTAAAATGTAGCTTACCCTATCAAAAGTTGTGTTTGGAGTCACAGTCGGAGGCATCCTTGATAAAAAGAGAGTAGGCCACGGCACGCTTGCAATTGCTCGGCTAAACTCGGCGGTAGTTCTTGCCCTCTCACCAAACATCCGATTTCAACAAAACATTTTTGTTCGAGCCAGTAAAAAAAAAAAAAAAAAAAAAAGAGAAGAATGTAACTCTATGTTGAACACGGAATCAAAAAGGAAAACTACGGATTCTAGTAAAAGCTGAAAAGAATCTATCAAAAGCTTTGTCTATACCACTGAAGAAAACGACTAGAAAAACCTTTTCAAATGTTTCTCAGCAGTAGAATCTATACTGCCTCGATTCCAAAACATGCCGGTTGTTATTGTCAAGGGCTGGCCTTATACTTACTTACTAAAGTGGCGCTCCAGTCCGGAATGAACCTGGGCCTCAACCAACATGCCTCTCCAATTATTCCGGTCCTTGTTCCGGTCCCAGTTGCGCATTCCAAGTTGGTTGTGACCGGTTTCTACTTGTGCGCGACTCTTAAGGCGATGTCTTCCTCTACTGCGACCGAACTCTGGCTGGAAATCAAAGATTCTGCGAGCCGGAGTTTTGGCGTTCATTCGTTCTTCATGTTGTAGCCATCTTAAATGTCCCGTGTGGAGTTTTTTGACCACGGGGCATGTCGCTGTACAGCACGTAAGTTCTTGGTTGAATTTTCGACTCCATAGCCTGTCAACGCAAACGGGACCGAAGATTTTTCGAAGAATTTTCCTCTCGAATCGACCAAGGATTTCTTCATCTGCTTTTGAGACGGTCCATGATTCAGCGCTGTAGAGCAGGACTGGGATGAGCAGGGTCTTATATAGCATCTCCTTAGTAGTTTGAGTGAGGGCTTAACTACTGAATTGCCTTCTTAGCCCGGAGAAACAGCGGTTGGCAAGAGTAATTCTTCTTTTAATTTCTGACGAGATGTTGTTGTCAGAGTTAATAGCGGAGTCGAGATAGACAAAGTCTTATACTACCTCAAAGTTATATCTGTCAATGGTGACGCTCTGTCCAATTCGTCGATGTTGTCTGTCCTTTCATGTTGGCAGCATATACTTCGTCTAGCCCTTTTTTACTGCTAAACCCATTTTTGCCGCTTCGCAAACGTGGCTATGACATCACGTCGAGTCCTACCGATGATGTCAATATCGTCGGCGTATGCTAGTATTTGTACCGATTTTTTGGAAATTCTGCCTCTGGTGTTGGCTCGTGGGTTTTGCACAATCCTCTCAAGAATTTAATTGAAGAAGTCACATGATAGCGCATCGCCTTGCATAAATCCTTTCTTGGCATCGAATGTGTCGGTGAGGTCGTTTCCGACTATTATGGAGCAGCCAGAATTCTCCATCGTCATCCTACACAAACGGACGAGCTTGGGCAGTATACCAAAACTAGACATGGCTCTGTACAGTTCGTCTCTATAGATGCTGTCTTATGCGGCTTTGAAATCGATGAATAGGTGGTGGGTATCGATTTCGGCATCTTGGGATTTTCCAGGATCTGCCGAAGTGTGAAAATTTGATCGGTTGTGGACTTTCCTGGCCTAAAACCACACTGGTAAGGGCCGATCAGGTTGTTGGTAAACGGTTTCAGGCGTTCACATTTTATGGCCGATAGGATCTTGTAGGCGATGTTAAGAAGACTTATGCCTCTGTAGTTGGTGCAGTTTGGACTGTCTCCTGTTTTTTTGTGGATCGGGCAAACGATGCTGAGGTTCCATTCTTCAGGCATACTTTCTTCCGACCAGATTTGGCTTATGAGTTGGTGGATGTTACTTATCAAGTCATTTCCGCCGGCTTTATAAATCTCAGCGGAAGGCCCCAAAGATGAGGCTATTGCTCGAGGCCATCGCTCTTGCAGTGTGAATCCGAATGAGTTTCACCAGGAAATTGTCTATTCTGTATACTTTGACCCCGTTGTATAGGACCTGGTTGAAATAGTATTTTGTGAAGTCAGATACAGGTGTTCTGTGAAGTCCAAGCCAGCTTCTCAAACACTGTCTCTCGAACACCCGTATCTTTTCCGTTTGATATGGGCAACGTTGAACTACACCGTGGACCCATATGCAATCATCGGTCTGATGAGGGCCATGTAGCAAATCACCTTCACCCTGCTGTCAAGACGACTGCTATAAAACAATCAGCAGCATCTACATGTCTTCCGAAATATAGATTCTGATCCAAACAGATGCCAAGGTACTTTACTACACTTTCACTCGCCAGTGGCTGTCCGTTTGGTCCAACGATCACCAGCTTCCGCCAGTTCTTTCTTGTATCACTAGAAGCCTTAGACAACGATGTCCTTAACCGAATATTTTTCGATTTCTGAAAGTTGATTTTCAACTTTCACTCATCACAATATCTCTAGATCTTGTCGAAGTCACGCTGCAAAATAGTTCGAATGACCTCAACAGTAGGAGCAGTTCTGAACGCGATAAGATCATCCGCACACGCAATTGACTGAGTAAGACTTCCTATCATTCATATCACTGGTGTAAATGCTGAAGACAATCGTCGAGTTTACGGCTCACTGTTGCAGACCAGTTTTAATGAAAAATTCAGTGGTGAAGTTAAACTGCCACTTTTGACAACAAACGTTCTACCAATCAAGATTTCATGGAGCGTATATAGTAGTGGTTTACTTATGCCAAGTCTCGTCAGCTTCAGACATAGGCCTTCTAACCATACGGTGTCGAAAGCCTTCTCTAAATCAACAAGACATGCACCCTTACATAGGTTTTTGGCTTTGTTCCATTGTATATCTGAGTCGAGTTTGGAGGCAACATGAATACAGTCATATCCTGCTTTGAAACCTGTTCATGCTTTGTATTCATTGCAGAGTGCTCCCTCATGCTTACGCTCTAGCTCTCTTTTACTCAAACAAGCTTTTGCTTCTTGTTGTGGTTTTCCCGCCATTTTCCCACCACGCTAGCATTCCCCTATCCTTGTTTTTTCGTGTTAAAATTTCGTTTCATGTGATTTTGAATTTACCCCGATGAACCCAAAGAAGTTTTACTTTAATAAATCTGAATATGAATTTCAGAAGTGCTGATTAAAGCCAACTTAACTATTTACTTACGCTTAACTAAAACAAAAAAAAACAGTTTAGGTACGTTTGAAGAAAATCAATTTAATCGCCTGCTAAATTTTTAAATTACATAACTCAATTTATTATCTCACCAAATGTTTATATTAAAAAATACAAACAAAAATACTTGAATTATGGTGCGCAATATCATTCGACTTATATAATCAAATACAACGCTAAAATCACTTAAATAGATCGCCTGTAGGAGTAAATTTGCATGTGGAGGACTGTTGTGATTACCTCAAATTAGATGATTATCTAGCATTTTTTGCTTTGTCGGTGTGTTGTCTAATAATTTAGGAATTGCCATCCAACCCCTAGTATCAGTAGACAGATTTAATAAAACGAATTGAAGCTAGAATGCAGATTCTGGGAATTTTACATTGCGACATGTGCGAAATATATAAATTATTAGCACACCAATCAAGGAGTGTAAAGTTTCACAATATTTACATTTTATGAAAAAAATTCCTTAAAGATCTGAGACAAATACTTTGAAGCTTTGATTTTATTTAATTTATATGCTTTTATATGTAATGCATTCGCAACAGGCATTGAGATGTGGGATTTGACAGTCGCAAACAAATGAATTCGTCTACTATACTGTAATGTCATCTCTTATGGCGTTTCTGGATTTTAATCTGGAATTTGATATTTTCTGTTACCATTGGAACACGATTTCAGATTGGTTTTTGGTATTGTTGTAATTTTGTGTCTGTAAAGTTAGTGTCGGAAAAGCTGTCGTTTCAAGTCACACAGGTTGTTTTTTTTTTTTTTAATTTATATTTTACATCGAATCGCTACATTTTAAATTAATTCACAACCGAAATAATATTAAATCAAAACGAAAATCACTCTAGTCAAACTGACAGCTATCATTTGTATTAGTATTAGTGCAAGGAGGGGTAAATCTGCCGAAAAATCAAGATTTGCGAAATTGAATTGAGAATAAAAATTAATCAGTTTGGTTTGCCCAATAAAACACAACAATATCTAAACCCAAGCTTAATAAGGCTGCCGGAAATGACGGCATTCCCGCCGAGCTGTATAAAGCCGGCGGAGATGACTTGGTCAGTAACATCCACCAATTCATAAGCCAAATCTGGTCGGAAGAAAGTATGCCTGAAGAATGGAACCTAAGCATCATTTGCCCGATCCACAAAAAAAGATCTCTTAACTGCGCCAACTACAGAGGCATAAGTCTCCTTAACATCGCCTACAAGATGCTATCTGCCGTAATATGTGAACGCCTGAATACGTTTACCAACAACCTGATCGGCCCTTATCAGTGTGCTATTAGGCCACGAAAGTCCACAACTGGAAAAAACCCAAGAAGTCCAAATCGATACCCACCACCTATTCATCGATTTCAAAGCCGCATACGACAGCATTTATAGAGACGAACTATACAGAGCCATGTCTTGTTTTGGTATACCGACCAAACTCGTCCGTTTGCGTAGGATGACGATGGAGAATTCTCGCTGCTCCATCGGGTATCGAAACGACCTCACCGACACATTCGATACCAAAAAAAGGATTTAGGCATTCAATTCAATTTGATTCTGGTGAGGATTGTGCAAAATTCTCGAGCCAACACCAGAGGCATTAACTGTCAAAATCTGTCTTTTAACAGATCTAGATCAAAACATATGAGGAGGCTATAATCCGCTGTGCGTATCGTTTAATACCCTATCCCATCGAATCCTCAAAATAAATATTCCCCAAAATGTGGGCTTTATAGCAGTGACATATAAAAATTTTTACTGTCACAACATATTGTTCAGACAGTTTATCAAAAAAAAACCACCCACAAAAAGTGGGAGTGGATGAAAATGATCTATGTGCGGAGTGTTTATATTGCCATTACGGAAGTATTTGCATCAAACATTTTTCGAGCTTCTGGTTACCACTTGGAGGTAAAAAATAAGCACTTGATGTATAGTCAGAGTTGAAACAACTGGGCATTGCCATGTTAAAGGAAAATTAGAGTCAAGATTTTGATACAAACCGGTTTTTAATAAAAATGCCCACTAAAAGTGAGCGTGGAAAAAAACTTTATGCTGATAAAATATAGACTTTAAGATTGTCAAAATCAAAATTCCCTTTTGTTGGCCAAAAAAAAACTTTGTTTTCTAAAAAGTGTGCGTGGCAGTGGGCGGATTCCAAAAATGTTTCTGCTTCTTCAGACAGGGAGTCTATATACCAAAATTCAACTTTCTACCTCAAAATTTAAGGCCCTAAAATCGGTGACACACAAGCGGACAGACATGGATTTCGATCCATATGCTTTGAGGTCTATCTATCGATATTATTTCTCTACGTCCAGCCGATGGCCTTAGTCGCCAGTGTTGTTATGTGTCTGCAGTTCGTTGCATTCATGTGCGAAGTACTGTGCTGTCAATGTCAACATTTCTCTATGTTACAAACTTAATTTTTAAATATACCCTAATGGGTATGGTATAAAGGAATTCATATAAAAGTACCAAATTTTGTTTCTCCAGCTTAGAATTTAAGGCCTAAAAATCGGTTACATATACAAGGTGGGCCAAAAGAAGTGATCCGATGTTGTTTGGCTCTCTTTTGTTTTTTTCTAGATGAAAAACTTCGATTCTGTTTTTTGATTATGTTTATTTGAACTTTAAGAATTTTATTGGTCAAGTGAGATGATTATATCGGCAAAATGGCCGCTGTCACAATTGATTGCCATACGGGCCCATTTTATGACATTTTTCATCACTTCGGCGAGAACTTCGGGCGACAGATTCTCGTACTCGTGTCGAATGTTGTCCTTGAGGGCTTCAAGCGTATCGGGCTTGTTCACGTACAAAAAAAAAAGTCTGGAACGGTTAAATCGGGCGACCTTGCGGGCCAGTGCAAATCGCCAAAACGAAAGATGAAACGACCCGGGAACGCCGCCTTCAAAATATCGGTTGTGTCTCGCTCAGTGTGTGACGTTGCTCCGTCCTTTTGGAACCACATGTCCTCCAGTCCTAATTCGTCCAATTGCGGTAGAAAAAACTCGGTTAACATGGCCCTATAGCGCGCACCGTCCTCTGTTGTCGTTTGCTAGTGGCGTTCTAAAAAAAATGGCCCGATGACTCCTCCAGCGTGAACAGCGCACCATGCAGTTACTTTGAGCGGATGTAATGGCACGTCGTGCATTACTCATGGATTTCGCGGCCCAGAAGCGATAGTTTTTATTATTCACGTACCCGCTGAGGTGGAAATGAGCCTCATCGTTCATTATGATTTTCTGGAAAATTCGTCCTCCAGATTGAGGATGGCTTGGGCGTAGGTTACACGTGTTTGGCGTTCGACAGGCAGCAGCTGATGCGCGCACTGGACTTTGTACGTGAATATGCGCAAGTCTTTGAAAAAATTGCGAGACACGGCGCGCGTCTGGTCGATGTTTCCGGCGACAGCTTGAAATCCTCGGCACTCCGGGGCCAGCCATCTTGGCAATGTCTTGTCCACACAAGACATTGCCATACTCTTCAAGGTTGGTGGCCAAACGGCGCAGTGTTTGCGCAGTCGGTGTCGGACTGCCGGGGAATCGGCGACGGAATTCGCGCTGCGCCAACACTACAGACGAATTGTTAAGCAAAAAAAAGACACGATTATTCCGCATTCTTGGGAGTGTATCACTCCATGGCTTATTCATTTGTATTCAACATCTGTCTAGTCCACAAATGTCAGGTACATCTGTCTAGTCCGCAAATGTCAAAACAGATTTGACATTGGCGGCCATTTGCAAAAATAAGAGCATCTGCCAATAATGTGATTTCTTTTGGGTCACCTTGTAGAATGTAGGCACACTACAAATATGAAATTTTATTTTCTTAGCTTAAACTTTAATTTAATAGTTAGATCTACTTGGCGCCTGATTTTGATTCAATCCACCTACTTTTTTTATGTTAAAAACTATGTTTCAAAACTGATGAAAACCTAGAGGTTAGGGCTTAAACTACAGCTATACGCTTATCTGCCAACTTTTCAATGATTCAAATAACAGTAGCCTTTCGTATAGGTCAGGCATGTCAAAGTCATTTCAATGTGGCGGCGAAATTTATGGTCCAAATCCTCTTGCATGCCGCATTTACTTTTTTTTTATTAAAAATTCAAATTTTGAGTGGAAATTAAATATAAATAATTCATAAAGAAAACAAACAAACAAACAAATTATCAAATTTACGATTCTTAATGTTCTTCAGTTAATCTGGTTCCCTGCGCAGTTTTATTCATCTTCATTTGCTCAAAAAAGTTGTTGAGAAATAAATGTGCTTGAACTTGGATAATATGCGCACTACAAAATATCGAATTTGTGGAAAACGATCTACAGGTAAAATTCTGGAATATGTACTTCTAAAGGGTGATCCATTTCGAGGTTCCCTACTTTTTAAAAGAAAAAAAAAACACAGAAAATTCAAATTTAATGGAGAATGTTTATTATCATTTGAAAGAACATTCTTTGGCATTTATTTTTTGAAGATTATGTCTATCAAATGTTGGCCGTTGCTACGTCGCAGATGGTCCATCCGTCCAATTTTCGATCACTCGTTCGAGCATTTCGACTGGTAACTGGCGAATGACACGCGTGATGTTTTCCTCCAAGGCCTGAATCGAAGCGGGTTTGTCGGCATAAGCTTTTGACTTTACATATCCCCACAGGAAAAAGTCTTACGGTGTGATATCACACGATCTTGGTGGCCAATCGACCGGCCCAAAACGTGAAATTATGTGCTCACCGAAATGTTCTCTCAATAAGTCCATTGATTGATGCGATGTGTGGGAAGTGGCGCCGTCTTGCTGAAACCAAATGTCGCCGAGATCACGAGCTTCAATTTCAGGCATCAAATAGTCGGTTATCATGGCACGATAACGGTCGCCATTGACGGTTACGTTCGCACCGGCATAATTTTTAAAGAAATATGGACCGATGATTCCACCGGCCCACAAACCACACCAAACCGTTGTTTTTTCTGGATGAAGTGGCAGTTCTTCAATCTCTTCAGGTTGCTCTTCGTCCCAAATGCGGCAATTTTGTTTGTTTACATACCCATTGAGCCAGAAATGGGCCTCATCGCTAAACAAAATTTGCCTCGAAAACGTCGGATCTTCTTGGAACTTTTCAAGAGCCCATAGAGCGAAGCGATGTCGCTTGGGAAGGTCGAGCGGCTTCAGTTGTTGCACAAGCTGTATTTTGTACGCTTTCAATTTGAGATCTTGACGTAAAATGCGCCAAGTCGTTCCATACGTCAGTCCTAGTTGCTGCGAACGGCGCCGAATCGACTCTCTACGGTCTTCGTGTACACTCTAAGCTACGGCCGCTATATTTTCTTCACAGCGTGCTGGACGTGGTCTATTCGGTCGAATATTATCCAATAATGAATGCTGGGTCTCAAAATGGGTGATGGTGTTGCGAATAGTACGCTCAGTAGGCCGATTATGTTGACCATAAGTTGAGCGAAGTGCACGAAACACATTCCCCACAAAACGTGAATTTTCATAATAAAGTTGAACAATTTGTAAACGTTGTTCACGCGTAAGTCTTTCCATTATGAAATGCCAAACAATACTAAACAAAAATAACATGACAGCATGACACGACTCACATGTGATCTGTCAAAAAAGGCTATTGAAAAAAGTATCTCTACTTGGATCACCCTTTACTATAAACTCGCAAATTTTCATCAATATTTTCAATGACAGCCGACAGTGGAGACCAAAAAATACTTTAAAAATCGTATAAGCCCCTTTTTGAATTCATCTTGCAAGATTTTCAGTTTTTTCTCATATATGTAAAAATTATAAAAAGTCTTAGAACTAAACAAAAAAATTGTAAATTTTCTTTTTTTTTTATTTGTATTTTACACTTTATAAATTTTTTTTTAATTAATTTATTTTTCCATACAATGAAGCTATGATCATGTTTCTACCTTGCAGATTAATATTGAGTTGACTGAGATGCCCAGTAGTCTCAACTCAGAAAGCCAAATCTTATATTCAATTATCATCTTTCAGTTCAGAGCACTCATACATTTTAATTTCTAAAACGTGTACGAATTCGTCCAACAGTTGTAAAAAGTTTCTTAAAACTTTAGGACTTGAAAGCCAACAAACTTCTGTATAATATGGAAAATCGTTGTAATCAGCTTCCGATTTCAGCAATTACATACATTCCCGAGGGTTTAATCCGGGTGCTTGGATAAAATTAACTATTTTACCAATTTTTTTAAATAAATTATCAAATTTAATTACTTTTGAACATAGGTAAGGTTAGAGTGGCTGCCAGCGTTCGACAGCTCACTCCATTCTCCTTTCTATTCAGGAGAAAACCATTCTGAGCTTTTGATGAAGCGGAGGATGCTATTCACTTTCGTTTTTGTCAAATCACTGAGATTTTGAAAGCAGTAAGCTCCAAGATGGTGCTGATAGGGCCGGCAGTTACAAAGGAGACGAAGTATTGTTTCTTCTACCTCTTCGTCCATGCAGACATGCCTAGACTTTCTGCGTGCCAGCAGTGTTCCTAGATGTCACCTATGGTGGGGCAAATGCACGGCTATCCAGCAAAATCAGTCCCTGGTATTTGCACGTCATTCCAAAACTCCATCTGAGGTTTGGTTTGCTATAAGCATGTCGCGCTACTAAGCTTTTGCATGTAGCGATAGGAATACCTAGTGCACCCGTGTCGGCACCCATTCCAACTGGTAATTTAGTTCCATGTCTTGCGAGTTCATCAGCAGAGATGATCGGCAATCTAAAGTTGTCGTTGAATTTGTTAAGACTGATTGCAGGGATTTGATATGCGCTTGGCTGTCTGAGAAGATCTGAGAGATCTTTGACAGATATTACATTCTCTTTTAGCCAGGGTAAGGTTTCTTTGATAGCCATTAGCCTGTCGGAAAAGACACCAGCACCCATACGTCATTTATTTGGAGCCATCGATATAAAAATGGATCGAGTCGTTTAGCTTTTTTAACATAAGACTTGATTGTGAATAATGCAATGCAGCAAATATTGTTGAAGAGATTCTATATGTTTCCTAATGGCATAGTCGCGAATAGCCTGATGCTGTTCGTGCAAAACGATAAACTCCTTGACATCTTGGTATCACTGAAAAAAAAAGAGGACGATGTCCCAAACGTCGTATTGAGACACCTGCCAATAGAAGCAGTCGATATCTTCACCACCCTGTTTAACAATGCACTGAATAATGCACATTATCCGGTGCACTGGAAAACGCGGTGTTACATCCTATCCCCAAAAAGGACAAGGACAAAACAAACCCTGCAAATCTTCGGTCAATAAGCCTTCTGCCGAATGTAAGCAAGGTATTCGAGAAGATAGTCAATAGAGCTCTGCTTAAGTGGGTTGAGGAAAACAAAATTACTCCGGATAATCAGTTTGGTTTTCGAGCGAGGCATGACACCATTCATGCCGCGTCGAAACTAGTGTCCGACATCCAATGGAATAAATCCAAAGGACAATGCATAGGGGCCTGTCTGGTTGACTTTGAAAAGGCCTTCGACACCGTATGGGCATGCGGAAACCCATGCTATATATGATTGGTGAAATGCTTATGGGAAAGAAGTTCGTTGTCAAATGTGGAAACGTAACTTCGAGTAAAGTCTTTGAAATTAAAAATGGTTTACAACAGGGGGCGGTGAACTCCCCGATATTGTTTAACATTTATACAAGTGATCTTGAAGGTTCTCTCAGACACGCTATAGCGTACGCAGATGATCTAGTGGTATACAGATCAGGTCCGAAAATCGGAGTCATCAACATACTTTTGCAACGTGACTTTGATCACATTAAGGGATATTGCGATGATTGGAAATCGAAGATCAATTTCCAAAAAACCGAAACGATTCTGTTCAGGACCCCATTGCAATGGGCTTCTAGGGATACCAGAAAAAACTGGAAAAAAATTGTGTATTGGACAGCATGGACAGCCGTTGGCGTTGAGAAGTGAAGTCAAATACCTTGGCATCTGACTTGACAAGTTTCTGTATTTTAACAAAAATGTAGATGCTTGTCTGGCTAAGGCTAGTCAACTTGACTCAAGGGTGAAAGTCATACGCAGACTTTCTGCACGGCAGTTCATCGCACTAACCATCGCGTCACTGAGCAAGTTGTGTGTACTAATTATTTCAAAAACTCACGAAATTAGTATCTGTGGATTTTACCTTCGTTTTGATAATATATGTCAAAAAATATAAACTTGTTCAAAAGTGATGATTTTTGCAACCAAAAATACCAAAGCTCAGCTGTGTATTTTGACAACTTGCATCATCTGACTGCGAGTAGGCAAACCAATCTTCAAATATTAAATAGCAGATTAAGTTTGGATAGTCTTGTTGAGAATCTTTTACTTTGCTTGGCAAAACTCTCACGAAAACACACCTTTTGTCTCAACACATTGTTCAGACATTTTATTAAAATCTTTATGGTTCGACAAAAAACAAGGTTTCGTCCTGCATGTGCTGGGAGGCAGTATATAAAAATGTTTTTTTCTTATTGAAAAACGACCCCAAAAAGTTGGCGTTAGGTAAAAAGTTTACAGTTTGTTTGCTGTAAGTGGCTTTATGGGAGGAAATTATAGGCTTCGCAAAAAATCTTTCCGAAAATATTTGCAAGCCTTCTCGAACTTGGAAAATAATATAATTTTTTACTATTTTCTTCTTGTTTTTATATTTTATTATATTGTTTACTTTTATTAATTTCAATCCTTTATAATTATTTAAACCCGATTTGTTATAGTGAAAGTATGAAATTCAACGCAATTAATTATATAAAAACTCTTATCGTACTCGGGATTCGAACTCTTCCAACACGCTTTTTTTTTTAATTCATTATTTTTATTTTAGTCCATCTTAAAATAAACTTACATGCTATACAAAAATTTATGAAAAACTAGCCAACTTATCAACTACTTAACTTACTTATTGGCCGTATGCTGGCGCCAGTCCAACACTCTATCACTAGGCTGTACTCTGGAACATAAAAGAACAGTAAGTGCAAAGAAGTACTTGAATCGTTTTGACTCATTCTCCCGTAGGCTCTCGATCTTTTCACCTTTTTTTAAAATCTTTTCACTCTTTCCTGATCTCTTATCCGTAGCTTTTTTAAACCTTCATTCGCAGGCTCTTTATATGCTTTACTTTGGATTAACTTCTTGCAAAGTTCTGCCGAAACATCTTAACGTATGTTACATGTACACACATCTCCGTAAGCTTAAAAAAACCTTACAGAGGTAATATCATCATAACTTTGGTTATACTTTTGAATTTTCCTGAATAATGCCTTAAGCAGGCTTCTACCCGAACAATCGACCTCAAAAATAATCAACCTCCGCGCACAAGTACAGGGTGTCCGCCGGGAAGGTATACTACTTTGTTAATTTATAATTTTTGATTAAATGAAAGAGAATCGATCTTATGTTGATAAATGTCTTATTTAATGTCGCCAATTGTGTATGGAATACAATATCAGGTAAATGTTCTGTTAGTCTAACAAATGCGAGCCCTTTTGAGCACATTTTTCATTACGTTCTCACACATTTCACGCGGTATTTCATTAATTTCATCACGGTTATTTTGTTTGAGTTGCTCAAGCGTTTCTGGTTTGTTTGCATAAAACTTGCTTTTCAGAAATCCCCACAAAAAGAAGTCCGGAGCAGTAAAATCAGGCTACCGTGGAGGCCAATCAACATAACCATTTCTAGAAATAACTTGTTGTGAAAAGAGGTCTCGCAGTAATTCCATTGTAATCCTGGCTGTATGCGATGTGGCACCGTCTTATTGCTACCACATGTTAATCAAGCCCAAAGCATGCAGTTGTGGCTTTAAAAAGTTTTCAATTATATGACGATATCGCTCCCCATTCATAGTGACCGCAACGCCGTTTTCATTTTCAAAGAAGTAAGGTCCAATGAGTCCTCCTGACCAAATTGCACAACAGACAGTAACTTTTAATGTATGCAAAGGTGACTAATGAATAATTTGAGGGTTTTCCATTGCCCAGAACCGACTATTCTGTTTATTCACATTATCCATTCAAATGAAAATGTGCCTCGTCACTCATTATGATCTTTTCATAAAAATCGGGGTTGTCATGGGCTAGATGTAACATCCTATTGGCTATGTACGGCGGCGTAAATGGTTTTGTGGAAGAAGCTCTTGTGTCAACTAAATCTTAAATGGAAACAATTGCAAATCCTTGTGCAAAATTGTGGCCAAAGTTGTCCTTTGAAGACCAAGCTCGGCGTCAAATTGAGGTTGATGGATTGTTTTGAACAGCAGCAAGGCTCAAGGCAGCAGTAATGTTTTTATCTGATCTTGCAGTACGTTGTGGTCCATGCTTGAGCCTATCACCTACAGACATTCTTTCTTCGAAATCATTCACTACACGGCAAATAGCGCGTTTTGTTGGCACGTTATTTCTCCAAAAAAATGTCACGTAACATTCTCATCGTCATAGTAATCGATGATTGATTTTGATAAAAAGTTTTAACGATTAAAACACGTTGGTTTATCGAATATTTTTTCATAATAAATTTGCCACGTGTCTACTTCACGACTGCCAAATATGAACTGTCAAGACTAATGTTTACCAAAATGGTGGCAAAACAAAGTAGTATACCTTCCCGGCGGACACCCTGTACGATATAAAGCCTAAAGAAATAATTGCTTGTGAAAATTAAATTTTATTACCTTATAGAGGAATAATTGTGTTTTGGGTATTTAAGACCTAAAATATTTTCTTTACTGTGATACTGGTTGAAGTTAAAAAAGTAAAATTGCGACAAATATTTATTGGTATTTCAACACGCTAATTCAAATTTTAAAGTCCAAAAATCTGACAGACAGAATTTGCTAAATCGACTCAGCTGGCGATTCTGAGTCAATCTTTATACTTTGAGGTGTGACTATCGAAATTATTTCTCTATTTTTTTTTTAAATTCATTTTTATTTTATTTTTTCTTAAAACTAACTTACATAACTCACTTGCCCTATGCGGGCGCCCTAAATTATACGATAACTTAATTCTAATGCCTTTCGGCCTATTATCTAATATATAAATATAAAAGTAAAAAAAAGTGTTTACCAAGAAAACTTTGAAAAACTTGGTTCCTTTTTTTTTTTTTTATTTTATTTAAACTTACATACTAATTAAAACTACTCATCGACTAACTTAAACTACTTAAAATTAATTAAAACTACCTAAAAATAACTTAAAAACTAAAACAGCCACAGCAAGCGTTTTTTTTTTGTGCCACCATCACTGCTTTGCACCTAAACCTAAGACTAAAACTATGTCAGTCGGCCATAAAATAACAATTTTAAGTCAACTATCTTTAATACTCATTCAACCACCACAACAGGTTCTCCTGTTGTGACCTACTCCGACGGTCAAAATCGGACACACTCTGCTGAACCGCAGGCGCTCTCCTCCGCCCTGAGCGACGAAGTCTCGGTCGTATAGGAGCCGCCTATCCACAGTTCGTCGGAAGACGTGGTAGATTAGCGGTACCGCCGATCTATCCTGTATCAGCCTTCGACTATCCAAATATAGGAAAGCTTCGGGCGGAATAAAGCCGCTTATTCATCATTGGGGTAGAAGGCCCCAAAGATGAGACTATTGTTCGAAGCCATCGCTCTTGCAGCGTGAAACCGAATGAGTTTCACCAGAAAATTGTCTATTCGGTTTATGTTGGCCCCGTTGTATAGAACCTGGTTGGAATAGTATTTTGTGTAGTCAGATACTGGTGTTCTGTGAAGTCCAAGGCAGCTCCTCAGACACTGCCTCTCAAACACCCGTATCTCTTCCATTTGAGATGGGGCAACGTTGAACCAAACCGGGCACCCATAGGCAATCATCGGCCTAATGAGGGCCATGTAGCAAATCACCTTCACCCTGCTGTCAAGACGACTGCTATAAAATAATCGTCTTGTCAGGGCAAATGCTCCCCTAGCTCTAGCCAGAGCAGCATCTACATGTCTTCCGAAATATAGATACTGATCTAACCAGATGCCAAGGTACTTTACTACACTTTTACTCACCAGTGGCTGTCCGTTTGGTCCAACGATCACCAGCTTTCGCCAGTTCTTTCTCGTATCCCAAGAGGCCCTAGACAGTGGTGTCCTAAACAGGATAGTTTCTGATTTCTAAAAGTTGATTTTCAACTTTCAGTCATCACAATATCTCTGGATCTTGTCGAAGTCCCGCTGCAAAAGAGTTCGAATGACTTCGACAGTAGAGGCTGTTCTGTACGCGATAAGATCATCCGCATACGCAATTGCCTGAGTAAGACTACCTATCATATCACTGGTGTAAATGCTGAAGAGAATCGGCGAGTTTACCGCTCCCTGTTGCAGACCATTCTTAACGAAAAATTCTGTGGTAGAAGTTACATTGCCACTTTTGACAACAAACGTTCTACCAGTCAACATAATATCATGAAGCATATATAGCAGTGGTTTACTTATGCCAAGTCTGGTCAGCTTTAGATAGAGGCCCTCTATCCATACGGTGTCGAAAGCCTTCTCTAAATCAACCAGACATGCACCCGTGCACTGTTTTTTGGATTTGTTCCATTGTATATCAAAAACTAGTTTGGAGGCGGCATGAATACAGTCATGTCCAGCCTTGAAACCAAACTGGTTCTCTGGTATAATATTATTGTCCTCAGATTGAGATTGAGAATCTTTTCGAAAACCTTGCTGATACTCGGAAGGAGACTTTTCGGCCGGATTGGAGTTGTCCTTTCCCTTTTTCGGGAGAGGATTAACCACCGCCGTCTTCCAACGTACTGGATAATATGAATTATTCAGCGCGCTGTTGAACAGGGTGGCGTAAATGTCCACAGCTTCAGGGGGTAAGTGTCGCAGTACAATGTTGGATATACCATCGACTCCCGCTGACTTCTTTTTCTTTATGGAATCGAAGATGATCTGGAGTTCCACCTTCGAGATTAACAGGGGACTAGACCCACTTTGCTCGGCGACTTTCTTCTTCGTCATCAAACCGGGTGAAACCATGGTTCTCAGATCGCCATTGCGTTATGTCGTTTCGGAGATAGAAATGATGGAGCAGGGCATTGTTTTCCAGGACGCGGTTCGGGCGAATGCTATCATTCACCTTATACACTTCTGGAAAGACAGCCCCCACTGCCTCCACTTTCTCCTGAGGTTCTTCAATAACATAGAAATCGTCGTCGAAGACGGCTTCCCCCGGATCAATTCCTGCTGTCAAAAGTATGTTTGTATTGTCAGTTGTTCGTTGGAGCTTAATACACCGAAGGTCGTTATGACCTTTCCTCCTAAAGATCTTATTAATTTGTGGAAACATACTCGGGTCGCTGGAATTTACGGCCCGAATTTTAATTATTTCTCTATAATACAAACTTAATGTCAAAACTAATATACCCCTATGGATGGGGTATTAAAATATGTTCCACACCATTCAAAATAGATCCATAAGCATAGTGAGAAATGCGAATATTTTTAAATTTTTTTCACTTTAAAAATAAAAATTATGTTATATATGATTATACATGTCTTAGGCCATACTAGTGGACTACTTATTGGTAAAAAAAAAACATAAATATGTCATTTCACACAACGCTGAATTAAAAAATTATTTAAATGACTTAAAACTTTTCTTATTTTTTACTTTAAAATTTTGTTGTTAAATAATTTGTTTTTGAATTGTTTAATGAAAACAGTATGGAGTTGTGGAAAAGTGTTGAGGATCGCAAATAATCATACAGCGGGCCTCAAATTTGACATGCCTGGTATTGGTTAACACAAGTTCAAGTTTCTGTATTAGTATTCGCAAAATATTCCTCTTGTTCGTAACATATACAAGGTGGCGCAAAAGTAATCCTCCTATCAGAAAATGCTATAAATTTTGCGATTGGCCCCTAATGTCAGTTCTGTTTTGACATTTGTATAGTAAACACATGCGAAATACACGTTAATAAACAATGTAACGCTACACTGCTCCAGAACGCGGAATATTGGTTACATTTGAGCAATAATCGGTCGGTGACTTTGGCACAACGTGAATTTCATCGCAGATATCCTAGCCGTCCAACGCCTACTGGTGAAACACTGCGACGTTTAGCCGCTCGCCTCGAAGAGACTGGCATAACACGAGATGCTGCCAGGCGTGGCAGATCCCGGAGTAGCCGTTCTGCAGAGAATATTGCTGCTGTAGCCGAAGATGTCATGGAAGCGCCGTCGACATCGACCAGACGACGTGCCACGCAAATGGGTATCAGTCGACGGTCTTTACAGCGATTTTTGGTACAAGATTTGAAGATGTTTCCGTACAAAGTCCAGACGGTGCATCAGCTGTTAGCTGCTGACCGCCAATCGCGTCTAACATACGCTCAAGCCATCCTTAATCACCACCAAGAGGAAGATGATTTTTCATCAAAAATAATTATGAGTGATGAGGCCCATTTCCATCTTAGCGGGTACGTAAATAAGCAAAATTTACGCTTCTGGGGCACTGAAAATCCGCATGTAACCCACGAAGTTCGTCATTTTGTAAATCTGAACTATCCAAAATCATCAAACTCATACATCTTTCCGTTTTTGTTCCATAAAACTGATTAAAATGGGTTTACAACTCCAAAACAAAAGTTTTCTCCATATTTATTTTACACCAAATAATACTGCATCCAAAATTATGTTCATAAAAGCGTTTTTAAAAGAACATGTTTTTTCGGGTTAATTTTAAATTTAGAGCTGTTTTCGCTGGAGGAGTCATCGGACCTTTTTTCTTCGTAGACGTCGCGGGCCAAACGGTTACTGTGAATGGTGAGCGCTACAGAGCAATGATCAACGAGTTCTTTCTGCCGCAACTTGATGAATTGCGATTGGAAAACATGTGGTTCCAACAGGACGGTTTGCACTGGCCAGCAAGATCGCCTGATTTGACCGCTCCAGACTTCTTTTTGTGGGGCTTTTTGAAGTCGCGGGTTAATGTCAACAAGCCTCAGACTCTTGCAGCTCTTAAAGACAATATCCGTCAAGAATGTGAGGACCTATCGCCGGAAGTTTTGGCCAAAGTGATGGAAAATGCCATAAAAAGGGCTCAAATGACAATCAATATTCTCGACTTGATGTAAAAAAAAATTAAAAGACCAAATAAAAATAATCCACAAGAAGAATCAAAGTTTTTCTTTTTTTTTTAAATTACACCCAAAAAACATCGGAAGGTTATTTTTGCGCCACCTTGTATGTTCCAAAAATTTTGAATTATCTTTTACGATTATTCTTGTAAAATGTTTCCCTCGTGCGACATGTTCTAGTGTCTAGTGTACCAGACACTGAGTTGATGATTACTTTTCTGATGAGTGTATACCTTAAAATTTGCACACAACACTGAGAGCTTCCGATTTAATAGATTCAACTTTAGAGCTTTTTATTATTAACTTGGTATTTATAAATATTGTACAATGAGAACTGTGTAGTAGTTTCACAAAGAGCTCAGATCGCATCGGACTACTGTACAAACCGTATCTACGCGTTGTGACATTTGATTATTTTAAATAACTTATACATATAAAAAGCAATCAATTTCAAATTAACTAAATTCAAAACAATCAATTTCAGAAAAAATATAAAATCCAAAATGATCGTGAAAAAACATTAAAATCTTGCATAAAAAAAATTCTAAAATGACGTGAATTTATTGAACAAAAAAAGCTTCTACCCCACAAAATCAAGAACGCACAAAATTAACGCACAATGGCACCCGTTTAAATAAGTGATGAACCGCATTAAAACATCGATGTCTTGCTCCGGCGAAAAAGGATTCAGTAAAGGAACTACAAAACAACAACGATCTCATAAGAGGCAAATCAATTTGAAAGAAATCTTTAGCTAACAAAAGCATCAGTCTTTTAGAAAAAATAAATAAATAAAAAAATAAATAGCAAAACATATAAAAACAAACAAAAAGCAAGACACAATAAACAATGAATCGACCACAAATTAACTTTGAGGATTTGTTTGCTGATGAAGACTTTATAGACGATGAAAATGCCAATGAGATACATTCACCGTCTGTGTGGGTTTTCGGATATGGATCCTTGTGCTGGAATCCAGGCTTTGAATACTCAAAATGTCTCACCGGATATATCAGAGGATTTGTGAGAAGATTCTGGCAGGGTAACACAACACACCGAGGAACGCCGAATAAGGTTGGTATTGGTTTTACCTATTTTTTATTGTTTGTTTGCAAGCTGATAGGAGGGGATTTTCAATTCAAGTTTCAACCATTCATAGCCTAGATAAGAAAATTTGTTTACTCTAGTAAAGCAATCTAATTTGATGCGAATCTAAGTGCAGACAGCTTTTTTTTTGATAAAAATATT
The DNA here is from genome assembly GCA_949824845.1 of Rhingia rostrata. Classification (NCBI taxonomy): domain Eukaryota; kingdom Metazoa; phylum Arthropoda; class Insecta; order Diptera; family Syrphidae; genus Rhingia; species Rhingia rostrata. The sequence continues at coordinate 40,477,540 of OX463756.1, read as the reverse complement.
TCCGGTTTTTTTTATTTTACGCGATTTATATGTTTTTGCTGAAAATAAGTCAATATAACACGACTTGAGAGATCAAAGGTTACTTTTTTTTTTTTTTGATATTTTGTTTTGAGCTTTTACAAAAAGCGGGTATTTTATTTCACTAATCTGGTTGGCATTTTATGTATTCAATTTATGCGGCATGAGATAACGATAAATTAGGTTAATGAGGGGATATCCAGTCCGTTTGGGCATTAATAGAATAATTTCATCCAAATCATTAAAAGTTCTGTATAGCCAGAGGTAAACTGTCACTTTCATTCAATTTAGAGAATTAAATTGGCTCAAAGACCCTTTGGGAATTTCGGCATCGAAAGTGTTTACATATGATGATATGGCTTAGTGCAATAACTGAAAAACGAAAATGCCGTAGCCAACATCTCCAAATTAAAAAAATTTTTCGCTGAATATAAAGGGTGGTCCATTTCGAGGTTCCCTACTTTTTTAAAGAAAAAAACACAGAAAATTCAAATTTAATGGAGAATGTTTATTATCATTTGAAAGAACATTCTTTGGCATTTATTTTTTGAAGATTATGTCTATCAAATGTTGGCCGTTGCTACGTCGCAGATGGTCCATCCGTTGAGTCCAATTTTCGATCACTCGTTCGAGCATTTCGACTGGTAACTTGCGAATGACACGCGTGATGTTTTCCCTCCAAGGCCTGAATCGAAGCGGGTTTGTCGGCATAAGCTTTTGACTTTACATATCCCCACAGGAAAAAGTCTAACGGTGTGATATCACACGATCTTGGTGGCCAATCGACCGGTCCAAAACGTGAAATTATGTGCTCACCGAAATGTTCTCTCAATAAGTCCATTGATTGATGCGATGTGTGGGAAGTGGCGCCGTCTTGCTGAAACCAAATGTCGCCGAGATCACGAGTTTTAATTTCATGCATCAAATAGTCGGTTATCATGGCACGATAACGGTCGCCATTGACGGTTACGTTCGCACCGGCATAATTTTTAAAGAAATATGGACCGATGATTCCACCGGCCCACAAACCACACCAAACCGTTATTTTTTCTGGATGAAGTGGCAGTTCTTCAATCTCTTCAGGTTGCTCTTCGTCCCAAATGCGGCAATTTTGTTTGTTTACATACCCATTGAGCCAGAAATGGGCCTCATCGCTAAACAAAATTTGCCTCGAAAACGTCGGATCTTCTTGGAACTTTTCAAGAGCCCATAGAGCGAAGCGATGTCGCTTGTGAAGGGCGAGCGGCTTCAGTTTCTGCACAAGCTGTATTTTGTACGCTTTCAATTTAAGATCTTGACGTAAAATGCGCCAAGTCGTTCCATACGTCAGTCCGAGTTGCTACGAACGGCGCCGAATCGACTCCCCACGGTCTTCGTGTACACTCTCAGCTACGGCCGCTATATTTTCTTCACAGCGTGCTGGACGTGGTCTATTCGGTCGAATATTATCCAATAATGAATGCTGGGTCTCAAAATGGGTGATGGTGTTGCGAATAGTACGCTCAGTAGGCCGATTATGTTGACCATAAGTTGAGCGAAGTGCACGAAACACATTGCTCACAGAACGTGAATTTTCATAATAAAGTTGAACAATTTGTAAACGTTGTTCACGCGTAAGTCTTTCCATTATGAAATGCCAAACAATACTAAACAAAAATAACATGACAGCATGACACGACTCACACGTGATCTGTCAAAAAAGGCTATTGAAAAAAGTATCTCTACTTGGATCACCCATTATTAGAGTGGCTAATGTGGGCTGTCCAATTTGACCAATTAAATGGGAATTGTGGATGGAACCGTTGACTCCATTTTGAGAAATCTTCCGTTGCGTCTGGAAAAGTCTTAACCTTCGGTTATTGAATTTTTTTGTTTTTAAGTTTTTACAAGTTTTCCTCAAAGTTGGCAGGCCTATCTATAGATCACAAGTATGGTTACATGAACATAACAGTCATACTGTGATAGCGGCCACTTTTTTAGAAGAAATTTTCACCTTAATCGATGGAGGTAGGCTATCTTAATGAGAGGATCGTTTTTTTTTTAACGTTTATTTATTCACATAATATAGATAATTAAATATTTAAGCGCCTAAATAAACTTTAAAGCTATACAAATTAACAGTTGAAAAAGTAAATGACCACTATGGTTCGCAATAATTGTTTTTTATATTTTTTTATATGTATAGGTAAACTTTGATATTTTGTAATTCAATTTTTTATTATATTTGTATATTATTGCCACAGGAGTATTCCCAACTCAGTGGGAAAATGCATTTATTACACCAGTTTTTAAAAAAAAAAGGTGATCGAGGAGATATTTTTAATTATAGACCTATCTCAAAACTTTCTTGTATCCCTAAGCGATTCGAACATATTATTTGTGATAAATTGGTCTACCTTTGTCAAAACAGCATGGTTTTGTAAAAAATCGTTCCACCGTCAAAAAATCTCTCAACATTTTTGCATCATTGCTCCAATAGTTTGGAAAATAAAAAAGGAGTCGATTGTATATACACTGACTTTTCCAAAGCTTTTGATCAGTTATCACATAATACCATAATTTTTAAACTTAAGGCATATGGAATCCCTCCAGGTTTCATAAACTTGGTTCAATTATATCTGTCATTGAGAACTTACTTACTTACTTAAGTGGCGCTACAGTCCGGAATGAACCTGGGCTTCAACCAACATGCCTCTCCTATTGGCCCGGTCATTAGCTAACTCCTCCAGTTGCACACTCCAAGTTGGTTGAGGTCGGTTTCTACTTGTGCGCGCCATTTGAGGCGAGGTCTTCCTTTACTGCATCCGACGTCTGGCTGGGAATCGAAGACTCTGCGAGCCGGAGTATTGGCGTCCATTCGTTCTACATGTCCTAGCCATCTTAAACGTACAATGCGGAGTTTTTTTTTAACAGGGGCATGTCGCTGTACAGCTCGTATAGTTCTTGGTTGAATCTTCGTCTCCATAGCCCGTCAACGCAAACGGGACCGAAGATTTTTCGAAGCATTTTCCTCTCAAATCGACCAAGGATGTCTTCATCCACTTTGAGACGGTCCATGCTTCAGCGCCGTAGAGCAGGACTGGGATGATCAGGATCTGCTTAGTAGTTCGAATGAGGGCTTTACTACTGAATCGCCTTCTTAACCCGAAGAAACAGTGGTTGGCAAGAGTAATTCTTCGTTTAATTTCTGACGAGATGTTGTTGTCAGCGTTAATATTGGAGCCGAGATAGACAAAGTTCCGTACTACCTCAAAGTTAAATCTGTCAATGGTGACGTACTTCCCAATTCGTCGTTGTGTGGTCTTTCGTGTTTACAGCACATACTTCGTCTTGTCCTCATGAACTGCTAAACTTAATTTGTTCGCTTCCTCCTCTATACTAGCAAACGTGGCTATGACATCACGTTGAGTCCTACCAATGATGTCAAAATCTTCGGCGTATGCTAGTAGTTGTACCGACTTTTGGCAAATTGTGCCTCTGGTGTTGGCTCGTGAGTTTAGCACAATCCTCTCAAGAATCAGATTGAAGAAGTCACATCTCCTTGCCTAAATTAATTTTTGGTATCAAATGTGTCGGTGTGGACGTTTCCGACCCTGATGGAGCAGCGAGAATTCCCCATCGTCATCCTACACAAACGGACGAGTTTGGGCGGTATAATAAAACTAGACATGGCTCTGTATAGTTAGTCTCTATAAATGCTGTCGTATGCGGCTTTGAAATCGATGAATAGGTGGTGGGTATCTATTTTGACTTCTTGGGTTTTCCAGGATCTGCCGAAGTGTGAAAATTTGATCGGTTGTGGACTTTCCTGGCCTAAAACCACACTGACAAGGGCCGATCAGGTTGTTGGTGAACGGTTTAAAGCATTCACATATACGGCAGATTGGATCTTGTGGGCGATGTTGAGGAGACTTATGCATCTGTAGTTGGTACAGTTTAGAGTGTCACCCTTTTTTGTGGATTGGGCAAACGATGCTGAGGTTCCATTCTTCAGGCATACTTCCATCCTACCAAATTAGACTTATGAGTTGGTGGATGTTACTTACCATGCCATCTCCGCCGGCTTTATAAAGCTCGGTGGGAAGGCCGTCATTTCCGCCATTTTCGGCAGCCTTAGCTTGAGCTTAGATATTGCTATCCTCACTTCACTCAGATCGGGTGGTTGCAGTTTTCGCTGTCGTTGCCAATATTGAATGGTTCGTTCTGTCTGACAGCGGAATATTGTTCGTCATCGCCGTTAAACAGTCTGCAGAAGTGGTTCTTCCATATCCTCAGTATCGACTGTGTCTCAACAACGATATTTCCTTGTTTATCTTGACAGAATTCTGTTCGAGCCTTGTATCCTTGGCTTTGACGTTTTACACTTTAGTAAAACTTGCGAACATAGTTCCTGGAGTGCCACCCCTCTATATCCTCGGTTCAGCTCTCGTCTTCATCTGCTGCTTAGTCTTGTAGGCCTCGTTCTTGGCTGCGAGCATCTGTCGGCATTCCTCATCAAACCAAGCGTTTCTTGCTGGTGGGCGCGAGAAACCTAGCACATCAGTTGCGGCTGATCTAATGGCTTGTTGGCATCGTTGCCATAGTTCTTCGACATTCGATGCTGGTGGTATGGTGTGTTGCGCGAAGGTCTTGGCGGTCTCTTGCGATTGCAGTCTTTCGACATTAAATTTTTTCACATAATTTCTGGATTGTTGTGGCGTCTGGGATATCCACATTCTTACCTTTGCTGCAACAAGGTAGTGGTCCGAGTCGATATTAGCTCCTCGGAATGTCCGGACATCCAAAATACTGGATGCGTGCCCCTTGTCTATCGCAATGTAATCAATTTGGTTGACAGTTCGTTTATCTGGAGACCGCCATGTCCCCTTATGGATATCGAGGTGAGGAGACCGTGTGCTGGCTATAGTGGCATTTCGTTCCGTAGGGGAGTCAGTTAGCCTAAGTCCGCTACCAGACGTTAGTCTTGAAAAAAATAATAAATTTATGGCGCAACTGGCTCGTTAGTACCCAGGGCTTAGCTTTTTCTCACAACCATTCATGTGTGCGTGTGTACTTCTTCGCACGATGGCGGGACCTCCTGTTTTATGCCGACTCCGAACGGCTAAGTAAAGATAAGCTTTACATGACAATTAATACTACTCGGATGATTGGCAAATCATCACGAGAGGAGGGCCAGTGAAAACCCATTTAGGTGTTGCTACGACTGGGAATCGAACACAGACCTTCTGCGCCGTAGTTCATCGCACTAACCATCGCGCCACTGAGCCCAGGCTATGTTTTTTGACAATACTGCTTAAGGTGTTTTCTCTTCCTACCTCTGCGTTAAAATCTCCCAGCACGATTTTAACATCGTACTTCGGTAGTCGCTCATGGGTTTTGTCATAGAAGCAATCCTGAGCTCATCTTTTCATCTTTTCCTCCGTTGGGCCGTGAGCCCATATAAGGCTTATGTTACCGAATTTGGCCTTGATGCGAATTGTTACAATGCGTTGGCTTATGTCTTGAAACACGTCTTGCCTAAGTCTGGCACTTATAGCAAATCCGCATCCGTATAGTCGCTGTTTCTGCTCACTATAACACGGTCCCAGTAGATGTCAGTTTTTCATCCTCTTGTTTTCCGGCCCATTCCATCGTATTTCCTGGATCGCAGTAATGTCTGCTTTGTTGCAGTTTAGTGCTTCCGCTAGTTGCACCGCTCCAGTTTAATGTTCTCACATTCCAACGTCGTTGTCCTTTTTTCGTTAATCAGCCTTTCCGAGGCTATTGGTTGCTTTGTAACCGTTGGTTTTTTTCATGGTTGGGTAGTTAACCCAAAGCACAACCCCAAACCTGGAGGGCCAGTTCCAATTTATTAGATGGATTTTTCTTAATTGACTAAAAATTACTTTCTCGAGTCAACTCGAGTTTAAACCCGAAACTAGGAGGATCTCGCACTGCAAAACTGGGCCTTAGTAAAAGCGTGACAAGGGAAAGATTTTCAGCGAATTTTTCTAGATTTCTTCCACAAGAAATTACGTCTTAGATTAGCCCAAATAAATAAATTCTCTTTTATTATATGTAAACATTTTATTCGCAAAATTCATGTTTTTTTTTTTATTTATTTCAGCCAGGACGTGTGGCAACGTTGGTAAAAGACAAAGAGGTGAGTGAATCATAAATTATAAACAAATATTTTCTTTGATCTTCATATCTTAGCCATTTGTTTTCTTTTTTTTTTCTGAAAATAATATTTACGTTCCAAAGGTCGATAGGTGTATATGGGTTTTGTTCTGTCCTTGGAGATAGTATTTATTTATAAATTAACGATACTCCTATATATATAATATTAGTGCAATCAAGTAACACTTTGAAACAAAAGAGTGTCCTTCCCTTTTCGACCATGATATTGAGAAGCCGATCGCAAGAAATGGTATTGAAACTGATGTGATATTTTTCGCTTAACATCAATCGGGTTATTTGACCCTCGTCATCAATAAATTATTTAAATGGAACTCAACTTTTCAATTGTGGGTCGGAATACCTTGATGGAATGCCTACTTTTCCAAAACGCATCAACTGCGCAATTAAAACCAAAACGACCAGCTGAATTCCAAAACCAAGAAACGTACGCATTGTCAATACATACCTACTGCTCTTCTAATGCCAGGTTTAGGAAACGTTTGCGCTGATTTGCATTTGTCATGCATGATAATCATTTACGATGCTAATTTTGTTTTGCTTGCGCAGTGGATGCATTCAGAATTGGTATTGGAAAAGTAGGTATGCGATCATAGTTATCCGTTTCCATTTTTGAACGCTTGATTAATCACTAATCAGTAACAGTAGGTTATACAGAAGTTGGTATTTACTGCGTTTTGGAATTCAGCTGAACTCTTATCGCTGTACATGGTAATCAGGCTTCAGTTCTTGGGTTAACTGAACTTCGTAAGCATTATGACGCAAATCTTTAGAGAGTATATTCTTTAGAGATCTTCTTGAAATTTGCAATTCTTGGTCACGGCGGCGCATTGACTTTTTAAAACACTTTTACGCACTGTTTCTATATTGACACCTTGTATGTGCAAAATAACCTTCCGATGTTTTTTGGCTGTAATTAAAAAAAAATGAAAAACTTTGATTCTTCTTGTGGATTATTTTTATTTGGTCTTTTAATTTTTTTTACATCAAGTCGAGAATATGATGTCATGTAACTGGCTGCCGCCACAGTTGATTGTCATTTGAGCCCTTTTTATGGCATTTTCCATCACTTTGGCCAAAACTTTCGGCGATAGGTCCTCACATTCTTGACGGATATTGTCTTTAAGAGCTGCAAGAGTCTGAGGCTTGTTGACATTAACCCGCGACTTCAAAAAGCCCCACAAAAATAAGTCTGGAGCGGTCAAATCAGGCGACCTTGCTGGACAGTGCAAATCGCCAAAACGGAAGATTAGGCGCCCGGGAAATGCATCCTTCAGCATATCGGTTGTGGCACGTGCAGTGTGTGCCGTTGCACCGTCCTGTTGGAACCACATGTTTTCCAATCCCAATTCATCAAGTTGCGGCAAAAAGAACTCGTTGATCATTGCTCTGTAGCGCTCACCATTCACAGTAACCGTTTGGCCCGCGACGTCTTCGAAGAAAAAAGGTCCGATGACTCCTCCAGCGAAAACAGCACTCATGATAATTTTTGATGAAAAATCATCTTCCTCTTTGTGGTGATTAAGGATGGCTTGAGCGTATTTTAGACGCGATTGGCGGTCAGCAGCTGACAGCTGATGCACCGTCTGGACTCTGTACGGAAACATCTTCAAATCTTTTACCAAAATTCGCTGTAAAGACCGTCGACTGATACCCACTTGCGTGGTACGTCGTCTGGTCGATGTCGACGGCGCTTCCATGAAATCTTCGGCTACAGCAGCAATATTCTCTGCAGAACGGCTACTCCGGGGTTTGCCACGCCTGGCAGCATCTCGTGTTGTGCCAGTCTCTTCGAGGCGAGCGGCTAAACGTCGCAGTGTTTCACCAGTAGGCGTTGGGCGGCTAGGAAATCTGCGACGAAATTCAGGTTGTGCCAAAGTCACCGACCGATTATTGCTCAAATAAACAATCACCAATATTCCGCGTTCTGGAGCAGTGTAGCGTAACATTGTTTATTAACGTCTATTTCGCATGTGTTTACTACACAAATGTCAAAACAGAACTGACATTAGGGGCCAATCGCAAAATTTATAGCACTTTCTGATAGGAGGATTACTTTTGCGCCACCTTGTATAAAGGGTGATTTTTCAATCGTAGTTTTCTTTCAAAACCGAATAAAACGCTCAAATTTGCATCAAATATTTATTTTTTTTACTGTAGTTAATCGGTAAATAGTCCTTTGCCATTTACTTTTTAAAGACAACTTCATGTGAATGTTGTCCACGGCTCCGTTTCAAATGGTCCATTCGGAAGGAGCAATTTTGCGCCCCTTTTTCGAGCATTTCGGCCTTTATTTTACGAATTACGCGTTTTATGATCAGTTTTATGTAAGGCTTCAATCGTCTTCGGGTTGCCCACATAGACTAACGACTTTACACAACCCCACAAGAAATAATCAAGAGGCGTTAAATAGCGTGATCTTGGCGGGCAACTCACCGGGCCATTTCGAGAACATAAGCTGCTCACCAAATTCATCCGTCAACATTTCCATTGTTTCACGAGTTGTGTGGCATGCGGCACCGTGGTTTCACCACACGTCAACCAAGTTCAACTCAGCCAACTGGAACAAAAAAAAGTCGCGTATCATGGCTCGATATCGTTCGCCGTTGACGGTAACGTTTCTTGCACGGTCATCTTTCAAGAAAAATAGACCGATGATGCCACCAGCCCATAAACCACACCAAACTGTCGTTTTTTTGGGATGCATTGGTAATTCTTGTATGGCATGTGGCTGTTCATCACTCCAGATGCGACAGTTTTTCTGATTTACATATCCCTTGAGCCAGAATTGGAGCTATTCTAAGGCCCATTCACCAAAAATTAGACGTTGTAGTAAGTCTTTCTTTCACAGGTTGATTTTTATAGGCTTTCAAACCCAAATCGCCACGTAAAATTTTACATGTGATTGAGTAACACACGCCCAATCGCTGAGAATTGGACGCTTCGACCGCAATATTCTCTTCGGTACGCACTGTACGAATGCGAGTCGATGGTTTAATGTCCAACAAAGTAAATTCGGTGCGATATTTGGTGATAACAGCACGAATTGTTGATTCACCAGGTCGATTATGACGACCATAATATGGTCGTAACAAACGGTGAACATTTTCCACAGAGCTCGAATTTTGATAATAAATTTCAATAATTTTCAATCCCTGATCGTTTGTAAAGGCTAAACTATAAAAGAAGATGCTTGCGGACTACCACATATGTAACTCTGCGAACACATGCAATTTTCGCTTCGATTCGTTCACTCTTCGTTCACTTTTGCTCACTTGCGAAAATGCGAATTCATTCGCTTTTTCTCTTTCTTTTGTTCTTTCATACAAAAATTTGTCATTTCACTTCAACAGATGCGTACATTGAAGTTTATAAGTTCATAAGAAACGAATTTTTTTTTTGTCAAAACGACTTCCACCCTGACAATCGCTTCCATTCACAAATGTCGGGCAACTTAAGTAATTTTCAGTACTGAAGAAAACTTGACGTTGAATTTTGACATTAACTTCGGATTGCTTCCGACTATTATAGTTCAGCCTTAAGTCTTTCCATGATTAAATGGCAGAGTACACTGAAAACTTTTCACTTTGACAGATGAAGTTTCGACGCCATTACAAACCAGTGCTGCCAACCTGAAACACATCACTCTTAAAAAGACTTTTGATCCAGTTTGCCGTTATTTTTTCTACTACTCCCTTTACAGGGAAAATATTATGCAACAATGAAAACGCGTTATTCTCTGGTGTAGTGCTCCATTATTAATAAAACCCAGTTGTTTACACTTTACCTAACAAATGGCGGCAAATTCAAATCTTGCATGAAAGGAGTCCCACTCTTGTCTCAGTTGCTGTTACATTTTTTAACGTTTCCTTTTGGAATGAAATATCTGGCAATACCAGACCATACCTGTCCTCAAACTTATCGTCTCCCTTAAATTGTGTATGTGAAATCGTATTTTTGCTACAAAGAAAGGAACTTCAAGTTTGACGCCGCGCCGACTCCGAACAGCAAATTCCAGAAACTTCTCATGAATGTCATGAGACACTCTTAGAGATTTGTCAGACTTTCGCAAAAAAATGAAACCTACTCCAACAGTCTCAATCGGAAACACTCCTGTTGAACCGCAGGCGCTCTCCTCCGCCTTGAGCGATGACGTCTTCATCGTATTGAAGCCGCCTATCCACAGTTTTTCGGTAGACGTGGTAGACAAGCCGGAATCGCTGATCTATCTTATTTCAGCCCTCGACTTTGAGTATAGTAGTCGATTTAACGCGCACTCTCAAAATATTATTCGTTGGATTAGTAAGCCCCAAAAATGTCACTTGCTCGAGGCCATCGCACACGGCAAGAGCGATGGCTTCGATTTTTTCTGAGTTCTACCAGAAAATGTTCAATTCTTTTTATGTTGGCTCCGTTGTATAGGACCTGGTTGGAAAAATATTTTGTGTACTTAGACTCTGGTATTCTGCGTATTCCAAGGCAGCTTCTTAGACACCGCCTCTCAAACCCACAAATCTTCTCTCTTTGAGATGGGGCAAGGTTGAACAAATTCGGGCAATAATCGACCAGATAAGGGCTAATTAGTTAATCACCATCACCCTGCTGTCAACACAGCTGCTGTAAAACAATCGTCTTGTCAGGGCAAACGCTAATGACCCACATTGTAGTGGCTATTCTGAACGCGATAAGACTTTCTTTATACATATCGCTGGTTAACGCAATTGACACACGGTCTCAGCATATTTTGCGTGATCCACTAAAAAGGGGCCTTCTGAGCTGCGCCAACTTCAAAGGCAAAAGTCTCTTCAACATCGTTTACAAGTTTCAGTAAACCAGCGATAAACCAATATAAAGGTAGTCTTATCGCGTTCAGAATAGCCCCTACGATCCGGGTCATTCGATTTTTTGCCAGCGGGACTTCGAATAAATCCAGAGCTATTGTGATGACTGGAAGTTGAAAATTAACTTTCAGAAATCGAAAGCTATCTTGTTTAGACCTATGGCCTAAAGGGTTACGATAAAGATAAGGCACAAGCTGGTGATAGGCAAAATTTGGTCGTTTGAAAGTATGTCTGAAGAATGGAATCTCAGCATCTTTTGTCCGATCCACAAATTAGGGTTATCCACTGGCTAATTTTTGACATTTCTGCAGGTGCTTTTCATCTCTACCACCCTCAAAATTTAGCCAGAGGATACATTTTCACATTAGTATGGTGACTAGAAACTTCAAAATTTTTACCTGCTCAACAGCTCGCTAAAATGTATCCAGTGGCTTAAGCAATTGACACACGGCCTGAGATTCCATTCTTCAGACATACTTTCATACGACCAAATTTTGCTAATGAGTTGCTCAATATCACTTACCAAATCATTTCCACCCGCTTCATAAAGCTCGACAGAAAGGCTATCGTTTCCAGCCTTGTTTATCCCAACTTTGGTGGCTGGTAGTTTTCGTGATCGTCAATATTGAGTATTTCATTCTGCCTGAAAGCGAAAGATTGTACGTCATCGTCGTTTAACAGTCTGCAGGAATGGTTCTTCCATGTTCTCAGCATCGACTGTGTCTCAATTACGATATTTCTTTGTTCATCTCGACAGGATTCTATTCGGGTTGTATCCCTGGATTTGTACGTCTTACACTTTGGTTAAACTTGCGAACATCTTTTCTGGAGTTTTTTTTTCTATATTCTCGATCGCGCGCTTTTCGTACTCTCTTTTCTTTTCTCTGAAGGGCTGGTGGTTTCCCTTTCTTCTTTGCTTACAAAGATCAATTGAAGCTCTCATCTTCCCCTGCATCTCATTTTGACTGCTAGCATCCGTTCGCTAGCATTCTTCGTGAAACCGGAGATTTTGTGCTGGTGAAAAGGAGAAACCTTGCACGTCACTTTTAACCGATCCTAGGGCTTCCTGACACCTTCGTTTAATTCTATTGATACATCCAAGGCGGTACTTTAAAAGGTGATCCATTTCGAGGCTCCCTACTTTTTTTAAAGAAAAAAACACAGTAAATTCAAATTTAATGGAGAATGCTTATTATCATTTGAAAGAACATTCTTTGGCATTTATTTTTTGAAGATTATGTCTATCAAATGTTGGCCGGTCGCAGATGGTCCATCCGTTGAGTCCAATTTTCGATCACTCGTTCGAGCATTTCGACTGGTAACTGGCGAATGACACGCGTGATGTTTTCCTCCAAGGCCTTAATCGAAGCGGGTTTGTCGGCATAAGCTTTTGACTTTACATATCCCCACAGGAAAAAGTCTAACGGTGTGATATCACACGATCTTGGTGGCCAATCGAACGACCCAAAACGTGAAATTATGTGCTCACCGAAATGTTCTCCCAATAAGTCCATTGATTGATGCGATGTGTGGGAAGTGGCGCCGTCTTGCTGAAACCAAATGTCGCCGAGATCACGAGCTTCAATTTCAGGCATCAAATAGTCGGTTATCATGGCACGATAACGGTCGCCATTGACGGTTACGTTCTCACCGGCATAATTTTTAAAGAAATATGGACCGATGATTCCACCGGCCCACAAACCACACCAAACCGTTGTTTTTTCTGGATGAAGTGGCAGCTCTTCAATCTCATCAGGTTGCTCTTCGCCCCAAATGCGGCAATTTTGTTTGTTTACATACCCATTGAGCCAGAAATGGCCCTCATAGCTAAACAAAATTTGCCTCGAAAACGTCGGATCTTCTTGGAACTTTTCAAGAGCCCATAGAGCGAAGCAATGTCGCTTGGGAAGGTCGAGCGGCTTCAGTTGTTGCACAAGGTGTATTTTGTACGCTTTCAATTTAAGATCTTGACGTAAAATGCGCCAAGTCGTTCCATACGTCAGTCCGAGTTGCTGCGAACGGCGCCGAATCGACTCTCTACGGTCTTCGTGTACACTCTCAGCTTCGGCCGCTATATTTTCTTCACAGCGTGCTGGACGTGGTCTATTCGGTCGAATATTATCCAATAATGAATGCTGGGTCTCAAAATGGGTGATGGTGTTGCGAATAGTACGCTCAGTAGGCCGATTATGTTGACCATAAGTTGAGCAAAGTGCACGAAACACATTCCTCACAGAACGTGCATTTTCATAATAAAGTTGAACAATTTGTAAACGTTGTTCACGCGTAAGTCTTTCCATTATGAAATGCCAAACAATACTAAACAAAAATAACATGACAGCATGACACGACTCACACGTGATCTGTCAAAAAAGGCTATTGAAAAAAGTATCTCTACTTGGATCACCCGTTATTAATTGAGAGATTAAGAGAATAAGTGATAAACGTTCTGCAAAACTTTGGGTGGTGTCTTGCTTGCTATTGCCTTCTTTCGACGTTAAATTGTTTTAAAACACTTCGTCGTTGTTGTGACGCGTATGATTCTCCGCGTATCATTCTCCTCACAATGTTCAGACTAATTATACTATTTGCGTGGCTCTTGTCTATCAGAATGTTATCAATTTGATTGACTGTTTGTTGCCCTGGGAACCGCCAAATCCCCTTAACCACCGTTCTTACCATTATTAAATCAAAAACAGTATTAAATAAAATAAAAATATGAGTGTCGCATCTTCTGTAGTAAGCCCCATTCCGTGTGTGTGAGATAGACTATTTAAGTCCGACCACTTGTCGATATCTCATACATCTGGCACATTTCCAGAGACACCAAGCGCAATTCTCGGACAAAGGTCCTCCTCTGGCGAATGGAGAATTTCCCTGGAATATAGGCATTACGCTTTGATACTTTCTATCGTAGGCCCGGGGACTTTCCCCAGGGTTTCATCGAAAGCGGTGCATCCGAAAACGCACCCCCTTCGGAGCTACCAAGAGCTCGCTAGTGACCCCGAGAGACAAGCCAAGAAGACACGAACTTCACCCCATTAACTATGGTTGCGGTGTTTTATATAGACAAACACTACCCCGAAAAAGATTTTGTGAATTATAAGTGAATAGAAAAAAATATATTCATTGCATACTTTTGGGATAATTTTTGTTTGCTTTTCTTTTTCAGGGTATAACATGGGGCTGTGCGTACAAAATTTCTGGTGATACTGCTCTTGACTATCTCAAGCAACGAGAATGCACACTTGGTGAGTTTTTTTTTTGCCGTTTTAACGAGTAATTTGATTAAAAAAAATTATTTTTGTAATTCTATAGGAGGCTATGTAACTGTCGATACAAAATTCTTTCCTCGCGTCGCATCGTATGATGCGGAATTCAGTGGCGAAGCCATTGGGGTGCTCGTCTACATTGCAACAAAACAGAATCGTCATTGGATAGGAGAAGATTGCCTGCACAAGGTTGCCAGCGAAATAGTTGACTCACAGGGACCAAGCGGACACAATATCGAATATATAATGCGATTGGCAGAGTTTATGCACGAGGAAATTCCCGGTGCTGACGACGAGCATCTGTTTACTTTGGAAAAGCATGTTCGTGACCTTATACTGGAACACGAAATACCATTAGCATCTGTGATGGGCGTCAATCCGGCGAGAATACGACGAGACTCGCATGAGAATATTAAACGACCGCCGACATTTGAATTTACATCAAGGATAAATGAGAAGAAATTGCGCTGCTTGAATATTTAAACTCAAAAACACACCAGCATTATGAAATGGTATTCCTATGACTAGAACAATAACAAACACACGATGACGGACGCACGCAGTAACCACACCTCGGGCGCTGATGGATGGATTTCAACGGACCAATTTAAGACTTTGCCAATTTTTGTTAGGGATCGTCGTCAGTTGATTCCATCTCCAACGAATTTAGCATCATAAACACCCTTAAAAGTACACTTACCAAGCCGTTATGGGCTTCAACAAACAAGAATCAATAAACAAAAACATAGTCGCTTCAACATTGTGCAGAGCGTTCTTTATAGGAAACTAAGTATTTTAAAATAAATAAAAAAATTGAAAAACAAACGTATAACCAGGCCGTGTGCTAATTGGGTTAAATTTTCGCCAGTGGATAGTTTTTCCGAGAGTTTTTCACATTAGTGGGGTGGATGAAGTAGACTTTAAGATTTTAACCTGGACAACAGCTCGCTAAAATTTATCCAGTGGCTAATTTTTGACAGTTGGTATGCGTACTAAGGAGGAGTACTAGTCCGTGTGTTAATTGCGTTAAAAAGAGGGTTAAATGTTATCCACTGTTTAATTTTTGACTTTTCTGTACCATACTAATGTCAAAAATGATTCACCGGCTGAAATTGAAACGCAATTGACACTCGGGGATTAATCGTCATCACCAGTGTTCACATGTGTTGGGGTAAAATTGGGTTTCTGAAAATGTATGGTTACACAAATTTTATGATGTCAATCGTTTCGTTATATTTTATATGCGAAATATACTTAAATTGAACAAAGTAGGATGGATATACCTTATCATGAACACAGTTGGTAAACGTACTGTGGGGTGAGAGACTAGTCCGTGTGTTAATTGCGTTAAAAAGAGGGTTAAATGTTATCCACTGTTTAATTTTTGACTTTTCTGCACCATACTAATGTCAAAAATGATTCACCGGCTAAAATTTAAACGCAATTGACACACGGGGAAAGCACACTCGTGGATTAATCGTCATTACCAGTGTTCACATGTGTTGGGGGGTAAAATTGGGTTTCTGAAAATGTATGGTTACACAAATTTTATGATGTCAATCGTAATGCGAAATATACTTAACTTGAACAAAGTAGGATGGATATACCTTATCATGAACACAAGTTATACAACAATATTTTTGTTACTGATAAAAATAAATAATTAAGGGTTTTTTGATGATCTCTTTTTAATACATGAAAATGTGAAGAAAATAATTTTGTTTCAATGCTTTTGGGAAAATATTGAAAATAGTATTAAAATAATATCCCATTTAATCCAATTCACACAGCAAGCTGCCAATTTTCTCGTATCCCTGCAGAATTGTAAAAAAAATTAGCCAAGGGCTGTATTACATAAAACGAAACGAGCCGCAATACAGAAGTAAACGATAGTCCTGACAAAGTTCGATTGTGTAAATCGAGAAATATTTATGACAGCTCGACGAAAACGAAAGCTATACAACTGCTAAATACCAGTCGTAAGATATTACGAGTATTGTAAAACCTAGCACGATACTCGTTTTAAGTTAAGTTACGAACGAAGGGATAAAATTAAAAAAAAAATTCAATTAATGCAATTGGCACATGGCCTTAACTACAAAAAACTATCAAAAAACATATGAAAAAACATTCCCTATCCCATTCCATCCTTTAAATTCATATGCCTTAAATGTGGATTTTATGGCAAAGATATATTAAAATATTTTTCAGGCAGTTTATCAAAATCTTGTATGGTTCGACCGACGAAATGTTTATATTCCCAAAGCCAATTATTTTGCATCAATTTTTTTTCGAAATGTTTGAAATTGTAACGTTTGTTTTTTTTTACGGAAACGCCACCAAAAAGTGGGCGTGGCAATAAACTTTTTATAGACAAAATATGGGCATTAGGATTGTCTAGATATCTTCTTCAGACACTTTTTCATCTCTAACAGTTTGGCCTAAAATTAGGTTTTTCTAAAAAAAAAAGGGGGGAGCGTGTTTGGTAGTGGGCACTTGTTCGAACAGCACGTACAAGGATCACATGAACCAAATTTCATTATCCTAGCTCAAAATTTAAGACCCAAAAACCGGACAGACAGACATGGCTTAATCGACTCAGCTAGCGATTCTGAGTCGATCCATATATGTACTTTGAGGTATACCTAGCTCAATTATTATTATTTCTCTATGTTACAAACTATGTATCAAAACTAATATACCCCTATGGGATAGGGTATAATAAATTGAAACGATAATAACAAACGATAATAAAATTAATTGAAAAAAAAAAAACGTTTTTGAAAATAAATTTGTAAGTCGGCCTTTATTTGCTAAATGAAACAACATAATTTGGTTTATTTTATAGCTTTATTCTGAACCGACGACGTCATCAATCTACTCAAAAAGATTAAAGAATGATGAAATTCAGCGTGAACGCCATATGTTGGTGGGTGCTGACTGCGTTCAAGCGGGGCTGCGTTCAAAGTAACAATTTGTGTGCTCTGTGTCAGCGTGTTAGCAGATTTTATAATTTCCTCTTAGGCCGTGTGTCAATTGCGTTCATTTTTACTTTTCTGCACCCTAATAATGTCAAAAATTATCCACTGGCTAAAATTTTAACGCAATTGACACACGGCCTTATACAAATTATTCTTAAAATAATTTTATATAAATAACAATGAAAAAGAATAACTTACGAAACTGTGAAGAATTTTAAAACAAGACTAATAATAAAAAATAAAAAAATATAAATAAACTCTATCTACCTGATAAAAACTACAAATGAATTAAATATAAACGAGTGGTGGGTGTAGGACAAGTCGTACGCAAATTTCTCTTTCACAGCTAGTTGGGCGTTAGATCAATTCCCAAGTCGGTGAATCAGTTTCAATGTGAATAATAATGATTTTCCGTTATTGACTAAAACTGAAAATTCCGTTTAGTGGTATCTAGTTGGGCCAAAACTAAATTTTTGGAATCGTTGCACACAGTAGTAGTAGAATATAAATTAAATTTCATTCAATTTGGCCAAATACTTTGAAAGAAATTGACAATTTTCTTTATATGGCCTAAATGCAAAATTCCGTTTAATGGATTTTCTCGAAAAAAAGAAATGGGTGTGCAGTTTTTTTGGAACTAATATGCTCATAGCACATATCAAGTCTAATCAAAATCGTTAGAGACGCTTTCGAGAAAATTGTGGTTTTATATAATTTTTATATGACAGGTACCGTTAATGGCTAAAAGTAAAAAAATGGCACAGAATTATGACCAAAATAACGCTGGATACTAAGTTTGAAGAAAATCCGTCGAGCCGTTTAGGCTGAAGAAACCATTACGGACAGACGAACCGACGGACGGAATTCCAAAGACCACTTTTTTGAGTTCCGCTATCGTCGTAATGTTAGAATCAAACAAAATATCGAGGTTGAAAACTTTCACGAAAACAATCACTACTCTCGATGTATCTTTACTTACTTACTTAAGTGGCGCTACAGTCCGGAATGAACCTGGGCCTCAACCAACATGCCGCTCCAATTAGCTCGGTAACTAACTGCCTCTAGTTGCGCACTCCCAGTTGGTTGAGGTCGGTTTCTACTTAAGGCGAGGTCTTCCTCTACTGCGTCCGACGTCTGGCTGGGAATCGAAGACTCTGCGAGCCGGAGTATTGGTGTCCATTCATTCTACATGTCCTAGCGTCCAATGCGGAGTTTTCTGTACAGCTTGTATAGTTCTTGGTTGAATCATCGTCTCCATAGCTCGTCAACGCAAACGGGACCGAAGATTTTTCCAAGGATTTCTTCATCCGCTTTTGAGACGATCCATGCATCAGCGCCGTAGAGCAGGACTGGAATGATCAGGGTCTTATAGTAGTTCTTAGAGGACCTTACTACTGAATCCCTTCTTAGCCCGAAGAAACAGGGGTTGGCAAGAGTAATTCTTCGTTTAATTTCTGACGAGATGTTGTTTGTCAGAGTTAATAGCGGAACCGAAATAGATAAAGTCCCGTACTACCTCAGAGTTTTATCTGACAATGGTGACGCTCTGTCCAATTCGTCGATGTTGTGTGTCCTTTCGTGGTGACAACATATACTTCGTCTTGCCCTCATTTACTGCTAAACCAATTTTTGCCGCTTCCTTCTCTATACTAGCAAACGTGGCTAAGACATCACGTTGGGTCCTACCAATGATGTCAATATCGTCGGCGTATGCTAGTAGTTGTACAGATTAAGTGGTCCAAAGGCAACATCAGGGATAAGTTGAACAACCAGGTTTTGTTCGATAAGGACACCTATAAGAAATTGTACAAGGAAGTGCCACAATACAAACTGCTCACCCCATCAGTTTTTTCTGAACATTTGAAGACCCGCGGTTCATTTTCCAAGAGGACTTTAATCCAACTTAAGGATAAGGTTCTGATTAAACAAATTGTTCAACACCACTCGCAAGTAATCTACACAAGGGCCGCTAAGGGTGATGATGCGTAAACTTAATTTGCCCCGTAAAGACTTGTTATAAAGCTACATTTATACGTTTTAGGGAGAATAAAACTCAGACCCACTTTCCAAATCCAACCCGAAAAATAAAGAACGACGCACATTTCAAAGTTTAATAATTTTAATGATTTTTTTTCAAAACCACAGTTCTTAACATATTTTTAATTTCATTCAATTTTTCAAGAATTCTTTTTTACAAATGTCCACCGAAATTATCTCCTAAAACGTGACCTTCGCCTTCTTTCTTTTTTCGGAGTTGATTGAGCCTAGAAAATGGAGAAGAGAAGCCATTTAAAAATTTGTTAAATACAAAATCAATAATCTTACTAGTCGTTCGTATACTTTTCGTTCTTGTGCATTCATAGCCCTCCAATTTTTGCCAGCTTCCCTTCCCATTTCTGTAAACGACAGGTGACAATTGCTTTTTCGAAATTCACGTATAAAATTCAAGTATGGATTCCTAGTGACCGGCCCTGGTCGCATACACACCATTTTCTGGTCGGGACGAACATTTTCGGCCATTTGCTGATATAGTTTTCGTTCTGATTCGTTCATAGCTCTCCAGCATCTGCCAGCTTCCCTTCCCATTTCGGTAAACGAAAGGTCGCAATTTTTTTTCCGCAATTCTCGAATGAAATTAAGGTATGGATTTCTGGTGATTGGTCCTGGCCGCATACATAGCATTTTCTTGCCCTGCTTAAGATTCTTGGCATGCTGCATCTTCACGTTCTGCTTTTCCTTCTGGATTCGCCCCTGAGCTCGGCCACGTGCAGTCACTCGTTTTTGTGCCATTGCTCGTTTGTGTGGATGAGAACGCGATTTTTCTTCAGCTCTTTGAAATCTCGCAAATCGAGAAGCTCTAGTTGGTGGCCCATGACAAGGCATTGTTGTTTGTTTGGGTTGATTTAAAAAAATTTAAGAATATCTACTAAGGATTTTTCTACACCACAAGCCGAATAGTATCTGAATACTGAATGCGAAAACGATAGAATTTTTTTTTCGACGAGGACCTGCTTTGGTTTTTGTTATATGATCCGTGTGTAAACAGTAGAATCGCTTACAGGTGCCTCTTGATAAGGGCCCACCATTTTCAGGGTAGAGCACTAGAATGATACTTAGAGATACAACAGCCAAGGATTGTGTTGTTTACGTTTGCGGAAAGCAAACGAAAGGCAACGGCCGGCGTACTTTTAATGCTGCAGCCCATGACATAAAGGGTGCAGTTAATCAACTAACCAGAAGCCCTAGGGTGCCTACAAAGCGGACATTACTGCCATCCGATACGATGGTTTGACTTGGAAAATCGGGATCTGAATCTGTGTTTCTGTGTTTCATTCAATATTGGCAACAATAGCGACAACTGCCAACCACCCCACCCGATTGAAGTGAGGATAGCAATATCTAAACTCAATCTTAGTAACGCTGCCGGAAACGGCCTTCCCGATGAGCTTTATAAAGCCGGTGGAGATAACTCGGTAAGCAGCATCCACCAACTCATAATTCAAATCTGTTCGGATGAAAGTATGCCTGAAGAATAGAACATCAGCATCGTTTACCCGATCAACAAAAATGGAGACCTCCTGAGCTGCGCCAATTACAAAGGCATAAGTCTCCTCAACATCGTCTGCAAGATCCTATCTGAATCTGTGTTTCTGCGCTTATGTGGACCGAATCGGCGACTATTCGGATTTGTAAAAAGTGACAGTTGGAGAGGGATGTTGGTTGAGTACCTAGCTGACCCCGGGCTGTAGAGCCAAGTAAGTAAGTAAAAAAGCGAAGTGTGACGAGATCATCATCAAAGCAGAATATGCCTGACGATGCTTATACTTACTTACTTAAGTGGCGCTAGAGTCCGGGATGACCCTGGGCCCCAACCACCATACCTACCAAAGTTTCTCGGCCCTTAGCTTACTTCCTCCAAGATTGGTCGGTTTCTTATCGTGCGCGCCACTTAGGGGGATGTTCCCCTATTGCATCCGAAGTCTAGCTGGAAATTAAAAGTTTTGCGAGCCGAAATATTAGTATCCATTCGCGCTACATGTACCTGCCATCCAATGCGGACTAGGGGTATGTACAACTCGCACAACTCGTGGCTGAATCATCGTCTCCGAAACCCGTCAACGCAAACCGGAGCGAAGATTTTTTCTCTCAAAACGTAATTTTTTGTCCTAACAGTTAACGGTTTTGTACCAGATAAATTATTAAAATGAAATAAAAAAACAAGACAAAGGGTTGTGTTTTTTTTTGTTTCGTGTATTTTTTTTGTTTTGTTTAAAATGCAATCAGTTAACAAACGTAACGTAGTATGCAAGTTGCGTTTAGTAGAAAATTAAAGAGAACAAACCATCGCGCATTTTGTGTTAATTTCTTTTTTTTTTCTTTTTACATTGTACATCTATAATTTTTTTTTTTTCTGAATTTAATTTGTTAAGATATCTGCTGCACGAAGTTCCATAAGTTTTTCCATTGATGTAATCGATTGCATCCAAGCATCTAATGTGCTCGCCATATTCGCGATCTGGGAACGATCCAATACCCGCGGTTGTACCTGGAAGAGAGAACGTAGATATGGGATGTCATGAATGCAGTTAAGTTGTGGTAAGAGTGGAGGAATGTGGAAGGTAGGTACTACAAGATGTAGTCATGGTCAACACAAATATGATTTTATCTAGCGTCAAGCTGTACCTAAAGTAATTAAATAGGCACCCACTACTATAAGCCGTCACTACTCTCCTCTGCTTTGTCTTGAAACGTCGCATTAGAAGGTCATAAAACGGCTGAGCTTGACCTGCCTTTCAACACCGTAAAGGCATTTACCTAAGCTTCGATTGGGTAAGCAACAATGGTAGTTGTACCATGGCCTTTAGTCGGTGGTGGAACAAAATATCCAAAGTTATTGGACACTCTTGATAGAAGCCATAGAGCTTAGAGATATTTTACAATAGCACAGCTTCTTCTGGTTTAACCACGAATAATATCAAGACATAGGCTAAATGACTTCGCTATGTAACTGCCACTATAGCCAACATACGGTTTCCTCATCTCGAAATCCATAAGCGGACATGGCGGCCTCCAGATTAATGAACGGTCAATCAAATTGATCACATTACGATAGACAAGAGGCACGCATCCAGTATTCTGGATCTTCGAGCATTCCGAGGGGCTAATATCGACTCGGACCACTACCTTGTTGCAGCCAACAATCCAGAAATACTGTAAAAATTTAATTTAATGTCGAAAGACTGAAATCGCAATAAACCGCAAAGGCCTTCGAGTAACGCGTATCCCTTAACAACTCGATTAACACCATAATACCAGCACCGAAGGTCTAAGAATAACGGCAAGGATGCCAACAAGCCATTAGAGCAGACGCAACTGATGTGCTAGGATTCTCGCGCCCACCAGGTTTGATGAAGAATACTGACATATGCACGCAGTTAAG
This sequence comes from Rhingia rostrata, assembly GCA_949824845.1. Classification (NCBI taxonomy): domain Eukaryota; kingdom Metazoa; phylum Arthropoda; class Insecta; order Diptera; family Syrphidae; genus Rhingia; species Rhingia rostrata. Next base: position 40,454,811 of record OX463756.1, on the reverse strand, counting down.
AGCGAGCAAGTTTAACCAAAGTGTAAAACGCCAAAGCCAAAGATACAGAATCCTATCGAGATAAACAAGGAAATATAGTGGTTCAACAATTCCGCTTCAGGCAGAACGAACCGTTCAATATTGGCAACAATAGCGAACACTGCCAACCACCCCACCCGATTGAAGTGAGGATAGCAATATCTGAACTCAATCTTAATAACGCTGCCGGAAACGGAATTCCCGATGAGCTTTATAAAGCCGGTGGAGATAACTCGGTAAGCAGCATCCACCAATTCATAATTCAAATCTGTTCGGATGAAAGCATGCATGAAGAATAGAACATCAGCATCGTTTACCCGATCAAGCAAAATGGAGACCTCCTGAGCTGCGCCAATTACAAAGGCATAAGTCTCCTCAACATCGTCTGCAAGATCCTATCTGCCGTAATATGTGGACGCCTGAAACCGTTTACGCCTGAAACCGTTTACCAACAACCTGATCGGCCCTTATCAGTGTGGTTTAGGCCAGGAAAGTCCACAACTGATAAAATTTTCACACTTTGGCAGATCCTGGAAAAAACCCAAGAATTCCAAGTCGATAGTCACCATCTATTCATCGATTTTAAAGCCGCATAAGACAGCATTTATAGAGACGAACTATACAGAGCCATGTCTAGTTTTGGTATACAGCCCAAACTCGTCCGTTTGTGTAGGATGACTATGGAGAATTCTCGCTGCTCCATCAGGGTCGGAAACGATTTCACCGACACATTCGATACCAAAAAAGTCAATGCAAGGCGATGCGCTGTCATCTGACTTCTTCAATTTGATTCTTTGATTCAGAGGCACAATTTTCCAAAATCGGTAGAACAACTAGCATACGCCGACGATATTGACATCATTGGTAGGACTCAACGTGATGTCATAGCCACGTTTGCTAGTATAGAGAAGGAAGCGGCAAAAATGGGTTTAGCAGTTAATGAAGGCAAGACGAAGTATATGCTGTCAACACGAAAGACCACACAACATCGACGAATTGGGAAGAACGTCACCATTGACAGATATAACTTTGAGGAAGTACGGGACTCGGATCGACTATTAACGCTGACAACAACATCTCGTCAGAAATTAAACGAAGAATTACTCTTGCCAACCGCTGTTTCTTCGGGCTAAGAAGGCAATTCAGTAGTAAAGCCCTCACTCGAACTACTAAGGAGATCTTATTTAAGACCCTGATCATCCCAGTCCTGCTCTACGGCGCTGAAGCATGGACCGTCGCATGGAAGCATGGACCAAATCCTTGGTCGATTCGAGAGGAAAGTTCTTTCAAAAATATTAGGTCCTGTTTGCGTTGACGGGCTATGGAGACGAAGTTTCAACAAAGAACTATACGAGCTCTACAGCGACTTTGGTCTGATACTCATTATTCTGTTGGGAACAAAAGATCTCATACCAAGGAGTATGATCTTTAATTTCATGTCAGCAGCAGCGGCTTCCTTTTTGGAAATTTGTTCATCAACTGCTTGGTTGGAACAAGAAATTTGTTGATATGATAGAGTTTTCTGACGAACCTAGAGGCAATAGTACAATGATGGTGTATCAGGATGAGAAGTAACAAACAAATCCAGGGTTTTGGTGGCTTAACTGGTAATATCCGGTATGCGTGTCGGCTCATTTACAAGCTGGGTTGTTTACTTCGTAAATATCTCAACATACCTTCCTTCGGGTGTTATCTGTCCAGATAGTTGAAGCCACGTAGAATTGTGTACATTGAAATCCCACGCAATATTTAGAGATGGACTCAGACAGTGCATTAAATTCATTAAGAGTTGTCATGTAGAGTACGAGAAGAGTGTATACCTGACTTTCCTGTGGTGCAATACTACAGGAATGATAAAACGACGACAGACCCTAGGAAACCAATTTTTTTTTTGTGTTTAGCGAAACAAATGGGATCAAAACTCTTAAAAAAAAGTACAAATGTTCACTCTGCGGGCCCCTATCCCAACAGCTCCTTTCGAGTGCTGGATACGCAGGAAATCAGAGCCCGTTCTTAGTCAAATAATTGGTACTGTATGACAGAAAAACAAATCAAGGAGCAAATACAACCGCGAATTGAGCAAATGGACAGTAAGTAAGAGAATCTTTGAATCCCAAGTCCGAGACGACAAAATCAAACCTACGGTTTAAGTATCAAGCGATTGCCGATGACTGAAGTAATCGTAATCGACGAGGATGAAAAGTTGTCTTGTCTTGCTTCAGGCAGAGACTCTCAACTGGTCGGGAGCCCGTTAAGTAAGCTGCAATTAACAAATAACTTTAATTTAACTAATCAAACACTCACCCATGACATGTTCACAACACCAGCGACTTGGTCGATTTCACCACGTACTAGCCCCTGCGCCAGCGCTTTCATGACCAGAAGTTCGACTTCTTTAAGCGGCAACTGGGTTTCCTTGGCGATATCATTGAACGAAATTGATCGCTGAATAGCCGACCGTTTGAATGTCATTTCCATCAGACACAACAGCGAGATCTTTTGTCGCAGCTTGATTTCCTGTGCTGCTAAATCGGGAATTTTACTCCAAATGTCTTTCATCGAATTGAATCTAAAAAGAGACGAATATCAGATTAAACTAGCCAACATCCATCAACAGAACATACTTTTCGATGTTTCCAAAGTTGAATGCCCTGAGCAGTTCAATAACCCACTCATTCTCGGTTCCTTTTAGTGATTCAAGGATGGGATGTGCCAGCTAAAAGTAAAAACCATTTTCACAACATGTACTACTTTCCTAAAAATTAAATCATACCAGTTCTCCAATGTTATATATTCCATCCCCTAATAGCGAAGCCAAGCCCAAGAAGAACGCCTGTTGGGGCCACTGATCTTTGGGAAAATCTTCCAGCGAGCAGCCCAAGAACTGAAGTCCACAGCGATAGTAATCACTGTGCTGACCGACGCGCCGGTAATACTGCGAAGCAAGCATGTAGTACTTTCCGTGCACAGGGGTTACATTGCCAGCTTCCTCAAGGACATCTCTAAGTTCTTCGATGATCTTCTTTGTGGCTTCTAGGTCATTCAGATTTGTGAGATTTATGTTTCCTTGAAGAACCTAGAAGCACATTAATCATGACTCACTGCTGATTGAGTTTGCAGCTGTTCCAAGTCTTACCTGAACATACCAAACAGCTTCATCGCAGATTTTCACTTTGTCCTTGAGTTTTTCCAGAAACGCAACGGCCTCCTTTTTATCCGAGATGTGTTCAACCACAACTTCTAAGATTTCCACCAAGCCGTATGGATTTATTCTTGAAACAAAGAGATTTGATGCATCATCGTATTTTTTTTTGTGCGTATATATTGTGTACTTACTTCATTTCAAACGATGAGATGAAATTCTGATACAACTGCAGCAGGGAATCCTCATCCTGGAGGGACTCATGATGAACGAATTTAATTAATTTGATGGCGAGTTCATTCCAAAGCCTTTAAGGTAAGAAAAAGAGTACAAAACAGAGGTTAGTGACCGGCGATAAAGTATAGGCGCATTTATGAATTTTCTGTTAGAATGAAATACTACAAAGGAGGGGAAAAGCTTACTTTTCGTTGTAAAGATCTTCAATTGTGGTCCATTCGGAGGCTAATTCTTTATTAGTGGTTTTCTTTTGGGCTGATAAATATGCGGATACAGTTGAGCTAGACGCCATCGTGATGACTTTCTTAAAAGCAAAAAATAATTTTCTGCAATTCACAACTGACAGTTGCAGATGTCAAGTATTTTGTGCTCAATTTTTGCAAAATGGCCATTTTGATATGGTTTACTTAAAGTGGAAACTAAGAAGATGTTAGGAGTTTCAAAATTGTTCTTTAATTTTTTTTATAATTGCAGTTACAGCTGCGATTGAAAACCATCATTTGAAATTTTTGTTTTATCATTTCGGCTTTTTTTTTTAAATAAAATCAACCATTGGCAAGTTGGTTTCAAAGCGCAGAAAATCGCTTAATATCTTTCACTGATCAAGATTTATATTTGGGAAGTAGGGTCCACTAATAGTTATCATTGAAAACCCTCATTGGAAATTTTCTTTTGCTTTTTGCGTCTTTTTTACAAATTCAATCATTGGCGAGTTGGTGTCAAAACAAAGCTTATGAATTTGGAATATGATTAACCAAAAATATTTGAATCTCTAATTATAGTTTTCGCAGAAAATCACTTCTCATTTTTCACTAATAAACATTTATTTCTATGAAGTTATGATTGGCATTCCACCGATCTGAAACGGAATTTTGCAATAATTCATATAAGAAGCTATGGGGGTGACATTTCAATTCCATCAAGCGTTGTGTTCCAATGAAGTTGTTCAGTGATAGCTGTAACTGGGCCCTTTATGAAGTAATGTCAGTCGTTCAACCGAAATGAAACGGAATTTTCGAATACAAAAATGGAGATCAAATTTCAACTCCATCGTGGGTTTTGTTCCAATGATAGTTAAACTATTAATTTCTTTAAATTTATCTGATTCCTAAATTGTTTGAAAGCATTGTTAAGAAGAAAAACTTTTTCATTATAAAAGAGGTAATCGCGAATAGGCAAGATGGTTTTATTTGAGGAAGGTCATGTGCTAACATTTTAACATTGTTAATAAATCGTGTATTTAACAGTTTAATAGTACGTTTCCATTGAACCGAAACACGTCATTTCATTAACGAAATTCAACATATAAAAATAGTGTACCCACTAACGGAAACGCAGTCAATTGCTTAAAAATGGGGGTTTGACTTTATCCACTTGCTAATTTTTGACATTTCTGCAACTGCTTTCCATCTCTGTCACCCATCTGTAGGTATATCAAATTCCAAAAACTAGCCACTGGATACATTTTAGCGAGCTGTTGAGGAGGTTAAGATTTTGAAGTCTCTAGTCATCATACTAATGTCAAAATTTATCCACTGGCTATCATTTTAACGCAATTGACACACCGCCCAAATGTCAAACTTTTTATTACACTGCACCTTGTCTTGTGATAATCTTGCAAATGACTTTCAACTGGCAATAAAAGCTTATCTCAACAAAACCATTCGTGTTCGGATAAAATAGGAGTTTTGAGGAAAAAGCTACGCCCTGGGATCAATAAAGTACGGAATCAATAAAGTGAATACCAAGCACAACGGGTATCGCGCAAACAGGAGCAAAGTCAACAATTTCATGTGCACACAATTTTCAATAGGCACACTCACAGATTACACCGTGCTACCAATACCATTTGCATAAGCTATTTGAACAAGAAAAAGCTAGATAACATCCTTCGAATATGTTTTTAATTATTTTGGTAAATTAAAATTTGTTTTCGAAAGATTTTCCATAAACAAATATTTACAGAGCAATTTGACGTTTATAGGGAAAACAAAATGTTTTCATAGGGGGGGAAAAGTAATTTTTGATTTGACGTTACTCTGTTTCTGAATTTCAGCGGAATGGCGAATGTGAAATTGTATGGCGGGATGCATAGCGTTTCTGCTGAAATCACGAATTTTTTTGGAATGACGCATTTCAACTCGGGGAAACGATTAAAAGTCATAAGTCGTAAGAATTAAGCAACAAAATTGATTTTTGTTTATTCCGTGTGGATTTTGAAAATTCCTTGTATTCAATGACTCAATGGTATTAAATTAAAGTATTTGAAACAATTCCATATATGGTAATGGCTGCAAAACATCCCCGTCCACGCTTTGGGGCGTGGATGTTACCTATCACAATTCACAATGTGGTTTTGACTTTGCCTTTGAGTTTAAAGGCTGAACTAGTTCTGATAGAAGATTCCGTAACTGTGCGAATACATGCAATTTGGGTTGTACGACCAAAACAGCTTTTCGATTCGTTCAGTTTTCGTTCACTTTTGCTCACTTGCGAAAAAGCGAATTCATTCGCTCTTTCTCTTTCTTTTGTTCTTTCCTACACAAATTTGACATTTCACTTCAACAGCTGTGTACATTAACATTTTTAAGTTCACAAGCAACACATTCTTTTTTGGCAAAACGACTTCCACTTTGACAATCGCTTCTATTCACAAAAGTCTATTATGGGCAACTTGAGTAATTAACAGTACTGAAGAAAACTTAACGTAGAATGTTGACATTAGCTTCTGATTGCTTCCGACTATTAAAGTTCAGCCTGAAAAACGCAAAGCGAAGGTTGATAAAAGAATGAATTGTTAAATTTTTTTTGCGAAAATTTTAATCATTTCTCCAATTTTTTAGCTGAGGTTAGTAGAAGTTGAAATCGCTAAGGCAGTGAATGTGTCATAGCTCGCGCAAAGCAGTATGACGCAGAGTTGGCAAAGCGAAACTCCAAAGCGTGATTTTGTTTCAGCTATACAGTCACAATAACGAAAGTTAATTCCGGTAAGTTTTGCCTGATAATACGTGATCGAATTAGTCCAAAAACGACGCATCCTAGCAGAACATTTTAAGGACGGAAGGAACGCCATTATATTGCACCGAAAATCCATATCAAACTGAATCCACGATAAGGCCATGAAAGTTTAGCTTTCAAACCATTTCATTTGGCATGTAAGGTACAGTTATAGTTATAATTGTTTTACTTCTTGCGGTTTTTTTTATAAATTTAATCATAGGCTAGTTGGTGTCAAAACAAAGCTTATGGAATTTGGAACATGATTATACAAAAATATTTTAATTTTTTATTACAGTTTTTGCAGAAAATTAATTTTAATTTTTCACTGATCAAGATTTATTTTGGTGAAGTAATATTTGCCATTCTACCGAAATGAAACGGAATTTTCCAATGATTCCTATTCTCATAAGCAGCAAGGTTTGAATTTATAAAATAGCCGCAATGAGTAAAGAAAATTTAAAACGATGGTTTTCAATGATAGCTAAAACTGCAGCCTAAAGCCGACTTTTTTTTTATTATAAATCGAAATTTGCGGAATGGATGTTCGTTCTCAGGATGTTGGTCAAATGGTCACTCGTATTTGACCACTTCTTAAATCTCCTTTATTGAACTTTTCAATAACATGTTGTCGCACTTATCATGTATTTAATAAGGGTATTCATGCAACGTCGTAATTTACTACGTGTGAAAGATTGTAATTTTGCGACGACGTTTCATGAACGACCCTAAAACTGTTCCACTAAATAATGCGGTAACCCACTGGAATGAATTTCAAATGGGAAATTTATTTATTGATAGAATTTCGTTTCTATTGTTCTCTTTCCGTTCTACATTATTATTTTTCAGATAAGCGAATATGTTTGATGTGCGAAAGTGACCGATTAAATGTCAAAACTGCGTTTCAAAAGTTATAGGGCATTCACACCGAACCAAAAACACCTGAAACCTTCATCATAAACCGAGTTTTCCCATACGTTTTCAGTTCTCAAAAACAAGTAGGTTATGGCGTAACCTTCTCAAAACCACTTTGCAGACGTCATCTCGTTAAAGGTTGTTGGAACGAACACACCTTTTCATAGATTCTACACGTGTTCCACACGTCCCACAAAACAGCTGATGAACTCGCTGTCAAAACAAATGTTTTTTTTCTTCATATTATATTTCATTTCATTTTCACAGGATTGAATAATTAAAATGGATTTGGAAAAGAAAAAAAACAAAAAGAAGAAGCTCTGGTGTGTGCAAGATGAGGAGTACCTGGTGGAGTTATGGGCAGCCAAAAATGAAGAACTGAGAGGATGCAGAAAGAACGGACACATTTTTCGTGAAATGTCTGCGGCATTAGGAGGAAGAAAATAAATTTACACACCAGATGAATAATTTGTGTTTTTTTTTCCAAACATTGTAGTTCACGACAAAGAATTTCAAAAGTACGACGAGACATTCTGAAGTGTTGTTTTAAATATTCTTCGTTGTTCTCAACCACTTCTTTTTCCCAGAATGTACTCGCCCGCATCTGCAAAACACATATATGAGTTAGGTGTTATATATTATTTTGAACTTAATTAAAAACTCACCTTTATCCACGTAATTCTCTGTTGTTGGCGTTTCATTATTGCCTTTATAAGAATAGCTTTTTTGTGTTGGAGTTTCACAATTTGCAAAAGCATTTGTCTGCGTTTTTTTTTCGTAGCGGCGGGCTTGAGAGTCAAAAACTGTTGTCAAAATCTTTAGATTTGTTTCATTTTGAACTTCAAATGCTAATATTAGTTTGATTATATTAGAATTCATTTTACTATTCAATTACAATATTTCCACACACAAATGTTGCAGCTAGTATCAAAATCACAATTGACAGCTGATTGAAATGTCAAACGAAACCTGGTCAGAGTTCGGTGTGAAAGCATCTAGTGGTTTACGTAAACTTTTTGCCAAAAACTCAGATTATGATTCGGTGTGTAAGCACTATTAACAACGCTTACCATATTAGCATACAGATCCAATTCCTGTGAGAAAATTCCGATATTGTTGGTTAAGATTTCTCATATAAAATTCAATAGTTCAGTTATTACATCGTAATTGTATGACTTTATTATTGAAATACAATGTAAAAGCTAGATTTTGAATAAGAACATGGTAGCCCTTAATTTCCTAACATCTTGACTACATTATCTCCAAGAAAACCATTCTCACTAGATATCTGGAACTGGGCGCAAATATTTTGACAGCTTCATTCTCCGAAATCGTAAGCAAAAAAAAAAAATCAGTTTGTCATTTATTGGGTGCAAATTTTTTTATAAAGTGTCATAAATATAATATACAACTTAATAAAGAATAAACCGCACCGGCGGGTTCATCGTTTACTGCGTCTCTAATGGACACTTCCATCGATGACAATGTCTCTTGGCGTGGCTGCTCAATGGATGAAATCCATCGATACCTCAACGAATTCGATTTGGAGCATATACCTCCTGTAAGACCATCGGATAATGAAACCGTACTTTACCACTTCCCAATTCGCTGTGACGACTGCGAAGCACCAAGACCACTGAAAGGGCAAGATAGATGGGATGCCAACCATGTCCGGTTGCCTTGTTCCACAAAGAGCCAATATCCAATCGTTGGAGCCCATGGCAATGTTACAATCGAACGTCGATGGACAATGGTCGAACAGGCTTTGTTGCGTCCAATAAAAAATAGTAAGGAACTGGAAACAGCAATACTCTCATATAACTCCAAGTACAGTGGAATATGGGACTTTCATTCACTGCACAAACTCTTTGCCGAAGAACTGGATGAGTCTGAATCCGAAGCGTTTTTCGATCAATTACTTCCGAAAATCATTCGTTTGGCTTTACGCTTGCCGTCAATCGTACAATGTGGTATTCCACTGCTCAAACAAGGACAGAACCGATCTGTATCACTGACTCAGCTTCAAGTCGCATGTTTGCTGGCAAACGGTTTCCTGTGCACTTTTCCCAGAAGAAACACAACGAAACGTAAATCGGAGTATAGCACCTTTCCCGACATAAATTTCAATAGACTCTTTCAGTCGCGAGGACGTTCGGTTGTCGAGAAAATCAAGTGCATCTGTCACTACTTTAAAAGGGTTTGTAACAAAACACCGTCAGGAGTGGTGACTTTTATTCGACGAAGCATAACAGGCTCAGAACTTCCCAATTGGTCGCAAATCGAAGCACCCCTTGCTGTCACGCCAATACATGTTACCGCCTGCGGAACAATTGAAGACCAAGGACGTGGTCTGCTGCAGGTGGATTTTGCTAACAAATTTCTCGGTGGGGGAGTTCTCGGCTCAGGTTGTGTTCAAGAAGAGATCCGATTCAGCATATGTCCGGAGCTGTTGATTAGTAAACTCTTTACGGAATGCCTGCGGCCAACAGAGGCTCTGATTATGGTCGGATGTGAACGGTACAGTAAGTACAGCGGCTATGCCAGTTCGTTCGTATGGGATGGTGATTACGAGGACGATACACCTTTCGACAGTAGTCGTCGAAGACAGACACACATTGTCGCTATCGATGCTCTGCCTTTTGTAAAGCCCTCACATCAGTATCGCGAGGATCTGATGCTGCGCGAACTCAACAAGGCTTACGTTGGTTTCTTTCACCCGCTCGATACAATTGCCCCTGGAGTTGCATCTGGGAACTGGGGATGCGGTGCATTTGGCGGCGAAGCCACACTTAAAGCCATTCTGCAGCTAATGGCGTGCACCGTGGCAAAGCGACCCTTGGTTTACTTCACCTTTGGTGATGAGGAACTGCGCGATGCTTTCCATCGAATACATACGTTTTTCATCGAGAACAACGTAACGGTCAAGGAGTTATGGCGGTATCTGAAGAAATTCCAAGATCAGAAACTGGCGCCTAAAGCACTTTACGATTTCATTTGCACTTGTCATGCGGAAAAGAACTCGGGTTGCTCAGCATTAAGCCGAACAGCAAGGGCATTCGCCAAAGCGATGAACAACTCAACGAAGGAACAAAAGAATGCAGCTGCGTCCAGCACAGTCACACCCCAACGTCATCAGGTGAAAGTAGCAACAGAAAACGCAACCACATTGACACATCTATCACCGGATCTATTCGATGGCTCAGACGACGACGACGATATGCTGGCATGTGTTGCGGAACAAACTGAGCTTGACCTAAGTGCGAACAAATGCAATCAGCCTGCTGAAAGTGACTCCCAAATGAAGGACACGTCGCCCACGGACTCGCCAAAGAATGTCGAGAAGAAAATGAAACAGGCGTCGTTGCTGGAGATGCTCGATCGTTGTTACACCGGGGACAGTCCACTAAAGCGTCGTCGAGAAGCTGCCAATTTTTAGTTAATAATTTCGTGTTGTCAACGGCTGAGCCGCTTTCATCTAGGATTTTAAATAATTTTAACCAACGATTTAACGAAATTAAATAAATTAAAGTAGAATTTCAAAGAATTGTGTTGTTTTTACTGAATGGAGTATAATTCGCGACAACGTGGCCATTTCAATTGGATAAAGGGACATTTGTATGAAGAGTGCAAAGAGTAGTGTAGATAGCTATCACAATCGCAGTCCTACCCCTACCCACGACCACCTTGCCGACATACGAATATTATAATATGACGCCGCGAAGTATTCAATTGAATTAATTGGATGGAATAGTTAAATCTTGGACCACAGGGTAAGCTATTTTTTTCCTTCCACAACACTCAAAGGAAAGGCTTTAGTACCGTCATGAAAGATTTCATTATCTCACCTCAGCGGTACGCATTTGGCTTAAATTTGGAAGATGTCGTCATCATATATGGTTACAAAAAATTTAGGCCGTTTCCTTACTTTTTTCAATTGTGGAACGCGTTTTATTTGAACAGTTAACGTTTTCAAATTCTTATTCCAACTGACAGTTTACTCATTTTTGAACACGGGAATGGAAATAAGTAAAAAAAGAGACCATAGAGTGCTACGAGGTAGATGTGAAACTTCATGCATCGACTGTGTTTTCATAAACGAAAACATCTGCCTAACTAAGATCTGACTTGTTCATAAAGTCAAAGTTTTGATCGAACAGATCCAGATGAAGTGCAGAAAATATGTTCATAAACGTCATAAGTCTCATCAGCATCTGGCAGATTGTGCATCCATGTGTTTTTGACTGCAGAAGGCGCAGAAGGAGATAAAGAAAACAAATTTTAAGTGCGAAAATATAAGTTTTATTGGCAATTTTTAATAAATTGTGTGTTTACAATAACATTTATATTTTTTAAGGGAAGAAGAAGTTGCACTGTGGAAGCTATTAATTCATAAAAGACTTCTGATGGAAAAAGAATTCAATTCTGGCAAAAAGCAAAACAAATTATTGTAGAGGACATTAAAAAGGTTGAATCGTTCTTCTCCTTTGTTATTAATTCACAATTGAGATTTTTGTCTGACGTTTATGAATATTCAGTGACTACGGCGACGGCCTGCACCCGTTCTGCAGAATGAGTGTGTTCATTAATGCAACAAAGAAGAAAGACGATTGGTCTAGCGCAGATTTTCGACGTTTATGAAATATCAGGCCAAATGTTGATGTTAAAGCAAGCTTATCTATTATTTAAAGAGTGGTAAGGTATGCCTATGATTTACAGAAAAAATCTCACGTTTGGTGGCTCTGGAGGACATGTGCTTGAATTTCGCACGAGTTAACAGTCCGTAATGCACCTGGAACTCAACCAACATGCCTCTCTAACTATCCTGGTTTAACAACATGGATCCAAGTTGTTTGAGGTCGGTTTCTACTTGTGCGCTCCACTTAAGGCGTGTTCTTCATCTACTGCGTCCGATGTCTGGCTGGGAATCGAATACCGTGAGCCGTTTCCTTCTCTATACTAGCAAACGTGGCTATGATATCACGTTAAGTCCTTCTATTGATGTCAATATCATCGGCGTATGCTAGTAGTTGTACCGATTGTTGGAAAATTGTGCCTCTGGTGTTGGACCGGAAGTTTTGCACAATCCTTTCAAGAATCAAATTGAAGAAGTCACATTGAGGCGCATCGCCTTGCCTAAACCTTTTTTGGTATCGAATGTATCGGTGAAATCGTTTCCGACCCTGATGGAGCAGCGAGAATTCTCCATCGTCATCCTATACAAACGGATGAGTTTGGGCGGTATACCAAAACTAGACATGTCTCTGTATAGTTCGTCTCTATAAGTGCTGTCGTAAGCGGCTATCGATGTATAGGTGGTGAGTATCGATTTGGATTTCTTGGTTTTTTTTTCCAGGATCTGCTGAAGTGTGAAAATTTGGTCGGTTGTGGACTTTAATTAATTAGGTTGTTGTCAAACGGTTTCAGGCGTTCACATATTTTGGCAGATAGTATCTTGTTTGCGATGTTGAGGAGACCTATGCCTCTGTAGTTGGCGCAGTTTAGAGGGTCTCCTTTTTTGTGGATCTAGCCAACGATGCTGAGGGTTTCATTCTTCAGGCATACTTTCTTCCGACCAGATTTGGCTTATGAGTTGGTTGATGTTACTTACCAAGTTATCTCCGCCGGACTTAAAAAAATCAGCGGGAAGGCCGTCATTTCCGGCAGCCTTAAGCTTGAGTTAAGATATTGCTATCCTCTTTTTACTCAGGTCGGTTGGTTGGCAGTTTTCGCTGTGGTTTCCAATATTGAATGGTTCGTTCTGCCTGACAGCGGAATGTTGCTCGTCATCGCCGTTTAACAGTCGCCAGAAGTGGTTCTTCCATATCCTCAGTATTGACTGTGTCTCAACTACGATAATTATTTGTTCATCTCGACAAGATTCTGTTCGAAACTGATTTCCTTGGCATTGACGTCTTACACTTTGGTAAAAATTGCGAACATCGTTCATGGAGTGGACCGATCTATATCCTCGATCGCACGCTTTTCTTGCTATTTTCTTCTTTCTGTAAAGCCGGTGTTCTTCCCTTTTTTTTTGCCTTTATAGCTCAACGGCAGCTCTCGTCTTCACCTGCAGCTAAGCCTTGTAGGCCTCGTTCTTGGTTGTGACTACTGTCGGCATTCCTCATCAAACCAGGGGTTTCTTGCTGATGGGCGCGAGAAACCAAGCACATCAGTTGCGGCTGATCTAATGGCTTGTTGGCATCGTTGCCATTGTTCTTCGATATTCGATGCTGTTCGTATGGTGTTAATCGAGAGGTTAAGGGATACGAGTTGCGCGAAGGTCCTGGCGGTCTCTTGCGATTGCGGTATTTCGACATTAAATTTTTTCACAGTATTTCTGGATTGTTGTGGCGTGGTGGATATCCGCTTAATTACCTTGGCTGCAACAAGGTAGTGGTCCTAGTCGATGTTAGCTCCTCGGAATGCTCGGACATCCAAAAAACTGGATGCGTGTCTCTTGTCTATCGCAATATGATCAATTTGATTGACCGTTCGTTGATCTGGAGACCGCCATGTCCCTTTATGCATATCGAGGTGAGAAAACCGTGTGCTGGCTATAGTTCCGTAGCTAACTCAACTAGCCTAAGTCCGTTACCAGACGTGTTGTCGTGTGGGCTATGTTTTCCAACAATACTGCTAAAGATGTCTTCTCTTCCTACCTTTGCGTTAAAATCTCGCAGCACGATTTTAACATCGTACTTCGGTAGTCGCTCATAGGTTTTGTCAAGGAGCTCATAGAAGCAGTCCTTAGCTATATCATCTTTTTCCTCCGTTGGGGCGTGAGCGCAAATAAGGCTTATGTTGGCGAATTTGGCCTTCATGCGGATTGTTACAATGAGTTCAAGTGTTCATGCACAAATATAATTTGAATAAACGTGGATTTGACACTTCGAAAACCGTTCACGTAAAGATTTAAAAGCAAAATTTGTTAAAAGATGAACGAAAAAAGTTGTTATTTCATTCATTTTTTCGTAAGTGGGTTCTTGTTGAATACTCACCCTTGTGGAATTTTCGAAATAATGAGCTGGAACAAAATCCGGTTCTTCTTAAATGAACACTTATTGTGAAATAGGCAAAGAATTTCCGACACGATTCAAAAATGCATCCAATCTAATTATTAAAGTGCTGACAAAATCAAAAAATTTCTACAAATATTATTCTGCCCACATCAACTTAACTAAAACAAACAAAAATACATTTGTGAACATCATGGCTGCATATTTCCTTTTATCCAATCAACAAATATTCCAACTCTTGTGTACACACTTGGCCAACCGTGATATCCACATGGAATTGGTCCGTATGATACAATACCAGCAATGAAGAAGGTAACTTTCAGTCCATTGAATGTGGCCCCAATAAGTGGACCACCAGAATCACCACTACACGAGTCTACACCGACACCACCTCCAGCACAGATTTGTGAGTCGACTATGCTCTTAGAAATTTGCGTATAAAGAAATTGACATTTAAATAACGGTACAACCGGAATGGATGCCTTCAATTTAATATCACTTCTTGAGGTATTTTCCGTTTTTCCCCAACCGACTATATCCAAGAAGTTATCATCAAATCGATTATCCCTTAGTTTGTCATCAATCGGCAAGCAAATCGGACGAATATAGTCCGTATATGAAATGTTACGGGCTAACCTTATCAAGGCTATGTCAAAGTATTGATTTACAGAATTTTCATAATAATCCGGATGAACGATGATTTTCTCGACCGGAACATCTTCATGAGGATTGGCACATACTATTCTGCTATTGTCCTTTTCACAATCGGGATCTTTGCTAGTATCCCATTCACCCAAACGAACACTTTCTATGATCCAATAGTTTGGGACTGCCTTGATGCAATGGGCTGCTGTCAAAACATATCGATAGTTGATCAGAGTTCCGCCACAATGGTGCTCTACTCGGTTATAATCTAGAAAAAGAAACTTTGCATTACAGATGCTTGGGGCTTAGCAGGTGTATCATCTACAATTGTATCTTATAAGAGCCATCCATGGGTACTCATTGATTCTTGTTTGGGAACCACCAAAAATGCGATCTGATGTAGCTGAATTGGTGGTGCCACAGATGCCCGCCTCTGGTAGAAGCCCATTGCTTTCATCAATTGAGCTTCTAGCCTGTCGATGATCGGTACAGCAGACCTAGAATTAAATCTTACATTAAAAAGCAGTAAGTTCAGCAAATACCAAAAACTTCTTACCAAAATTGTTTGGTTTTTCCTACCGCACTCACTATTTCTCAAAAACTGAACAACGTCTTCCGGCAATGGTTTCATTGCAAGCATTTGCAAAATCGATGGGCATTTGACAAGATCAATGCATTGTCCTTCAACTGAATTGGGCGTTGTGCAGGCTTCGATGTCTGTAGGTATGGTTAAAGGTTTTTTTTATAAAGACATAAAGTTGACAAAATGTTAAGCAGGTTAAAAAGGTTTGATGGGTGAAATTTGTCTGAAATAGGAAGTCCGGACTCTTTTTTTGAATTTCTTTATGGTTTGTGATGAAACGACAATACTTAACTGAGTATAGGCTCGAAAGCGGGTGGATTGTAATTTGTTGTACAGTTACAGGGTTCCAATCCATGTGCAAAATCTTTGCCGACGCAGATGAGAGCGGAGTAAAGAAGTGTAGGATCTCACACTAAGATAAATATTCCATTCCAAAGACGGCAGCAAAAGAATGCCCCAGAAGTTGGTCAACAGTGGCGCCTAAGGTCCCAGTTAGGACGTACAAAGTGAATAATAATCGGAAAACAGGTCATCTAAAAATCTTCTTGAACAGAGATGGTCGCAGATGATCCGCAAGGCCAACGCAGCGCTCAACCTCGTAGTTCATCAGTGCCCCTTATCCTAGTTACGGGTGGTTAAATTTTAAGGGCCGATGTTGAATGTAAGCCACACCTAAACGTCAAGTTTTTTTTTTTGCATTTCATTTGACATTTCTCAATTTCAGATACACAATCGAGCAATACGTTAATGTTATTCATGCTTATTATGAAAATGGGCGTTCAAATCAAAATGCATATCTTGCACTTCGTGATTTTTTCGGTCAATTTAATCGTCCAAATGTGCGCACAATCGGAAAAATCTTGCAAACATTTTAGCAAACCGGGTCTGTAAGAGGTGTGAAAACACCAATTCATGCTTGTACAGCTCGTACTGCAGAAAATATTGCTGCTGTTCGCGATAGTGTGGTGCAACAACTGCACCCCTCACGCTCGTCGTTGATGAATATTAAGCATGAAGACTTGCATTTACACGTTTATAAGGTGCAATTGACTCAAGAACTCAAATACTCAATTGACTCAAGACTCAAGCCTCTTGACAATTTCAAGCGCCGTCAATAGTCAGAATGGTGGCAAGAAATGGCAACTGTGGATGAACAATTCTCGAAGAAAATCACCTTCAGTGTTGAGGCACATTTCCACCATAATGGGTTCGTCAATAAGCAGAATTGCCGCATTTGGGCGAATGATAATCCAAGACTGATTGTCGAAAAACCAATGCACCCACAAAGAGTGGGGCTTATGGGTTGGCTGCATCATCGGGCCGTATTGAGGCCGGTCAGGCAGTTACTGTGAGTGGTGTTCGATATCGTGAGATGATAACGAACTTTTTATGGCCCGAATTTAAAGATATGGATGTGGGCGATATGTAGTTTCAACGGGACGGTGCCACTTGCCACTAAGCTAACGAAAAATCTCTCTTTTGTGCGACAAATTCAATGGCAGTGTTATCTCACGTGGTGGCGATGTCAACCGCATAGAACTTCAATTATGTCTCAACGCCATTAAAAAGTTTGACCATCGGATGAAGCTGTGCCACCGAGGTCGCGGAGGGCATTTAGCCGATATTTTGTTCCATACATAATTGTACCATACCAATATTGACATAATTTAAAGAATTGACAATCATTTCCTAAATAAATTGTGTTTTATTAAAAATCAACATCGGCCATTAAAATTTAACCACTTTATACCGCAGGCAAACTATTCGCCGATATTCTGATCAGGTACAACGTCGTTCAATAAAGAAAATTGATAACCAAAATTTGGACGAATCACCTAACACTTTCTATCGCGAAATTATTTCATTAAAACATAAAAACATTCAAAAACTTGCGTACGAGAAAGTTATATTTCCAACACGCCATAACAATTGCGAAAAATGTTATCATTGCAATCATAAAAATCTTAAAAGACCGCCCATTCCATTGTAGAACGCGTATCCCTTAATTTCTCGAATAATACAATACCACCAGATCTAATGCCAATGACAAATGATGACAATGTCAATAAAAGGCTGCCCAGAATGCAAATCTGCAGCTGTCGCTTGTAGCTGAGTCAGACGTTAAAAATTAGGCAAGCTTGCACAATGTGTATCTTCGTGAATCTGTACCTGAATCTAATTTGAAGTTGAATGGAGGGCAACTTCATGCAAGAAACTTATCTCTCTATTGACATCGATACAAGATACCAGCTACAGATACGCATTATGGGCGGCCCTTAAGTTATAAGATCGGTCGCCATTGGTGTGCTCACCTGCCAACTTGGGTTCACAGCCGAGGCTTATGCATAATCACAATTCATGATTTTAAAGAGTAGGCAATAATAATTTTTATCAAAGATATTAACAATGCGCAACATGACGGTATCCTATTACGTAATCAAACTTAAATAACACAATTAACTAACTTGTAAACATATTTCCGAAAGCATTTCTACTTACGTGCAATGCTGAGATGAAATGCAGCAAATAGAACAACCCCGACCGCACTAACTTTGCTTATCATTTCTGGGGATTTCTAAATTCTCTAATACTAAAAAAAAAGAAAATAATTTTATTCGATTAGTGTTATTCGAGCAAAACGTTTACTGTCAATCATTCGCAGCAGCTTGAGGGAGACTGGCAGTAATTTATATCTCGCATCGTTTGAAAACATTTTGCTGGTTTGCTGATAAGTGTTGGGCCTGTAGCTTTGAGATTGCACTAGAGAACGCCCCCCGGCGTATCTAAGTTGGTCTTTTAGAATTTTAAAACGTCACTTCAAGCTTTATTTCTATTTGATATCTTTATTTAATAGCATACATAAGCGCATTGTATTTGCATATGAATCAAGTGAAACTGTAAATACAAACCAGCTGTTTTGGCACTAAGTGAAACACAGGTGGGGGTTGTAGGCATTTTTTCGTACACTACTGTAAGTGTTCTCGTATAACACATACTTAAGATTGTCAGAAGTAAATATTAACCGAAAGTAAGAAACTATTGTCATAAGAAACTATTGTCATATCGTATGATGCTCACACTATCTCATTTCTTTTACACAAGTGTACCGCTTCATATGAAAGTATAAATACAACCCATCATGTCAATTTTCGGGTCTTCTCAATAAACTGTCGTAAGTAGCACATCTCCTCTCAAGTTGTTTCATTTGACTCGCTCGCCTATCCTACACAATTCAGAAGTGGGATACCGTTTAACTTTATCTGAGTTCAAAGTATTTTGTTAGTGCTTCGAAAATGTCAGAATTGTTTAAACAATTAGTTGATAAAGCGACGGTACCCATCCTAAAAAATATTTTGCGATCGCTGGGTTTGAAAACTGATGGAACTAAAGCGGTGTTAAAACTACGGGTCGAGAAAGCAGTCGAATCCTATACGGACGAGAATCTAGAAAAACTCGCGCAGGATTTTATGGCCGATGGTGAGCAAGATAACGCAGATTCATCCACCGAACACGAGTCAGAGGAAGAAACGCGGAACGAATCACCTGTCCATGCACTACGCAACGATGTTGATGAGGAGCTTAATAAGCTACGAGAAGCCTGCAGAAAGAGGGAGGAAATCATTTCACTGAAGCGACGACTGAAAGAGCTGCAAATGGAGGATAATGAAGAAAATCACAGTCAGAGATCACATGTTTCGCAAAACTTCAAGGACATGGAAGACTTATTGTGTCCATTTACTGGGGATGACAACTTTCCCATTGTTCATTGGGTAGAACAGTTCGAGGAGAATGCCGAAAGCCTTCAACTCAACGATCGAACCAAGTTCATTTTCGGAAAGAGGCTCCTTGGTGGAACAGCAAGGCTTTTCGTAAGATCTTTGAAAATACGAAATTGGATAGATCTCAGAGATGCACTTTTGGGTGAGTTTAAGCGCACTGTTACGAAAGCGGATATTTTTAGTGAACTAAGTGCAAGGAAAAGACGGCGTGAGGAGACATTGCAGCAATATGTGCTAAGCATGCAGGAAATCGCATCCCATAACCCCATAGAAGAAGAAGATTTGATTCAATTTATAATCAAGGGCATTCCAGATTCCGAACTCAATAAGAGCATGCTGTATAACGCAAACAACGTCGATCAGCTAAAAATAGCACTAAGAAAATACGAAAAGTACAAACTCAACAGTCGCGATCATTTCCCGCTTAAATCAAGCACATCCCAGTTTCACAACAGCAGCCGAAATAATCAAAAGAATAATGAATTCAAGAAAAAAGAATACACCAGTAATGCACCCGCCAATGTGTCATGTGCAAAAAAAGAGTTCACGTGTTTTAAATGTGGTGTTCGTGGGCACATAGCCAAAAATTGCTCCAGCAATAAACCAGTTTTGATTGTCAGTGAAAGCAACAACAACAGTCATCACCCACAGCTAAACAGCGCTGATAACAACGAAGACGTTTTAAATGTAAACAACATCCATGCAGAAAACATCAACAACGTGTCTAAGCGCAGTACCGGTCGCATTATGCCAAAGTGTAGCCCAATTTCTAATCACTTTGAAAAAGAAATTTGCTGCATATTCACCGATGGACATTCCGAATGTGCGTGTACTTTGACGTCGCTCTTGGACTCAGGGAGTCCGATAAGCTTTGTGCAAGAAAAGTTCCTGCCGCAGACTATGATTTCACCATTGGATAAAGACAGTCATACATACTGTGGAGTAAACAACAGCCCGCTTCAAGTGTTGGGAAGTGTCAATTCACGTATATTTTTTGATAACAATAAAACTAATTTATGTTTACTTGTAGTGAAAAATCAGTCAATGAGTTATCCAATCGTTTTGGGGAGAAATTTCATCGACAGGATTGGCATGGTTTTAAAGAAAGCAGACAAGAGTGATGAAAAACAAGATCGTATTTTGCCAGAGACAAGCAGCGACAGGTGTAATCGTTCTTCAAGTTCATTATTGCCGTCATCAAGTAGTTCTGCAGAAACGCTTTCAAATGGAAAGGATTTGTCGTCATCATCTTTAAGTCAGTGTCGCAGTTCGCAAGTTGATTATGTAAGTACGTCTTGTGAAGAATCTTTGTTCGTAGAACAAATTTTGAACATTAATGTTTATGAAAACAACGATTTTGATATAAAAGTAAATCCAAACATTCCAATAAATATTCAAGAAAGTGTGAAAAGAATAGTCAAACCAGCTTTTTGTGAATCTGTTAGAAAAAATATTCCTGTAGAGAGTCAGTTCAAAATGAAGATAGTGTTGTGTAAGGATGCTCCATTTCATAGTTCACCGCGAAGGTTGCCATATTCGCATAAAATCGAGTTAGAGAAGATTCTTAATGATTTATTAAGCCAAGGTATAATACGTGAGTCTAATTCAGAATATGCTTCACCTATTGTTCTCTTCGAGAAGAAAAATAAGGAGCTTAGGCTATGCGTAGACTTCAGGGAGCTTAACAAAATTACTCATCGCGATAACTATCCCCTGCCTTTAATCGAGGATAACATAGACCGGTTAAAAGATAAGAAATATTACACCACGTTGGATTTAAAAAACGGTTTTTACCATGTGCCACTTGAGGAAGAGTCAATGAAATTCACGTCGTTCATTACACCGAATGGACAGTATGAATTTACCAAAATGCCATTTGGGCTTAAGAACGCTCCGTCTGTTTTCGAGCGTTATATAAAGCACATATTTGGTAAATTGATATTGCAATCGAAGATCTTGACTTATTTAGATGACCTTCTTATAGCGACGGAAACTTTAGAAGAACACCGAGATATTCTTAAGGAAGTAATTAGTATCGTCATTAGCAAAGGCTTAAACCTTCGATTAGACAAGTGTGTTTTTTTACAAAGTGAGATCACGTACTTGGGCTATAAAATAAACGAAGCCGGTATTAGTCCGAATGAGGTTAATCTTTCGGCTATTAAGAACTTTCCGCTACCTACTTCAACTAAGGACATCCATAGCTTCCTTGGACTTTGCTCCTACTTTAGGAAGTTTATACACCAATTTGCTAACATCGCAAAGCCTCTGTATGATATATTTAGGAAAGACACTCCGTTCACATTTGGTCTTAAGGAAATAGAAGTATTTAATTTGTTGAAAACCAAATTGATTTCAGCACCTGTTTTATCAATTTATAGCCCTAATAATCCAACAGAACTCCACTGCGATGCCAGCTCGCATGGATTTGGTGCAGTCCTACTGCAGAAACAGAGCAATGCCAAGTTTCATCCGGTGTTTTATTTCTCGAAGCGAGCTAGTGAAGCTGAAAATAAATTCCATAGCTATGAACTTGAGACCTTATCCATAGTCTATGCTTTGAGGCGGTTTCGTATATATTTGCTAGGTATTCCATTTAAGATCGTCACGGATTGCCAAGCTCTTGTCCTGACGCTTAACAAAAAAACATTGAATCCGCGAATATCAAGATGGGCGTTGGAGTTACAATCCTATGATTATTCAGTTGAGCACAGGAAAAGCGATCGGATGTCACACGTTGATTCTTTAAGTCGATCTTTCAACATTTTGTATGTGGAGGACGAATCGTTTGAATTTGTTCTAGCCGCCGCACAAAAACATGATCCAAAGATAGTTGCAATTGCGGAAGGGTTGAATACTTCCGAAAGTCCACACTATGAAATGGTTGATGGACTAATTTATCGAAAAGTTAAAGACAAGATTGTTTTTTATGTCCCATTTAACATGGAAGATCAGGTTGTTAGAACTCATCATGAGTCACTTTGTCATCTGGGTGTAGACAAATGCTTTGAACATTTATCCGGGACTTACTGGTTTCCAAACATGAAGGAGAAGATTAGAAAAGTCATTAAAGGCTGTCTTAAATGCATTTATTTTTCACCGGACTCTGGTAAATCAGAAGGAATCTTACATCCAATTCCAAAA
The DNA here is from genome assembly GCA_949824845.1 of Rhingia rostrata. Lineage (NCBI taxonomy): Eukaryota > Metazoa > Arthropoda > Insecta > Diptera > Syrphidae > Rhingia > Rhingia rostrata. The sequence goes on along the minus strand of OX463756.1, from coordinate 40,432,335 downwards.
GGAAAGGTCCCATTCGATACGCTTCATGTCGACCATCTAGGCCCTTTTTCTTCATCTCATTGCAACAAAAAGCACATTTTAGTGGTTGTAGATGGTTTTACCAAATTTTCCAAGCTATATCCAACTAAAACCACTTCGAGTAAGGAAGCAATAGAATGTTTGAAAACCTATTTCGCAAATTACTCTAGACCTAACCGAATAGTTTCTGACCGTGGATCTTGTTACACGTCAAACGAGTTTGCAGAGTTTTTAAAGGACAATAACATACAGCACGTCAAGGTAGCAACACACTCACCGCAATCTAATGGTCAAGTTGAGCGGCTGAATAGAGTGATAACACCAATGCTTGCAAAACAATGCGAGTCGTTTACCACAAGTAATTGGGACAAAAACTTAATAAAAGTTGAGTTTGCTATAAACAACAGTGTGAATCGTAGCACAGGTTTTACACCCAGTAGTTTGCTATTTGGTAGGGATCAGAAGGGAATATTCTGCGACAAGGTGAAAGAGTTTTTAGCGAACAACGTTGATTCTGAAGAAGTTAGTCTAGATAAAATTAGGGAAGAAGCTCAGGGAAAAATTGAGAAAGAGCAACTGAAGAATAAAAGATATTATGACAGCCGTCATAAAAATCCAACAGCTTATAAACCAGGAGACTATGTCATGATCAAAAACGTAGATACAACACCAGGCGTAGGCAAAAAACTTTTGGCTAAGTTTCGTGGGCCATACGAGGTGAAAAAGGTCTTGAGGAATGATAGGTATATTATAGGTGATATTGACGGATTGCAATTAACAAGATTGCCATACAAAGGTGTATGTTCTCCGAACAATATGAGGTTATATGCGATGCCAGAAGCTGATTTAAAGACTGGTGAAAACGACAAAGGAATAAATAATACTTATAGAACTGACGACAACAATCACATTTGAATAACGATCACCTGAAAGAACAGCTGTTTAATTAAAAAAAATATGTTTGTTTGTACCTGCCAAAATGTCGATGGACATCGATGTCAATGTTTGAAACGATATAATTAATAATGTATCTTAACTTTATTTGTTTTGTATTTTAAAGATATTCGACTTAAAATTTCTTAATTTCAAAAAATTCATGAGATGACAAATTCAGTAAGAACGATTAATTGTTTTCAATGTAATAGTAATATAACTTTTCATATGTATCAACAATCATTTTAATATTAAAAATATCAACTAAATGTTTACCATTAAAGTTTCAATAAGAAATTACTCTTAGGTAAAGAAGATTATTGTAAAATATTTACTATACAAAATGTAATGTATCTTAAGAAAAAATGTTTTATGAAAATTATGTATAGAAAAGATATTGTAATCGGGTCGATTATGCGGTCAGAATGGCCGAGTTGTAGGCATTTTTTCGTACACTACTGTAAGTGTTCTCGTATAACACATACTTAAGATTGTCAGAAGTAAATATTAACCGAAAGTAAGAAACTATTGTCATAAGAAACTATTGTCATATCGTATGATGCTCACACTATCTCATTTCTTTTACACAAGTGTACCGCTTCATATGAAAGTATAAATACAACCCATCATGTCAATTTTCGGGTCTTCTCAATAAACTGTCGTAAGTAGCACATCTCCTCTCAAGTTGTTTCATTTGACTCGCTCGCCTATCCTACAGGGTGAATACTGACTTATCAGAATTAACCATACCTATATACGTAGTGACGTAGCCTACCAAATTCAACATCAATACGGCCAATGTTCCAATTTTATATGGCTGAAATTCCATGTCCGTAGGCATTTAATCCACTACTGTTTCATTTATAGAAGCCCAAACCTTGACAGTAATTCAACCCTTAACGAGTTTGATGCACTGTCTGACTCCATCTGCAGAATTGTATCCCTGCATCCTCACACTGAAATCGTCATTGCGGGCGATTTCAATGTACACAATTCTACGTGGCTTCAACATTCTGGACAGACAACACCCGAAGGAAGGTATGTTGAGATCTTTGCTGACGTAAAAAACCTAACCCGGCTTGTAAATGAGCCGACACGCATACCGGATATTAGCAGTCAAGCCGCCAACACCCTGGAATTGTTTCTTACCTCTCACCCTGATAAATACATCCTCAATGTATTATCGCCTCTAGGTTCGTCAGACCACTGTATCATATCAACAAATTTCTCGTGCTCCAACCACACAGTTAAAGAGCAAACTCCCAAAAAAACGTATGGCAATACGAGAAAGCCAATTTGGAAGCATTAAACAGTTTTTTTAGGAATCTTAACTGGTCACTAAGTTTCCTCGATAGTGACGTGGATGCTGCTGCTGATATGATATCAAATATCATTCTCTTTGGTATGAGATCTTTTATTCCCAACAGAATTAAGAGTATCAGACCAAAGGCAAAAGAGTGGTATGACTTGAGCTGCAAAGAAGCTATCAGGATGAGAGAGATAAACTTTCGGTTGTACCAGACCAACCCAACAGAGGAAAACCGAGCAAAGTTCAAACAAGCCAGAAATGACTGTAATGCCCATTTAAAGCGTGTCAAATTCCTCTATGACCGAACGTTGAGGCAAAAAATTCTACAATGTCCCGGAGGTAGTAAAAACTTTTGGTCATTTGTTAAAAACATAAAAAATTCGGCATCAACATCAATTCCGACGCTCATTCACAATGACATTCCAGCTGTCAGCTCTTTAGACAAAGCCAATCTGCCAGTTCTACATTGCCAGATTGTATTCGGTCTCCTTCTGTACTTGAGAACGTAGATCATTCTATGGGACAAATTCCCTTTCGTACTCGTACAGTTGCAAGAGTTTTATTTGATCTTGACAAACATAAATCCGCTGGTCCAGATGGTATATCCCCCATCATTCTGAAGAGGTGCTCTTCTACGCTAGCAAAACCACTGCGTAAGCTTTTCTACCTATCCTACTCATCAGGACTCTTTCCGAGAAGATGGAAAACAGCATTTGTCCAGCCTGTACCAAAAAAAAGGCGAATCTTCTTCGCTCTCCAACTACCGACAAACTGCACTTACGTCCCTTCTTTCCAAGGTCATGGAAACGCTGATAAATCGTCAGCTTATGAAATATCTCGAAACACGAAAACTTCTCAATGACCGGCAGTATGGTTTTCGCAGCAACAGGTCTATTGGTGATTTGATGACCTATCTCACCGAAAAGTGGAACCAATCAATCCACCATGGTGGCGAAAGCAAGATTGTTGCGCTTGATATTTCAAAGGCATTTGACAGAGTTTGGCATCAAGCCCTTTTGTCGAAAATGCGTGCATTTGGAATCGACGAAAAACTTCTTCTATGGATTAGACATTATCTTTCGAAACGTTCAATTCAAGTTTTTTTGGATGGTTTCAAGTCTGTAACTCACCAAATATATGCTGGTGTCCCTCGGGGCTCAGTTTTGTCTCCGACTCTCTTTCTTATTTTCATCAATGATCTCCTAACTGGATGCGTGCATTTGGAATCGACGAAAAACTTCTTCTATGGATTAGACATTATCTTTCGAAACGTTCAATTCAAGTTGTTTTGGATGGTTTCAAGTCTGTAACTCACCAAATATATGCTGGTGTCCCTCAGGGCTCAGTTTTGTCTCCGACTCTCTTTCTCATTTTCATCAATGATCTGCTGTCTGCAACTTCTAATCCAATTCATTCCTTCGCTGATGACAGTACCCTCAGCTTCTTATATTCGTTTACAGGTCCTCGTCCCTCACCTTCGAACGTGGACTCTAAACGCCAAAATATGTTAAGCTCATTGAATTGCGACCTTGACAGCATTATCAAATGGGGTAAATTTAATAGAGTGGAATTCAATGCTTCCAAAACACAATGCTGTCTTCTGTCATTAAAGCGTAACCAAAATCTATAGCCATTATCCATGAATGGCACTTACGTCGAAGAAACCGAAAAGCTTTCCATGCTAGGTATGTGTGTTAGTAACGACTTACGTTGGAACGACCACATATTCGAAGTCGCTAAAAACGCAGCGAAATGTCTAGGTTTCCTAAATCGATGTAAGAAATATTTCAACCCCTCTGATCTGGCCACAATATATAAAGCGTTTATACGCATAAAACTTGAATTCAACGCCCACGTCTGGTCAGGTGCACCAAAATCAACATTGCACCTACTAGATAGGATTCAAACACGTGCGAAAAAACTTATAGGAGACATAAGAATAGCGAACTCCTTAGTTTCGCTTGAACACCGTCGAAACATCTCCTGCCTTACCTTGTTGTATCGCTATTTTAACAACCAATGTTCAAATGAAATAGCCAGCTGCATTCCTCCCATTCAACAATTCAGCCGCAATACTCGTTACGCAATGAATGCAAATCAGTTCACCCTCAAGCCTATCTTCGGACGTACGCTGAAATATAGAGATTCGTATATAAACCGAACAACACGAATGTGGAATGATCTACCAAACTCTGTTTTTCCTTTCCATTATAACTTACAGACATTTAAAACCAATGTGAATCGGTATCTCCTTTCTTCTTATCCCTAATTTCCTTAACGCCCGCACTGTGCTAAAACATATAAAGGGTATTCATAACCCCTTGAGTGCGCGCAAATTATAAAAAAAAAAACTAAGTAAAAGTTTCTTCCCAACTCGTAAAGACCCAATTTGTTCACTTTTTGGTTAACTTTAACCCACGGTTAATCCAGCAATGAATGTGTAAGTCGGTAAGTTGTACCGTATTATACCAGTGAAATGTTGGTACACAAACTCTATTTTGCAACCAAAGGAAAATCAGTACTTAATTAATTGGCGCTAAGGTCCGATATAAAGACGGTTAATGCGATGAACTGCCGCGAAGAAGGTCTAGGTTCGATTACCAGCAGTAGCAAAACTGGTCCTCCTCTCGAGATGATCTGACAAATCATCCGAGTATTATAGATTGTCAAGAAAAGCTTATCTCAAATTTGCCGTTTGGAGTCAGCATAAAACAGGAAGTCCCGCCAATGTGCAAGAAGTACACACGCACACATGAATTGTTGTGAGAAAGCTAGGCAATCACTAGGGTACTAACTAACAAGCTTATTGCGCCAAAAATTTGTAATTGTATTTTGTCTGATGTGAACCTGGGTCTCAAATAATTAGCCCGCTCCTTAACCAACTGCCTTCAATTGCGCACTTCAAGTTATTTGAAGTCGGTTTCAACTTGTTAGCGCCGCTTAAGGTCTTCCTCTACCGCGTCCAATGTCTGGCTGGGAAAAGAAGACTCCAAGCGAAGGAATATTGGTGTTCATTCGCTCTATGTTTCAGAGCCATCTTAAACGCCGTTTGTTCAATCTTCGTCTCCATAGTCCGTCAACACAAACTGGACCGAATTATTTTTGTAATGCTTGGGTCTTTTATAGGATCTCCTCAGTTGTTCCAGTGAAATTTTTGCTACTAAATTGCCTTTCTAGACCGAAAAAAAGCGGGTAAATATTTTTTTTTACTTTCTGACAAGATGTTATCAGAGTTAAAAGCGGAGTCGAGACTTTGCCTATCCCGTACTACCTCAAATTTATATCTTTTATTGGTGAAGTTCTGTCCAAATCGTCGATGTTGTGGGTCCTTTCAAATTGACAGCATATATTTGGTCTTTTCCGGCTAAATGGGCTTAGCTGTTATTGCTTAGCCAATTTAACAGCTTCGATCTCTATATGTACTAGTAAACATTTTCTCAAAAGGCACGATGAAAACGTGCCCAAAGTAGTGTGGGACTTTAACCCTAACTCAAACCACCACCCTTTTTGTATCAGTATTGCAACTAAGTATGCGACTTATCTAGCAATTTTTTTTATCACGAGTAATGAATGTTTGGCAGGTAACTTTCCCATGAGAGTTCCTGCTTTTTCCGCAATTTATAGCGCGGTTTGTTATTATCGGCCCAAATCTAAGGGCTTAGTTCTTTGAAGACGCCGCAATAAATTTGTTCCGTCAAGAATTTGGAGGATCGTTGTGTTAACGTGTCCCAATAAAGGTTTTTTTTATGTTCGGGTGCAAAATTTTTCGTTTCATATTTAACCGCGGGAATACCCAGATATCTGCGTAGATTTTCATTCCTTACATACCACGGTGCATTGTCGAATGATCTTAACATCTTTTTTTCAAAAGTTTGTAGAATGTTTAGATTCGTTTTATTGGTACAAATCCATAGTTCTATACCATCTGTCCAGACCGGCTTTAGCACAATGCTTGTATAATAGCAGCTTGTTATCAAGGTTAAGCTTCGAGTACTGGAGTAACCAGTACAGTTCTCTGTAATTATTTTTAAGTTCTACGCATTTCTTTTTTACTTGCGACCTCCATTTTTATTTTACATCGAGTGTCATTCCGAGATATTTGGCTTCATTTACAAAAGGGACTCGAGCCGTATTGAGAAAAACTGGCAAATTGTTTGTCCGCTTATACGAAAAATCTACATGAATCGATTTGCTGTCGTTAAGTGCAATCCGCCAGGATTTTGTCCATTCATTAACCTCGTTAAGAGCGTTTTGTAATTTCAGATTTGTTTCCTCTATTGTTGTGCTAACTGCTAGTATAGCTGTATCGTCAGCAAACGTGGCAACTATTGAATCGTTTGTTTGTGGGATATCACGTGTAATGAGTGGTCCAAGGACGCTTTCTTGGGGTCAACTGCCAATATTTCTTTGAAATTCGAATATTCGTTTCCAAGTCTCATACGGAAGAGTTTATGCTCAAGATACGTCACGAGGATTTTATATAAGGCAGCACTTGTCTTAACTTGCATTGAAGGCCTCTATGCCAAACTTTGTCAAAAGCTTGCGACACGTCAAGAAATAGAGGGTTTTTCAATAAGAGCGCTACAAAAGTTTTTTTTTTAAATAAAACAAAAACGGTTTTGGATAACAATGAAATTCTTTATTCCTGTAAAAGTACGTTCGATGCCATTATGTATGGAACTCGATTTCTTTTGCATGGCCACCACGGGCACGCTTGCAAAAGTCCAGACGCTGTACCCAATTTTCGACGGTTTTCAAGCATAAATCGGCCGATACTGCTGCAATTTCACGTTCGATATTCGTACGAAGTTCATCAATCGTCGCTGGCTTGTTGGCATAGACCATAGACTTGATGTAGTCCCACAGGAAATAGTCTAACGGCGTTAAATCGTACGACTGAGGCGGCCAAGCGACTGGACCATTTCGTGAGATAACACGTTCTCTAAACTTGGTTTCCAATAAATTGATTGTGGCTTCCGGCGCCGTCCTGTTGGAACCACATGTCCTCCAAGTCCATATCATCCAATTGGGGCCAAAAATATTCGGTTATCATTGAACGGTAGCGATTCCCATTCACAGTATCGTGCCGGTGTTGATCATCACGGAAGAAGTACGGCCCAATGACGCCGCCGGCCCATAAACCACACCAAACCGTAATTTTTTCGGGATGCAATGATGACTCATGGAGTACGTGTGGATTGCTGCCTGACCAATACCGCATATTTTGTTTATTGATGAAGCCATTCAGCCAGAAATGAGCCTCATCGCTGAAGATGATTTTTCGATGAAAATCCGAATCATTTTCAAGTTGTTACTCAGCCCAATTCACGAACATACGACGCTTCTGGTGGTCAAGCGGCTTCAGTTCTTGCGTCAATTTAATCTTGTAAGGATGTAGGCCAAGATCTTTTCACAAAATTCGCCACAACGACGTCACAGAGATGCCCAACGCTTGAGAACGACGTGTGAGAGACACATTTGTGCTTTCTTTAACTGAAGCCTCAGCGGCAGCAATAGTGTCGACACTAAGGGCACTTCTTCGTCTCACTGGCACGGGAATATTTTGTACTGTGCCTGTGGATTCAAATTTTTCCACTAGATGCTCAATTGTTGATCTGCTAGGACGATTAAGACGACCATAAATTGGACGTAGCGCTCTTAACGTTGAGGCCACTAACTCAGAATTTTGGTTGTAAATTTTAATAATTTCGGCTCGTTGTTGGATCGTATATCTTTCCATCATGAAATGGCAAACCTTACTGAAGAGAAATGTCAAAAGAGCGGCAAGAAATATGGGGTCGTTTGCTGTCCCTGTTGCTCAACTTTTGTAGCATCCCTGTTGAAAAACCCGATACTAGCAAACATAACATTACGTTGAGTCCGACGAATCATGTCAAGTTAGTTGCACCGACTTATGGATGGTTGTGCCTCTGGTGTTGGCTCAGAAGTTTTGCATAATCCTCTCAAGAATCAAATTATAGCCGTGACATGACAGCGCATCGCGTCGTTTCCGACCCTGATGAAGCAGCGATAATTCTTCATCGACATGGCTCCGTATAGTTCGTCTCTATAAATGCTGTCGTATGCGTCTTTGAAATCGATGAATAGATGGTGGGTATCGATATGGACTTCTTGGGTTTTTTTCAGCATCTGCCGAAGTGTGAAATTTTGATCGGTTGTAGACTTTCCTGGCCTAAAACCACACTGATAAAGGGCGATATGGTTGTTGGTAGACGGACGTAGCCTCTGTAGTTGGTGCAGTTCAGAGTTGAGTTCAGTTGGTGATAAGGGCTGATCAGGTTGTTGGTAGGCGATCTTAGGCATTCACACAATACAGTAAGATCTTGTAGGTGATGTTGGGTAGACGTAGTCTCTGTAATAGGTGCAGTTCAGAGGGTCTTCTGGTTTGTTGATCGGGCAAACGATGCTGAGGTTCCATTCTTCAGGAACTAAATGTTTCACTAAATGTTGCTTATGAGTTGGTAAATGTTACCAAAGATTATAGAACTACATGGAGTGCGCATCTCATGCAACGAATGTTTTCTATGGTGGGTACTGATATTGATATCCCAGTGTTCATATTGCTACCCCAGCATCAAACAATAGCATAGCCGACGCCGACGCATACGATCAACGAAATTTCTTCTTAGCCCTTACCGCCTGCGTCTGAAACTGCTTCAACATTTTAAGCTGTGATGCGTACCCTATGTAGTTCTTTACTCTTTGATGTTACTTACCAAATCATCTTCGCCGACCTTATACAGCTCGTTGGGAAGGCCGTCATTTTCTACCTTATTGTTAAGCTTAAGTTTAGATGTATTTTCCTTACTTCACTTAGCGTGGGTGGTTGGTAGTTATCGCTGTCGTCGGCAATTTCGAATGATCATCGCCGTTCAACAGTCTCAACTACGATATTTCCTTATTCATCTTGACAGGATGCTGTTCGAAGCTTGTTTCACTGGCTTCGACGTTTTACACTTTGGTAAAACTTGCAAACATGATTCTTGGTCCTCGATTCTAATTAAAGTTTGTTTCACTGGCTTCGACGTCCTACACTTTGGTAAAACTTGCGAACGTGATTCAAGACTTTCTTGCTTTTGTTTCTATTTTTTGAAAAGCCGGTTTTGTTCCCTGCTGCTTAGCCAGGGCAGTTCTCGTTTTCATATTCAGCTTAATGGCTTGTAGGCTTCGTTCTTGGCTGCGAGCATCTGTCGGCATTTTTCATCAAACAAAGTGTTTCTTGCTAGTGGGTGCGAGAAATCGAGCACATCCGTTTTGGCTGATCTTATGTCTCTTTAACGTTGTTGTCATTGTTCTTCGTTAGCATCTACTATGGGATACGACAAGATCCCCAGCCGATTTTGGGGGCGCGAGCGGTATTTTATTTTGTAACTATAGTTATACCCTAAAAAGCTTATATCCACTGCCTGAGGACGCGGTTTATAGGAGACTAGTTACTCCATACAAAGGCTTAAACTACCATTTCTACAAAAGTTGCCTTGCTTTTTCTTCTATGTTTTGGCACATGAGCGATTCATGCCAATAATGTGCTCAAAGAAAGGCTATAGAAATGAAAAAGTGACTATTACTTCCCAATATTTTACCATTCTAGACTAATGCATGTGGTAGGTATACCAACTATACAACAAACCACATAAATTGTGAGGATCTGCAAAACTTTCTAGTACAAAGTTGATTCATTTATTTTCAAAATGTATCTCTATGAATCACAACTTAAGGCTCCAGAACCTTTAGAATCCAATCGATATAATCACTTACTTTCGTATATACTCCCGGCCAACCTTTTAGCCCACATGGTGTAGTTCCATACGAGATAATTCCAGCAATAAAGTAGTAAACTTGCTCCTTATTCGATGTGTCCAATCCAATAAGGGGTCCTCCCGAATCCCCCCGACATGATCCAATTTTTTTCTCGCTCCCAGCACAAATTTGAGAACTCCTTATAGTTATATTACTCTGGGCATACTTTAGCTGACAATCTTTTAAACTCACAATAGGAACAGAAGCCTTCATTTTCACATTGCTCAACAAATCCGGTGTGGTCAATCCCCATCCGGCTACATCCATGACAGATCCGTGAAATATTTCTTTCTTGAGAGTTTCCTTAAGTGGCAAACAGATTGGCCGAATATAGTCACTATAGGAAACCCTATGCGATAGTCGAATCAGGGCGATATCAAAGAATTTATTTGTCGAATTTGCAACATAGTTAGGATGAAGAATAATGCTTTCAACTGGAACATCAACATGAGGATCTGCACAATATTCATAGCCACGTATGTCTTTTGCGCAATCAGGGTCAGTTTGTGTATTCCATTCACCAAAACGAACTCGAACCGGAGTCCAAATTGCTGGAATATCAGTTATACAATGAGCTGCTGTAAGGATGTATCTATCGTTGATAAGGCTGCCGCCGCAATTATGACTAAATCCATGTTCGTCTGGAAGAAAGTGTAGTAAGATCATCAGGGGAGATTATCAAAACAAATCTCACATCGAGAAATTGATCATCGCCGTTCAACAGTCTCAACTACGATATTTCCTTATTCATCTTGACAGGATGCTGTTCGAAGCTTGTTTCACTGGCTTCGACGTTTTACACTTTGGTAAAACTTGCAAACATGATTCTTGGTCCTCGATTCTAATTAAAGTTTGTTTCACTGGCTTCGACGTCCTACACTTTGGTAAAACTTGCGAACGTGATTCAAGACTTTCTTGCTTTTGTTTCTATTTTTTGAAAAGCCGGTTTTGTTCCCTGCTGCTTAGCCAGGGCAGTTCTCGTTTTCATATTCAGCTTAATGGCTTGTAGGCTTCGTTCTTGGCTGCGAGCATCTGTCGGCATTTTTCATCAAACAAAGTGTTTCTTGCTAGTGGGTGCGAGAAATCGAGCACATCCGTTTTGGCTGATCTTATGGCTCTTTAACGTTGTTGTCATTGTTCTTCGTTAGCATCTACTATGGGATACGACAAGATCCCCAGCCGATTTTGGGGGCGCGAGCGGTATTTTATTTTGTAACTATAGTTATACCCTAAAAAGCTTATATCCACTGCCTGAGGACGTGGTTTATAGGAGACTAGTTACTCCATACAAAGGCTTAAACTACCATTTCTACAAAAGTTGCCTTGCTTTTTCTTCTATGTTTTGGCACATGAGCGATTCATGCCAATAATGTGCTCAAAGAAAGGCTATAGAAATGAAAAAGTGACTATTACTTCCCAATATTTTACCATTCTAGACTAATGCATGTGGTAGGTATACCAACTATACAACAAACCACATAAATTGTGAGGATCTGCAAAACTTTCTAGTACAAAGTTGATTCATTTATTTTCAAAATGTATCTCTATGAATCACAACTTAAGGCTCCAGAACCTTTAGAATCCAATCGATATAATCACTTACTTTCGTATATACTCCCGGCCAACCTTTTAGCCCACATGGTGTAGTTCCATACGAGATAATTCCAGCAATAAAGTAGTAAACTTGCTCCTTATTCGATGTGTCCAATCCAATAAGGGGTCCTCCCGAATCCCCCCGACATGATCCAATTTTTTTCTCGCTCCCAGCACAAATTTGAGAACTCCTTATAGTTATATTACTCTGGACATACTTTAGCTGACAATCTTTTAAACTCACAATAGGAACAGAAGCCTTCATTTTCACATTGCTCAACAAATCCGGTGTGGTCAATCCCCATCCGGCTACATCCATGACAGATCCGTGAAATATTTCTTTCTTGAGAGTTTCCTTAAGTGGCAAACAGATTGGCCGAATATAGTCACTATAGGAAACCCTATGCGATAGTCGAATCAGGGCGATGTCAAAGAATTTATTTGTCGAATTTGCAACATAGTTAGGATGAAGAATAATGCTTTCAACTGGAACATCAACATGAGGATCTGCACAATATTCATAGCCACGTATGTCTTTTGCGCAATCAGGGTCAGTTTGTGTATTCCATTCACCTAAACGAACTCGAACCGGAGTCCAAATTACTGGAATATCAGTTATACAATGAGCTGCTGTAAGGATGTATCTATCGTTGATAAGGCTGCCGCCGCAATTATGACCAAATCCATGTTCGTCTGGAAGATAATGTAGTAAGATCATCAGAGGAGATTATCAAAAGAAATCTCACATCGAGAAATTGATTTTCAAACTACGCACGGTACCGACCTTTAGTAAGAAGTTTTCGAAAATTGATTTATCGATGCAAGAGATATTATGCGATTCCTACTTGAGACGTATTCGATTAACGCCATCCATGGGAATTCTTCCAGTCCCGTTTCATTTCCACCATAGATCCGATCCGAAATAATTTGACCACAAATGCCAGGCTCTGGTAGATATGAATGTGTTGTAACGTTAGAAGCTTCAGAATATTGTGTTCCTTTGTAGCGATCAGGACAGCAAATCTGTTGGGGAACAAAAGGTCAGTGGTGTTCGTTAGTACTAATTTAAGTTGCCTTACCAAAATCGAGCCGTTATTAACTCCACAATGACTTCGTCTGAGGAATATCAAATCATTGTGCAGCCATGGTGTTTTTAAGAACATGTCAAAGAGAGACGGACATTGTTCCAATTCTATACATAGGGCATTCTCTAAGTTGGGCGTTAAACATGACCCGTAGTCTGCTATGTGTTCTGTTAATTTTTTTTTTGAATAAAATTAGATTGCAATATTAAAAATATTTGATAGCACGCGATATATAGACTCTTAAAGTCTCTGCAAAAACGAGAAAAATGAGCGACCTTTTTAGACATTCGCAAGAGATGGTACAGTTAAAATCGGCGCAGTGAAAAAACCCCTGCGGAAATAAGCCCCATGGGGCTTGATTCTCAACAACATTGGAAATAAGTCCTGCGGCTATAATGCTTTTTGCTTGTGGGGTTTATATCCTTTTCATGCATCCAAACTAGCACACATTCACATTTACATTCAACTTTGCATACACGAAACTTGAATATAATTCATAATTCAAATGGCGATAACACCTGCGGGGGTTAATGCTTTTTCTTGGCGGGGCTTATTTCCGTCGGGGTTATTTCACTGCACTGTAAAAATCAACGTTAAATTTGCAATTTTCAAGATCTGATTCCAAACATAACCCGTTAAATGCTGAGCTATGGTTACCTAATCCACCAAGATATGTTGTAAGTATAGGTAGAGCTAATATATTGAACAGAGGTCTAAGTACGGATGATATTAGAAACGAACAAGTTACTATAGTAAATAGCCTCAGCAAACAAAGCTTGTAATTTAGTCCTTGATTTTCAGCTTCAAAAGCTTTAAAGTTATATTCGATGACGAAAGAACCATCCTGAGACCAAAAGAACCATTGCAGCATAGCCCAATTTATTTTGAACGAATTATAAGGGTGATCCATTTCGAGGTTCCCTACTTTTTTAAAGAAAAAAACACAGAAAATTCAAATTTAATGGAGAATTTTTATTATCATTTGAAAGAACATTCTTTGGCATTTATTTTTTGAAGATTATGTCTATCAAATGTTGGCCGTTGCTACGTCGCAGATGGTCCATCCGTTGAATCCAATTTTCGATCACTCGTTCGAGCATTTCGACTGGTAACTGGCGAATGACACGCGTGATGATTTCCTCCAAGGCTTGAATCGAAGCGGGTTTGTCGGCATAAGCTTTTGACTTTACATATCCCCACAGAAAAAAGTCTAACGGTGTGATATCACACGATCTTGGTGGCCAATCGACCGGCCCAAAACGTGAAATTATGTGCTCACCGAAATGTTCTCTCAATTAGTCCATTGATTGATGCGATGTGTGGGAAGTGGCGCCGTCTTGCTGAAACCAAATGTCGCCGAGATCACGAGCTTCAATTTCAGGCATCAAATACTCGGTTACCATGGCACGATAACGGTCGCCATTGACGGTTACGTTCGCACCGGCATAATTTTTAAAGAAATATGGACCGATGATTCCACCGGCCCACAAACCACACCAAACCGTTGTTTTTTCTGGGTGAAGTGGCAGTTCTTCAATCTCTTCAGGTTGCTATTCGTTCCAAATGCGGCAATTTTGTTTGTTTACATACCCATTGAGCCAGAAATGGGCCTCATCGCTAAACAAAATTTGCCTCGAAAACGTCGGATCTTCTTGGAACTTTTCAAGAGCCCATAGAGCGAAGCGATGTCGCTTGGGAAAGTCGAGCGGCTTCAGTTGTTGCACAAGCTGTATTTTGTACGCTTTCAATTTAAGATCTTGACGTAAAATGCGCCAAGTCGTTCCATACGTCAGTCCGAGTTGCTGCGAACGGCGCCGAATCGACTCTCTACGGTCTTCGTGTACACTCTCAGCTACGACCGCTATATTTTCTTCACAGCGTGCTGGACGTGGTCTATTCGGTCGAATATTATCCAATAATGAATGCTGGGTCTCAAAATGGGTGATGGTGTTGCGAATAGTACGCTCAGTGGGCCGATTATGTTGACCATAAGTTGAGCGAAGTGCACGAAACACATTCCTCACAGAACGTGAATTTTCATAAAAAAGTTGAACAATTTGTAAACGTTGTTCACGCGTAAGTCTTTGCATTATGAAATGCCAAACAATACTAAACAAAAGTAACATGACAGCATGACACGACTCACACGTGATCTGCCAAAAAAGGCTATTGAAAAAAGTATCTCTACTTGGATCACCCGTTACAATAACATGAGGTGCTCTGACATATTGACATATTCGGGCAACAGATCATATGGGGATTTCATGGGTTGAATAGGGATTGTGGGGAATGACTCTAGACAGAATATAAAAAAAAAAACAAATTTGTGTTGCAACAGGCCCGTTGGTACCCAGGGCCTACATCATAACCATGCATCTGTCGGTATGTACTTCGTGAACGATGACGGGACCTCTTGTTTTATGTTGAATCCGAACGGCTGAGTTGAGATAAGATTTCATTAACAATTGATACTACTCCGATGATTTGTCAGGTCATCGCGAGAGGAGGGCCAGTACAAAATATTTTAGGTGTTGCTACGACTGGAAATCGAACCCAACCTTCTGCTCGGCAATTCATCTCACTAACCATCGTTTGTATCTGCAACGAAAAGATAGGACGCTTTTCTTAAAGGGCACCCTTTAAGCTTCTTCAAAGCACACAATACTGTTTTTCAGGAAATACGATGCCAAATGAGGATGAAATATATGAGAAACCTTCAGTTCGCTGTGCGAATCCTTTAATACCCTATTTGCCCTTTAATATTCCATTTTTAAAATAAAATTTTCCAAAAAATGGACGGTTGTGGCTAAGAACTAAATGGAGATGATATATATATAAAATTTCATTGTCAACATATCTAGTTCAGACGGTTTATCTTAACCTTTTATGGTGCGACAAAAAACAAAGTTTTTCTATGGCAATGCTTTGTGTTAGGTTCTGCTATACAAATCGTCTTGTCTCTCGATTAATACCATGCCGCCAGCATTTTTCCTCGTAGGGCAATAGCTACATTGTCAAAGAATCCATAATATCAATCGAAACTAAGATCAAAACTAACTCACAAATCCAAATGTTTACTCTACCGGACAATAAGCAGAAAAACAAAGCAATGATTAGGCATCTTCGAACGAAAGATTACATCCACATACAAAAAGTTAAACCATGTCGAGATCATTGGCTAGGCCAAACTAAGCGAAAGAACGATACTGATCCAGCCTTCAGGTTCGATCAATCGATACCAGGGCCCATGAAACTGAGTTTCTCCCAAGCCATCCTCACGTTGGGCGATGAGTGCCGATGGATGATTATATCCAAGAACTAGGCCACCAGGTGAAAACCTATCGTTGAGCCTTATACGCAAAAGTATATGAAAGAACACCGACCCCTTAGAAAGCATCTGTCATTTACGAAATGATGTTCGCAAGATTGACCAAAAACCTTAAGCGTCAAAGCAAGGAATAAAAGGTCCAAATATAATCTTGTCGAGATTGACAAGGTATGAAACAACCAATTAGTTCCTATAAGTGTGGTTTTAAGCTAAGAAAGACCACACTTTGACAGATCCCTGGAAAACAAAAGAAAACCCAAATCTAAAATCCCACCACCGATACATACGACAGCATGTTTAGTTTTGGTCAGAGATAAAGGAAGTAAAGAGATACCAAACTTCTACCTCTCTCACCCTGAATCCCCGCAAGAGTTAGTTGTTTTTGTTGTAATCCACCACCAATGCACTCCTGTCTGTGAATACATGTATTTCCGAGTAAAAGAATTCAGCAGACGAGTAATTTTGGGCTTGGACACTTTCATTAACAGCTGTTTAGCAGTGTGGTAGATTTATTTTTGTTATGACATTTCAATCGACACTCATTTATATTTTTGCGTGAGTTGATATATATTCGCACTTTGTCCTGCCGCACTTCACAAATTTACATTACATTTGGGCGCATTTTTTTGTTTTATTTTGCACTTCAATTTTGCACAAACAAACGAAAATAGTGAAAAAAAGTAAACAAACCAAATAATTAAATGACAGCTCAAAATTGTATGTTTTGGTGAATACAAACATATGGTTTTGAATGTATTCAGTGAAGTAAATGTTTGTTTTGTAAATTATATTAATTGAATATAATCAACTCCTCCTTAAGGACAAAAACAAACTATTTAAGTGTAATAATTCATTTTTAAACAAGAAGTTTTCTGAAAGGATGTATTAATTTAATAATCCTCTACGAGTTTTCGTAGTCGATTCCTACTTCGGAGTGATGGGGTGTTGAGTAATTTGATAAGCAAGATTCTGAAGAAAGTATATTTCCAACTCAGAGTTATTATAAGTCGGGTAATTTCTCAGATTTATAAATGATATAAATGGTGTTTAAAGTACCGATTTTTATTTTGTCTCCGTTGATCAGAAAAAGTTGAGTTTCATATTTAATGATGACGAATTCGCCCATTTCATATTTTTGCTGAACTTTTTTTTTTGCTGATAAATTTATTCCTTTGCAAACAAAAATATTCCACTTACCAACGCCGTATTACTTAAAGCAAATTAAACGCGAATTACCTCTAATCAATGGATTTAACGAGAAAACTTCTAAGGCCGTGTGTCAATCGCGTTAATATGCGGATTAACTTTTATCCACTATTTAATTTTTTGGCCTTTCTGCAGGGGTAAACAAAAAATTGGCCTTTTGCTGTGTCAATTGGATTAAATAGGATTTTATTTAAATACTATTTTTAATAATTTCCCGAAAGAAGTGGAACAAAATTCCGTTCTTTACAGTTTCTTGTAATAAGAATATACCAAATAGATTTCATAAAGAATATCAAATCTTCCTTAATTATTCATTATTTTCAGCAAAAGAAATATTGTTGTACAGTTTGTGCTCATGATTAAGGCCGTATGTCAATTGCGTTACAAAGAGGGTTACATTTTATCCCCTTTTTTTGTTTAATTTTTGACTTTTCTGCACAATACTAATGTCAAAAATTATTCACTGGCTAAAATTTTGACGCAATTGACACACGGAATAATGATATCCGCCCTACTTTGTTCATGTTAAGCATATTCAACATACAGCGAAACTGGTATTATTCAGAGTTTAAACGCAATATTGGAAACCTTAAATAATTAAAACACGTGTTTTCTGGTTGGTAGGTACAAGACAAAGAACAATTTATTTCAATTGTTAACCGTACATGCCATACAAAACAGTGATATGCTACTTTTCAATATAAATTACATTTTGATCTTATTTTCAACAGAAGCAAATGTAATCATAACATATTTGAATCCCTTTTTTTTTAAATATCCAATTTTATTACATTTTTTTGCGGGGCTTCGCTGGAAGGAAAAATCATCGCAAGACATTGCAGAGGTTTTATCGCGAGGGAACCTTCTGCAATAGTGAGGGACTTTAACCCGATCTAAAAAACCTCCCGAAGACTGACTTTTGTATGTCTTCAAGGAATCGCACCTAGTCGTTAGACTAATCAGCAATTTAATCCTCACATGTATTATATTTTATAAAAATATAAATTTTAAAAGAAATTCCGACGTTGGTCGGATTTCTATGAGTTTTGTTTGAAATTGTACTTAAGTTTCAGTATTTCTTTTTTTATATATATATATATCTTTAGCTACATAGGTCAAGGGGTTTAACCCGTCTTAATCTCCTGACTATATTGTCGGTTCTTAAAAGCTGTGCTATTTCTGAATTAACATGGCTAAGAAGCCTATCTCTGCGTCTTAGAGCTACTTTTTTTGCTTCATCTTCAACCATTTCAATAGACAGATCTCTATGTAGATCGGTGTTACATATGTACCACGGTGCGTTAACTATGCTCCGTAGTATTTACTTTGTTTTGGAAGGTTTGTATTCTTAGGAAGTTTGTCTTGCATGTGCATGCCCACAGCTGGAGCCCATAGGTCCATACTGGTTTAAGAATTTGTTTATATAGCAATAATTTATTGTAGTTGGATAAGGGTGAGTATCTCCCAATAAGCCAATGCATCAGAATTCTATTTTATTGTTCTCAGTAGGTTTTGTTGGTACTAATATTTTTTCAATCATAAAAAGTAAATTAATATATTTTTAAAATTTGATTAAATTAATTAATCAATACTGAACGCGGTGCTTTTTTCTAAATTTTTTCTTGGATGCGCTCATTGTTGGTTGCAATGCTACAGCTGTTTTAACTCCGATGTAAATGTTCACCCCTTTCTGTGAGGGTTCATTGTGAGGTCGGTGAGGTGGAGAGGGAAAATCGAAAAATTTTGAGCAAAACATGTGGGGAATAACTTATCTCACGCACACTTGTTTATAAATGTGATAGTATGTGTAAGATACGTAATTGTGGGTGAATTTAGCTTGTAGGCAACCCCGAAGATTGTTATCTCTTTACTTCGCTTATCTATGGTTTGGGTATAGACCCCTATACCCAGAGATAAAGGAAGTAAAGAGATACCAAACTTCTACCTCTCTCACCCTGAATCCCCGCAAGAGTTAGTTGTTTTTGTTGTAATCCACCACCAATGCACTCCTGTCTGTGAATACATGTATTTCCGAGTAAAAGAATTCAGCAGACGAGAAATTTTGGGTTTGGACACTTTCATTAACAGCTGTTTAGCAGTGTGGTAGATTTATTTGTTTTATGACATTTCAGTCGACATTCATTTATTTTTTTGCGTTTGTTGTTTTTGCGTGCGTGAAAATATATTCGCACTTTTTCCTGTCGCACTTCACAAATTAACTTTATGTAAGCTTTGGGGCGCACTTTTTTGTTTTATTTTGCACTTCAATGTTACACAAACAAACGAAAATAGTAAAAAAAAATGTTAACAAACCAAATTATTAAATGACAGCTCAAAATTGTATTTTTTGGTGAATACAAACATATGTTTTTGAATGTATTCAGTGAAGTAATTGTTTGTTTTGTAAATTGTATGAGTTGAATTTATTCAACTCCTCCTTAAGGACAAAAACAAAATATTTAAGTGTAATAATTCATTTTTAAACAAAATGATTTCCGAGAGGATGTATTAATTTAATAATTCTCTACGAGTTTTCGTAGTCGATTCCTATTTCGGAGTGATCTGGTGTTGCGTTATTCGATAAGCAAGATTCTGAAGATAGTATATTTCCAACTCAGAGTTATTATAAGTAGGATAATTTCTTATTTTTATAAATGGTATAAATGGTGTTTGAAATACCGACTTTTATTATGTCTCTGTTGATCAGAAAAAGTTGAGTTTCATATTTAATGGTAACGAATTCGGCCATTTCATATTTTTGATGAACTGTTTTTTTTGCTGATAGCTTTAATTCTTTGCAAAAAATTATTATTCCACTTACCAACAGCCGTATTAATTAAAGCAAATTAAATGTGAATTATCTTTAATCAATGGATTTATCGAGAAAACTTCTAAGGCCATA
Organism: Rhingia rostrata; assembly: GCA_949824845.1. Lineage (NCBI taxonomy): Eukaryota > Metazoa > Arthropoda > Insecta > Diptera > Syrphidae > Rhingia > Rhingia rostrata. The sequence continues at coordinate 40,412,140 of OX463756.1, read as the reverse complement.
TGTCAATTGCGTTAAAAAGAGGGTTACATTTTATCCTCTTTTTTTGTTTAATTTTTGACTTTTCTGCACCATACTAATGTCAAAAATTATTCACTGGTTAAAATTTAACGCAATTGACACACGGAATAAATATTTAAATATCCAATTAGCCACTGGATAAATTTTAGCAAGCTGTTTAGTAGCTTAAAATAGAACAAATATAAGTTTATTTACGTTGTTAACCATAAAATAAACTAAAATACCGAAGTAGGTGAATTGAATTGTGACTTCTTCTGCACATGAAATTGCAAACTATATTGCACATATAGAATAAAAATAACATAAACAACAACGGAATATGGAATATATGTACTTAGTAAGAGATTTGTCACTAAACGTCAATTAGCTATTAAAAAAATTCGTAATTCATAACTAGCGTTTAATCAAAAGATTAGATAATAATTGTTAATTGTTTTATTAATACGGCTGCAACAGTTGTGTCACAGTCTGTATTCCTATTATTTTTTGGCATAACTAAGCAAAGTATGTATATCTTGTAAAATATCCTAGTTCCAATAATTTTCGTAGTAAGATTTATGCTTGGATAGAAGTGAAAAATGTGTTTTAGTATGGCATAAACCCGCAATATAAATCAAGTGGCTAAACTTCTGATCGAACTTCAATATTTATTCCTCCATTTACGATGTTCTCGATTCGAACTTATGTCAATATGTACTTTTTAAAATGAAAAAAAAAACAACAAAAATGTTTCCTCATTAAGAACATCTTGCGTTTTTATGAAGGTCTGCTACAGCCGGATATGCGTAATAAAACTTATATCCTTTTTCCATACATTGTGTTAATTGCATGTAGGTAAATGTAATAAAACCCTTATCCGTTTTTTCAAAGATAATATATCAAAATATCACAGAATGAGTTAGACAGATAAATAGGACAATTGGCACGATTTATCGCAAACATGTGGACTAAGTTACATATGCAGTAACAACACAAATACAAAATTAATGGAAGTATTAATGAATTCAACGCACACGAAAAATTAGAATTCTATTTTATTGTTCTCAGTAGGTTTTTTTTTTGTAATAATATTTTTTCAACCATAACATAAAAAGTAAATAAATATATTTTCAAGATTTGATTTAATTGATTATTCAAAACTGAACGCGATGATTATTTCTTAAATTTTTCTTGGATGCGCTCATTGGTGGTGGCAATGCTACAGCTTTTGTAACTCCGATGTAAATTTTCACCCCTTTCTGTGATGGTTGTTGGTGAGGTCGGCGAGGTAGCGGGGGAAAATCGAAAAATTTTGAGCAAAAAATGTGGGGGATAACTTATCTCACGCATACTTGTTTAAATATGTGATAGTATGTGTAAGATACGTAATTATGTGTGAATTTAGCTTGTAGGCAAACCGCGAAGATTGGTATCTCTTTACTTCCCTTATCTCTGCCTATACCACTGGCTAACGTTAGAGAGTCTTGGATTTATTATTATCTAGATATCAACCAATTAATTCTTAATGAGATAAAAGATTGACTGTCGTTTACGCACTGCAAGGCGCTATATAGCAGCCATATAGGGAATGGAAAGCATAAATGTTCGACAAAACTTATGCTGCGGCTGTTTTTTCGACACAAACGTCTGTTTTTAGTTTAGAACCTCTTAACGAATTTGTATGGCCACTTATTCGTTTTATAGTGTTAAGTTGGTATGCAACGAATAACCACGAACTTCAACATCAGAATCGTCACAACTATCACTACCTATGTAAAAATAATATAAGGTTCACCATCAACACTTGACCTTTACACAATTCCCAATCAAATATTTTAGGTAAGAGTGGCTGCAAGTAAGATTGCCAGTAGTAACAAACTATCGTCCAATTTCGAAGATGTCAACAATTTCGAAATTATTTGAAAGTTTAGCGAAGGATACGATATACTTTATCCACCTATCAGCATGGATTTATGAAAAGCAGGTCCACAACAACAAATTCTGTGTCTACTAATTTTGCCTCAACGGCAATAGAAGAAGTTTCAAAGGTTCATGAAATCTATGCAGATTTCGTTAAGCCTTTTGATCGGGTAGAACAGAAATTGCTTAGAAGAAAATTAGAAGAAATATCCAACAAGTGGATCGCATGATATGAAGCAGTTTTTTTTTTTAAATAGGAAATACCTTTTCCATGCGGTTTGAAGCAAAGTCTGGTGTTCCTCAGGGAAATCACTTGGGACCTTTGTTGTTTGCATTTTTTGTGAATGGTATTGTTTCAAGAGTGTCTTTCTGTAAGTGTCTGGGGTTTGTAGATGACTGGAAGTTTTTTTGTAGAGTCAATTCTGTAGCCGATTCCCATAAGCTACAGGTTGACATAGACGCACTTATGGATTGGTGTAATTGTAATTGCAACTGAATTAAGGGAAATGTAAGGTTTCTTCATTTTTTCACATTAGGTGGCCTATATCCTATGGTAACTCCATAGCTGGACATTTTATAACTAGAGTTGGGGAAATTAAGGACTTGGGCGTTACGTTTGATCCGAAATTTAATTTCACGAAACATATAGACGGTACAATATCCAAAAGGAACTCCTAACCTAAGTGGCGCTACAGTCCGGAATGAACTTGGGCCTCAACTAACATGCCTCTCCAATTAGCCCGGTCCTTAGCTAACTGCCTGCCGTTACGCACTCCAAGTTGGTTGAGGTCGGTTTCTACTTGTGCGCGCCACGTAAGGCGAGGTCTTCATCAACTGCGTCCGACGTCTGGCTGGGAATCAAAGACTCTGCGAGCCGGAATATTGGTATCCATTGGTTCTACATGTCCTAGCCTTCTTAAACGTCCATTGCGGAGTTTTTTGACCAGGGGCATGTCGCTGTACAGCTCGTATAGTTCTTGGATGAATCTTCGTCTCCATAGCCGGTCAACGCAAACATGACCGAAGATTTTTCGAAGAATTTTCCTCTCAAATCGACCAAGGATTTCTTCATCCGCTTTTGATACGGTCCATGCTTCAGCGCCGTAGAGCACGACTGGGATGATCAGGGTCTTATATAAGATCTCCTTAGTACTTCGAATGAGGGCTTTACTACTGAATTGCCTGCTTAGCCCGAAGAAACAGTAGTTGGCGAGAGTAATTCTTCGTTTAATTTCTGACGAGATGTTGTTGTCAGAGTTAATAGCGGAACCGAGATAGATAAAGTCCCGTACTATCTCAAAGTTATATCTGTCAATGGTGACGTTCTGTCCAATTCGTCGATTTTGTGTGTCTTTTCGTGTTGACAGCATATATTTCGTCTTGCCCTCATTTACTTCTAAACCCATTTTTGCCGCTTCCTTCTCGTTACTTGCAAACGTGGCTATGACATCGCGTTGGGTCCTACCAATGATGTCAATATCGTCGGCGTATGCTAGTAGTTGTACAGATTTTTGGAAAATTGTGCCCCTGGTGTTGGCTCGTGAGTTTTGCACAATCCTCTCAAGAATCAGAATGAAGAAGTCAAATGACAGCACATCGCCTTGCCTAAATCCTTTTTTGGTTTCAAATGTGTCAGTGAGGTCGTTTCCGACCCTAATGGAGCAGCGAGAATTCTCCATCGTACTCCTACACAAACGGACGAGTTTGGGCGGTATACCAAAACTAAACATGGCTCTGTATAGTTCGTCTCTATAATTGCTGTCGTATGCGGCTTTGAAATTGATGAATAGGTGGTGGGTATCGATTTGGACTTCTTGGGTTTTTTCCAGGATCTGAAGAAGTGTGAAGATTTGATCGGTTGTGGACTTTCCTGGCCTAAAACCACACTGATAAGGGCCGATCAGGTTGGTGGTAAACGGTTTCAGGCGTTCACATATTACGGCAGAATTGCTATCCTCACTTCACTCAGGTCGGGTGGTTAGCAGCTTTCGCTGTCGTTGCCAATATTGAACGAATCGTTCTGCCTGACAGCGGAATGTTGTTCGTCATCGCCGTTTAACAGTCTGCAGAAGTGGTTCTTCCATATCCCCAGCATCGACTGTGTCTCAACTACGATATTTCCTTGTTCATCTCGACAGGATTCTGTTCGAGCCTTGTATCCTTGGCTTTGACGTTTTACACTATATCCCCTATCGCGCGCATTTCTTCCTCTTTTTTCTTCTTTCTAAAAAGCCGGTGTTCTTCCCTTCTTCTCTGCCTTTAGAGCTCAACGGCAGCTCTCGTCTTCACATTCAGCTTAGCCTTGTAGTCCTCGTTATTGGCTGCAAGTATCTATACGCATCGTTCGTCAAACCAGATATTTCTTCCTGGTGGGCCTCAGAAACGCAGGTCTCTGGCGATTGGAATGTTTCGACATTAACTTTTCTCACAGTATTCCTCATTTTATTGCGGATCGTCGATATCCTCATTCTTATGCCTTTGCTGCGAATCTAACAGCCGAGTTGATGTTAGCACCTCTTAATGTTCCAAAATACTGGATTCGTAGCATCTGTCTATCGCAAAGTGGTCTACTTGAATGGCCGTATGTTTATCTGAGGACCACCATGTCCCCTTTCGGATATCAATGTGAGGAAATCGTGTGCTGGCTGTTTAGTCATTTCGTTCCGCACCGAAGTCCGTTGCTAGGCTGTATTTTCCAAAATTACTGCTTAAAAATCTCCTCTATTCCTACTTTTGTATAAAAATTCCTTAACACGATGTTAACAATGTAATTCGGTAGTCACCCCTTAGTTCTGGCCAGGAGCTCGTACAGACATATTTTTCTTTTGTCGTCACGTGGGTTGACCTTTTGGCCTTTATAGCAATTCGCTCGCTAATGACTTCGAAGCATAAGATTTCTGCCTAAATATGGATCTAATTTTTTAAGAGGTAAGTTTTTTCAGGTTTTCCGCACTGGTTAGTAATGGCGTCTAAACGTCGTCTGTTAAAATGAAAAGTTTGAAAGACTTACGAGCAACAATTGCAAATCATTGAAATTTATTATCAAATTCGTGCTCTGTGAAAAATGTGCACCGTTTGTTACGGACATATTATGGTCTTCATAATCGACCTTGTGAATCAACAATTCGTGCTATTATCACCAAATTTCGCACCAAATTTATTTTCTTGGACATTTAAGACCGTGAAATGTCAATTCATCACCGTTCTCATCAATTGGGCATGTGTTACACAACCACATGGAAAATTTTTAAAATTTTTAAAATTACGTGTCGATTTGAGTTTGAAAGCCTATAAAATTCAACTTGTGCAAGAATCGAAGCCGAATGACCTACCACAACGTCAAATTTCTGGTAAATGGGCCTCAGAACAGCTCAATGAAAATCCGCTGTTTTATCGAAAAATTGTGTTCAGCGATGAGGCTCAAATCTGGCTCAACGGATACGTAAGCAAAGCAAAGCTGTCGCATCTGGAGTGATGAACATTCACATGCCATACAAGAATTACCGATAAATCCGGAAAAAAAAAAATGAAAGTTCGGTGTGGTTTATGGTCCGGTGGCATCATCAGTTAATTTTTCTTCAAAGACGACCGTGGAAGAAACATTACCGTCAACAGCAAACGAAATCGGGCCATGATACGCGACATTTATTTGCCCCAGTTGGCTGCGTTGAACTTGGTTAACATGTGGTTTCATCAAGACGGTGCCACATGCCATACAGCTCGTGAAACAATGGGAATGTTGAAGGATGAAATGGCCCTGTGAGTTGGCCGCCAAGACCATGTGATTTAAGGTCTCTTGATTATTTCCTGTGGGGTTATGTAAAGTCGTTAGTCTATGTGGACAAGCCGAACACGATTGAAGCCTTACAGGATAAAATCACACGCGTAATTCGTGGAATACAGGCCGAATTGCTCGAAAAAGTAATGCAAAATTGGAACTTCCGAATGGACCATTTGAAACGGAGCGGCGAACAACGTTTACATGAAGTTGCCCTTAAAACGTAAATGGCAAAGGCCTATTTATCGTCTACAATAAACATTTTGAATATTTGATGCAAATTTGAGTGTTTTATTCGATTAAAAAAAAAAACCCTTAAAAAATCACCCGTTATTGCTCACTACATCAAGGACAAAACTGCGGTGAAAACTGAAATGATAAATTAATTATCATTTCACAGTATCACAGAACGGGAATTGACCCCCTGGTAGTTAACTAATATCTTTTTAACAGAATTGTTTTTACAGATGTCTGTAGATTTTTTTCCATCCTCATATAGATACTTTATCTTCTACTGATATTTTTTGTACCGAACGGAAAATAAAAAATCCAATAATAATATTGTACGTGAACAGACAAATGTAATTTGTTTTGTCAAATAAAATTCTTTGAAAATTGTTGATGATTCGTCATGAATATAATCCATAAACCTGGGGGTTTTTAATTTGTCATATAATTAATAACAGACAATGAGACATAAATTAGATAGTTATGTTAACTAGCTGCCACCTGTCGCACTTGTCAGTGTTAATGAAACATGACACTGAATTGAAATTTTCACTCAAACTCGACTCGATCAATTGCTGTGTTGCCATTGTCGAGTAATTCAATTCAGCAATTTTTCAATCAAAGCAAATAATTGATTGGATAATATTTAGAGTTTTATTGCATTTTCTGAGTGGTTAAAAGCTGACGAACTGACAGATGAACAGACTTACAATTACTTCACGACCCTCGACGACTTGACTGACATATTTAGGAAACTAAACACTAAAAGGTCAAGTGGTTTGGATAACATCCCAAACATCGTGCTTAAGCATATACCAATTGATATCATACGGCAATACTGCGTTATCTTTAACAACCTGCTAAATAACTACTACTTCCCTAGTTGCTGGAAAATATCAAAGGTGTTTCCAATAATTAAGAAAAAGAAGGATCCTTCTGATCCTTCTAACTTTAGGCCTATAAGTCTCCTGCCTAATAACTATTGAGGTAGTTATTAATAAATCTATTTTGTTCGTTTGTAATGAAAAGGAGATTATACCGCGGAATCAATTTGGGTTCAAAAGAAATCACTCCGCAGTGCATGCTATTACAAAATTGATTTCGGATGTTAATTGGAATCTCAACACCAAAAGATGTACAGCTGCCTGCCTAGTGGATATCGAAAAAGCCTTTGACACGGTTTGGATTGAAGGGTTAATTTACAAACTTATTCGATATGAATTTCCAACTAATCTTACAAAGATGATAGCATCCATGCTATACGGAAAGAAATTTGTTGTAACAGATAGAGAATACACGACAGCTGAAGTTTTTAATGTCCATAATGGTCTACTTCAAGGCACAGTAACTGCTCCACAGCTCTTCAATATCTAAATTTCTGATATACTTAGGGAACTCGATAATTCATTGGCATTTGCCGACGACGCTACACTGTATGCAAGCGGCTCAAAAATTGAAGACATTCAAATCCAACTTCAAAGCAAGTTTGATAGGTTTTAAGCTTTCTGCTCCGAATGGAAGCTTAAAAAAAACTATACGAAATGTGAAACCATATTGTTCCGCACCCCAATAAGACGCGGTAATTCAGATTTGAGACGCAACTGGAGAAATCTCAAAATAACGAGTTCAAATGGTCTTCGGATCGAGTCGAGGACCGTGGTAAAATGTTTAGGTGTTCATTTAGACAAGTTTCTGTATTACAATGAGCACATAAATATTCAATTAGACAAGGCAAGAGCGGCATTCATGTCGTTAAAAAGCCTGTTTTATTCCAACTATCTTAGATCCGATGTGAAGATAATTTGTTACCAAGCATTCGTTCGTCCAATTCTGACTTAAATGGCTTAGAGCCTGCACACAGATGTATAGGAGTGCACATTCCGATTATAGGCATTATGTCTCAAACAAAAGACTTCTGGATGCTTCCGGTGTGTCCAGAATTGACAATATCATTCTAGATCTTTGTTCGTTCGGCAAGTGTTAGCGAAAACGAATTAATCTCTGGATTATTCTATCCGAATCCTGGGTATTTCAGAAATGCCTTGGAAAGTGGATACATTCCGCCAGAAACATTTCTGGTCAAATTAGATACTCCATTAGCATACCTGAAAGCGACAAAAGTAACACTAACAGGTTAAATAGAGACCGATACTGGTGGCTAGATTGGGCTGATGGCGATACTTAGGTTAAGTAAAACTAGGCCCTGACATGTAATCTCTGATCTAACGATGACTTGTTAGTCGATGGAATAGAGATCACATGACAGGGCCTAGATAGATTTAGATAGGTTTAGATAGGTTAAGTTAGTCTTGTAGGTTTTAGTTTTATATATAAAAAAAAAAGTTGCGACTGTCTTCTAATAGGTTTTGATTCACATTTTCCTATTTTCAAAAAAAAAAAAATACATAGTACATAACAATAATACAAAAATTCACAAAAAATATAAAAATTGAATTAAACAAACAATTGACATTGACATTGACATTGACATCACAGTAATTCGCACATGAATGCATCGAACTACAGACACATAACAGCACTGGCGACTGAGGCCATCGGCTGGGACAGATCAAGACATTAATACAACAGAGAGAGACAGATAGACACATAGAAGGAAAGACATTTAACATAAACCTAAGTGACACAGAGGAGGAGACATAGATTTATATATATATATATATATATATATATGTACAAACAAATTATATATCATGTAATGCGAACCATAATGGTCTTTTACTTTGGCAAAATTTAAAAATGTCTAGTCTTTAAGTTTATTTAGGCTATTAATTAATATTAAAGAAATTGTGAATAAATAAACGTTAAAAAAAAAGTTTTATTGCATTCATAAATTATTCGAAATTTAAATGTTTATTCATCGTATGATCAAACAATTGCATCTATCATAAATAACAGCAATCGATCATTTAAATTTGCAATTAATTAATCGAAAAGAAAAGAAAGCTTAATTTTTGCAAATAGCTCGATATCTAACAACTTGCAAATTAATTCACAATATTATGTGTGTATCTAGTTAAAAAAAATTCATTTAAAAATCATGACAACAATTATACTGCTTATTGCACCAGCAGCTGCATTAATGGGCTACTGAATTAAGCTAACGAAAAAGCTTTTAAATTCAAAGGAAATCGTCCACAAAACTATCAATTTGGAATTGTATATTGAAACTCATGTACAACTTACCTCAACAATGTTTACAGATAATAAGGCCAAATATTTTAGCTGCGATTATTTAGCCATCAAGACTGAATTTTATTTTTATTTGATAGACCAGATGACCAGATAACCAGATGATTTAGGTACACACGTTTGGACCTTTAACTTACGTGGGCTGGCAAGTAATCCTACAGCTATAAGAATTATGTTGGCGATTCTGATACTCCAGATGTCCATGGTATTTTAACGCGC